>VZRR01002173.1:1960-254113 GCA_013398015.1 Oreocharis arfaki
GAGGGGGGGGGGGAGGGGGGGGAGGGGGGAGGGAAAAAAAAAAAAAAAAAAAAAAAAAGGAGGAGAAGGGGGACGAGCACAGCCCAGGTCTCTGCTGTAGCTGCCGCCGCCAGCGCTCGTTGTGCAGCTGTGATCACAGTGCAGCCCCCCTTGGCTTCTTNACCCGCGCCTTCCCAGTTATTTATTTATTTAGTTGCTTATTCATTTATTTCCTTATTTCTCGGCTCCCTTCCTCCCATCCTTTTCGGCCTCTGCAGCCCACAAAGGAGGGGGACTCGGGGACGTCCTGCCCGTCCCTTTGTTCTAAATATAACAAAGTGCCCCTTTTTGCCCGCTGCCGTCCTGTAGCGGATCTGAACGCAGGCATCTTCCCCCCATGACACGCACAAGCATCCACCCTTTCAACTTTATGTAAGCGTCCCCGCTGCGAACGTACCGAGGGAGAACCGGCCGCGAACGCGCAGCGGGTCCGGCCGAGAACGGGTGTTGGGCTGCGGGAGGCGCCGAGGGGGATGCGCGGGGAGCCGGGAGCGAGGGAAGCACCGGCTCGACTGCACGGGCTGTCAGCGCTTCGTGTACAACAGGGGAAATCCTCACGGTTACGGGAAGCAAATCTCTCCCTAAAGTAAAGCAAAGGCATTGACACAGACAATTGCAAATATTAGGGAGAGAAGGGAGAAAATATAATTACATTTCGATTCTGAGGGGACAGTGTTTGCTTTCCTCTGCTGTTCCCTGAAAGAGTGACTGCATGCAAAGGAGCATTCCGTTTGTAAGGTTTTTTAGTTTCTTTTTTTCCCTTTTTTTTTTTTTTTTTTTTTTTTCTTTAAAAGGGTTTTTTTTTTTTTTTAATTTTTTTTAATTTTTAGGGGGTTTTGGGGTTTTTTTTNTGTAACGATTAAGGGAGATTAGGGCTTCTTTTTACACCGCTTTCATGCTCAAACAGACAGAAAGTGCGACCCCAAGTGTCCATTTTCAGAATAACAGATAGTTTTCATCGGGAGAAAACACCCGGAAAAAGGGGACGGGCGTGCGGGACCGGAGCGATGCGGGAGCGGCCGAGGGAGCGGAGCTGCCCCGATCCCGGCCTGGCCCCGCCGCTCCGGAGCTGCGCCTCCTCCTCTGCACCTCAGAATCCCCCGTATCACCCTCCCACCCCTCACTTATTTAGCCAAAAGAACAAAAAAAGTTCAAGATCTGTCTGCTTCCCCGAAATTCATGAGGAGTGAACTGCCTTTCTGGAGCCGGGACAGCTCTACGGAGTCCCCAGGCGGAGAGCTCCCGGTGTGGGTCTGTCCCTGCGGGACCCCCCGCCAGCCCCGCGGCGATACCCGCAGCCCGGACCCGCGTGTTCCGCTCCTCCGCATCTCCGCAGAGCCGGCCGCAGCCGCCCGGGGAACCAGGGAAGCAAAACTCTCGCAAAGTCCTCCCTTTCCCCAGAAAGAAATTCCAGGGGGTCCCTCTGGCAGCGGGTTGGAGGGAAGAGGGGGAAACCAGGCAGGGATAATTCATCCAAATCCTCTTTCGCAGTACAGGCGCGCCGGGGCTTAATTTCGTGTGGCGATGCCTTGTGTGCGCGTTTCCCCACGACATTTGGAGGGGACGGAACTCTGAGCCGATGGTCCCCGAGAGCGGCCGGCTCCAGCGCTGCCCACGCTGCGCTCCCAGGAGTGAGCGCTGCCTCCGCATCCCGATCCCGGCCGAAGCGGGGCTGCGCTCCCGGGAGCACGCCGACCTCTCTCCGCAGGTCGCGGAGGCTGCTCCGAACGCGTGTGCGGGAGGACGCGCATGGAACGCACCCACAGACCCGGGGCGCTCCCCTTGCCCCGCATCCCTCACGGGCAGCGCAGCCCCGGCTGCACGGGGACCCCGGGGTCCGCACGGCCACCGCACCGCCGGTTTCCCAGCAGTCCTAGATTTGGGAAATCGCCGTCTTTTCGCTGTTAACGAGCGGCCCCGAGGCGCAGCGAGGCGGAGAGCCCCGCGGTGCTCCTCTACGGAGGGGTCCGCCGGCGCCGGGCGGGGGGACTGGCCAGCGGGGCAGAGAGGACCGGGCACGGAGCTCGGCGGTCCCCGTCCGGCGGCTGCCGCCTCCCTCGGGGCTCGAGGCTGCCAAGAACCCCCTGTGCCGGTCCGCTGGACTTGTTATTTCTGAGGTCCTGGAAGCTGCCTGGGGAGAGCTTTATTTTTTACCTGCACGTTAAATGTTATCGTTGCCACTGAGAGAAAGGGGACCCTGCCGGGAGCTTGGGAAGCCTGGATGCAGCCCTGCAAAGTGTGCCATTAGATGGATAATACTTTTTCCTCTCATAATTACTGAGGTATATTCACAAGGTGGAGCTACTGAAAGGCGGAGGGAGCATTGATCTGATTATTTCCCTGTCCATACATATTCTGTCCCTTTCCTTAATCTTTTAAGCTGTAAATCACAGATCGGTTTTCAGCGTCCATCCTCACAGCCATAAAATCTCGGGACGCTTCCTGGGTCCGTTTCTTTGCTCTTCCATGCCACGCTCCCCCTTCAAAAACATCCCACAAAACTTGAGGCGTAAAGCGGCTGACTAAGTCAGAAGCGCTTTGTGCCCGGAATCCCCAGTTGTTCATGGTAGTTTTTGATTCAGACACCAAAGGTTATTCTCGATGGGGTTTGTATGTCAGGGGCGTTGCTCCTACGTGCATTTTAAGTTATATGCATATAATTTTTTTGTTGTTTTTTAACAAGGATTGGGGAAGAAATAGCGTTGCTGGAGAAGGATTCCTGGGCTGAACAGCCCAACGAGGCAGCTCAGAAGGGTTTCCCATCCGCGCGGCCGCGGTGCTGCGCGCAAGGGGAGAGAGGCTGCCCCGCGCACCCCGTTCCCCGCACCCTAAAATCCACCGCGGGGCAAAGCGGCGGCTGCGGGCTCCTGCGGGAAGGATTCCCCGTCCCCTCCACACCCGCGCAGGGAGAAGAAGAGGCGTCCACCTGCCCGGCCCCGCGGCTCGCCTCCCCGCCGAGCACTCCGGGCAGTTTTTGTTTAATTGCCACCTTCTCCCGCGTCCGAAAACCGCTAATCCAGCTGCTTTAATTTTTTTTTCTTTCTGTATTTTAAGATCCGGTTTTTCAAGGTTCGTTTCGAGGAAAAAATTACTTCTTCCCGCTCTCCCTCCACTTCCCCCTGCCTTCCGCAAACTCCCGGCCGAAATCGGGATGAAGTCAGAGAAAACGATAATGTCATTTCAGATCAGCTCCAGCCGGTACGTCCACCCAGGGCAGGGCAGGAGGGGTCCTGGAGCCACTGAGATTTTAAGTCTCTCCCTTAAAAGTGCAACATACAGATATCTACCCGTGTTTGTTCAGGTAGTAGGCTCTGCCTAAATTGGGTAAGTGACATTTAGAAAGGGAATTGTATTACGTTGGCATCCCAATCCCCAATTCTTGGAAACAGCAGGTATAGGTACTCAGATGAAAATTAAGACGACTGTGGTGTATGCAGTTTCCATGTTCGGTTCTCTGAGAAGAGCTCCTCGGTTTTGGTAGCTGACTGCCACTTTTGCCCCAGAATTAGCTTTTTTTTAATCCCATAACATCAGCGGGATATGTTGACTGAAATGGGAGTTTTGTTAACAAACATAGACCCAAACCGAAATTATCCGGGGCTGGCAGCCGGCACTGATGGAGGAAAAGAGCATCACTTCCCTAATTCCTACCTCCCTTCGCTTGAGTTTTAATTTCCCAAACCGCAGGCAGACATGGTGCTGGTTGTCAGGATTTTTTTCCCCTGTGTAAGCAGTGAGGGACCTGGTTAATCATCTATCGCAGATACACGGGCATGAGAAAGAAAAGTGTTGATGTTTGCTTGTTGGGGCTGATGGGAATGGCCCACGAATTTAGGATTAAATTACTACTGGTAATCACAAGGCTTTGTTTCCCCCGGGTCTCCCTTTTCTGCCGGGATTGTCAAAGTAAAGCGGGCGATATTATTTGGACAAAGCCCGGAGAGCAGCTCTGCTGTACAAAATAAGCGATTGAACCCTTCTGGGTTCGCTGGGACCTCTTCAGATTTTAGCCCGAACCCGTTAAGCGCGGGGCAAATCCCAGTACTGACTCTAGACACGTTTTCACAGGTGGATCGGGGAGAAGGGAGCGGAGCAGCGCTTCAGAAGGGTAGGTTTTTAGGGGCGTATTATTCTTTCCCGAGGTTTTGCAGCGTCCAGCGTTAAATCCCCGCTGAGCAGCGGGGGTCAGGTTGTGCGGGCGGCGGCTGCGGGGTTCTCTCGGTCGCGGGGGTCGTGAGCGCTCCCGGACGGGTGTTGCTGTACGGGACAGGGGCATTTAGGGGGTGATTGAACGCCCCACTATTAAGGCGGCCCGTGAGCCCGGCTGTGCCCATGGGGAGCCCGAGGGTCCCCCCGAGCGGTGCCCGGCCCCGCGCCCCGCCGGCCCTGCCATACGAACACGCGCACCCCCAAACTGCAGCCCGGCTTTGGGGGGGCTGATGCTGACGGACGAGGGGAGCGACGGCTTCTGAAGGGGGGAATCCCGGTGGGCACCGTACCAGCGCATGCTGGAGCGATGCCCGGGCGAGGCTCCCGTCCCGGCGAGGTTTGGAGGATGCTGGACCCAGGCAATGGGGATTATTTTCTTTTTGGAGGGGAGAACGGCTCCCCGGTGCCCCCGGCTGCTCGGGGTGAGCCCGGTACAGCTGCGCGGCACGCGGGGGGCTGGAGGGGGCGGCTGCTGCTGCTCCTGCCTTCTTGTGCAGGGAGAGAAGCACAAACCCTCCGTGGCACCCTCTGCAGTTGGCTCAGGGTCTCGCTGCGCTCCGGGGTTGGGAAGGAGGGTGGGAAAGAGGGTGACTTCCAAACCAAATGGCATCATTTCAACCTCTCCTACAAGGGTGCCTTCGGCAGGGAGGCAAGCAGAGAGCAGAAACATTCTGTTTCTCATTATTTCTTTCAGCCTTAGCCCCATCACACCGTGAAAGCATTGGTCCAAACTTGTTTTCAGGATAATTTGTCTCTTTCTCACCATTTCCAAACTCTGCAGTATCATCCTAGCCCCCATCTCTGATACATGTTCTTGTTATTATTCCACCATTGTGAAAATTGTTTCTAGCAGATACACCTGATCCAGAAGCGCAAAATCCCCCATTTTAGCCTTGCTAGGACCAGCTTTCCTCTTGTGCTTGGCTGAGTCCTGCTTCCCACTTGAGCCATGGCATCTTGAACTCATTATCTGAGCTCTTTTAGGAGCTTGTAGCTAATAAACAGCACCAAAACCTTTCTGAGTGATCAGAAGTCGCCTTTGGGGGCTGAAGTAGCCAGTAGGAGCTGAAGAACTGTAATTGCTGCAGCTGTACATTGCAATACCATTTTGTGTCATTCAAAGGCTTTTCAAACACTTCAGAACTTGGACCACATCTTACTGGAGAAAAAATTCTCTCCTGCTTATCTGCTGCTCCTGTGATTTCAGATGTCTGGGTGCACAGATGTCTGGGTGGAAGAGGTGATCTTTCCAAGGGCTTTTAGTTCCCTTGGAAGAGAGGGAGATAGAAAAGGGAGATGTCAGGGGGACAGGGAAGGTGTCCTGGAGCCCAAAGCCACAAAGCCACGAGAAGCCAGAAGATCTTCCAGAAAAGGTCGACATCCCTTTCTGGCCACAGTCTGTTGCCTGCTTTTCTGAGGAGCTCAGTGGGAGACTTTCTCGATGATCAGATCTTTAGAAGCCAGGAAGGAAGTTCTGGCCTCAGTTGTGCTTGAGGAAACCCAGGACCACGGAAGCATCTTTGCAGGAAGGTGGTGCTGCTGCAGGTTCAATGTCCGTGGCAGCAGAAAGGCTGCTCCCGGCAGGGCTGGGCACGTCCCTGCGCCCTTGCAGGATCAAGGGGCTATCGTTACAGCCCAGGAGTCCACAGACATGATCCAACACCCACTGGGGACCTGCACCCTTTCATTCACACTGATTTGTAATTCCTTTTCATTGCACAAAGTCCTGGATCAAAAAAACTGCTTATATAGAGAAAATTTTTGGAATTCCCTTTCCAGCATTTGCTGCATAAGGATTTAAATATAATCATAAAGCCTATACTGTATATTCTTTTTACTCTCTCCACCTTTAGTGCCCATTGGGGATTTGGTTTTGTTTCTGTTTTGACAGCCCCTGTATATGTGTATTTGTGGTTGTTCCATGCTGTTTCCTGATTTAATATCAGTGCAGTTACAGGAGAAGGATGCACCGTTAGCATTTTTTGCTCAAAGTATTTTTCAAGCTCCTCTTTGATGTACTGGTCAGGTTTGCAGCTTCTGTGCTCTTGTTGATCAGAAGAGGAAGGATCAGGTTTGTTGTGCCCTTTGGGAATGAAGCTCTCTATTCTCCTAAGAAATTCAGCCATCTTCCTTTGCTAGCCCCTCCGTATAAATCCAGGGGCAGGAGAAAAGTGAGGAAGTATTTAGTAGAAACCTGTTATGCACCTCAATTAAAGTCCTTTTGTGCATTCCTGAAAAGTAAATACGAGCCAAACTGGAAATGAGGTGGCTTCTTCAAGACTCCATCTTCCTCCCCAAATATTTTTAAGTCCTAAATATGTGATGGGAAGAGAAGAGAGGGAAAGAAAGGGAACAATTCTGGGGAAATGCTTCTGTTTGCTTTCCCTGTTAGTCTGAGGAACTTGTATTCAGCTGTTTCACAGACAGGAGAAAATAAAAGCCTCCTGATCTTTGTTTCTTTTACATATAAACAGATCAACAGCCTTGAATAGCCCCAGACCAGATGATTTAAAATCAGACTCGGAGTGTAAATTCTGCTCTGTTTGCCCAAACAAGATATTTGGCTCATGGTGCAACTTGTCCTTTTATCTTTAGGAAATAAAACTGGGTTTTAGCCTGTGTGTCCGTGGTTGCTGTGGGTCACAAACACCTCTCAGCTTAAATCTCCCTAGACCTCCAGCCCCTAGAAAAGCCGGAGATGCTTCCCACCACTGGCCACCACCTGAATCCTTAGGAGGGTCCGAGGGGAGTGGATCTGACACTGCTGGGCCAGGACATGGGGAGGGCCCCTGGAGCTGACTGCTGGCCCTGGGACGAGCTGCAGTTGCTCTGTAACTATTTCTTTGCTTGCAGAGCTCCTCTGCAGAACGGTTAAATGAGTTTGTGCAGGAGAGCTGACAGCACAGCGGTGCTGCAAATTCTTGCCCACTGCTTCCCAGGCTGGATGCTCTGCAGCCAAGTCAGCCATGGGCCATCCTGGGATCTCACAAGCAGTGACTGTGTCCCCTTGGCTGGGAGAGAGCTGCAGGAGAGTGCAGCAAGGAGAGGGGCAGTGAGAGGGGAGCACAGGCTGCTGCCAGAGAAAAGTTGGTCAGGGAAGGTTTTCATTTCTGTGTCTATTTTAACAGCAATCCTATGGGGCATTTCAGGTTTGCTGTACCCAGAGAGGTGATTTCTGCTGGTTTTCCATATGAGGATCAATTCCTCATATGTTAGTGGAGACAAAAACACACCAAAATTTCCAGCCTATTCCCTGTAAGGTAGAAAAGAAAGAGCTCCTGCAGCAATCAGTAAATGCCCAGGCTACAGCAGGTTCAGTTATCCTTCTTTGGCTAAACAGTAACACAGACATGCATTAGGTTTTTAAAATACATATATTAGTACCCAACGTGGCTGAAAATTTAGGAAAAAATACTGCCTAATATCTGTGAACTAATCTCCACACACAGGATTAACCATCACTTTATTCATTTTCTGAGCTTTGTGAAAAAGCAGATTAGAGTCTCCTGGACAGCATCTCTAAGATTCTTCAGGCTTTCAGTGTGAGTGCCCTGTTTATCTTCAGCATTAGCTCTGTATCTGCAGGGGCTTTAATAAGTGTGTTTTCATCCTTCACACATCCAGATAAAGAGCTTCACCCCTTAAAGCTGCGATTACACCTCAGCAACCTCTCTCTTGGCAAAGTATGTGTGGTTTCTGTTTTGTGTTGTTTTCCTGGCTTGAATTAACACGTTTCAAGCCTCTAACGTACTTCTTTAATAACTTTTATAAAAAAGGAGAAGATGCAGAATTTCATCCAAGAATTCCCAGCTGGAGACATCTGTTCAGCAAGTCACCTGACGAGCAGCTCTAACCAGCCAAGTGTGAGTTATTTTTATTGGCTCAATGTTTTAAAAATAGAATTATTTTTTTCTTTTAATTGATACCTTACTAGTGTATTCTTTCACTGGTCTGCATAGACTTGGATTTATTTCTCCTGAAGGATTAGCACAGCCCAAACTGAGTGATCTATTCCAAAACCGAGCTGACCGGCTGAAACCAGTAGGAACCAGTTAAATGCTTGAAATGAGGGTTTCCACGAGGGTAATCAAGTTTCCCATGAGGTGATGGATTTGATGTATAGCCTGTCATGATGAGTTGCAGGCACTCAGCACCTCTGAAAATCAGGCCATAGCAGCTTTCAGCAAATCTAAAGAGACGGGGTGTGCACGTGCGAGCCCGAGCGAGCTGCGCAGAGGACGCATGTCTTCATTGATCTCGAAAGGCAGGTTGAACTGTTCTGGTTTGAATCACATGATTTGTCATGTTGTTTAGCAGTTGTTAAGCTTAGGTGAGCTTGTAGGATCCTGTCGGTGCACACTCAGCCCTAATCCTCTCTCAGTTTATTTGTCAGTGCTGCTACCTGGCTCCTCTGCGAGAGGCTTGGTGCCACGGCTCCTCTTGCAGGATCCCCTGAGGTCCTGTGCATCCTCCTGGGCACTCCTCCTCACTGCCCAGCATCCCAAAGGTGCTTTTCAGAGGGCAGGATTGATATTATGTTTGATTTTCCACTTCTCCATGTTTCATCTTGGAAAACTTTTGAGGCCCATGGACTTTGCCTTGATTTGTAGCCTTGTTTGGAGCAGGACCCCAGGCTGACATGGGGACGGTGACCCAGGAGATGACGGGAAAGGAGGGGTAGAAGGGCAAGGTGGGTGAAGACAGGACTGTGGGAGTGCACCTTGTGCAGGGTGCTGTAGACCCTGCTGCTTTCCATCCATGCAGGAAGCTCTCAGCCAGCCTGCCAGCAGCTGGCCTGACTTCACTGGCCGTTCGCTGGCCCAAGACACTCACCCTCCATGAACTGGGACAAACTGGAGCTCTGAACTCTTCTCCACGCCCCAGCACAGGGCATTCAGTGGGTGGAGAGCACCAGGAGCCACTGCTTGCCTGCACTATCCAGGCAGTGGGTGCCTGAAGGAAAACTCTGTGGGGACTCCTTCTCCTGTGAACCATGGCAAGGGCTGAAGGCTCCCCAAGGACTGTTTAGGTGAGGGAGTAGCAATGCAGCCCCCCAGTACTTCCTACACTTCACCCTGATGAATTATTTGCTGTTGCAGACAACTGGGGACATCACAGACAGATAACACACTCATATCTTCCCTTCTTTCTTCCCTTTGGAATAGCTTAAATTAATAATTTTATGTCTTTCAAAAGACAGAGAGGTTTTTGTCACTTGAGAAAAAAGAAGAAATGTTTTCTGAAAGCTGTATTTCAATTGAGCCAGGCTCAGGAGCTGGGAGGGAAGAAATGCTGTCATGGAATTAACTTTATGAAAGAAAAGCAAATCTCCACCCTGTTTAAACATGGGGAAAACATCACAGAGGCATCCTGCTGCACCAAATGGTAAACATGTCCATGTATTATATCACTTATGGCTTCCTTAGGAGTTTTATGATGCTGTTCTCAATTACTGTGTTTGCATTTGTAATTAGAGTGCAGAACACATTGTGAAGGCAAATTATAGAGCTAACTTGTCCTTTCAAAATAACCCATTTGCTCAGTGTGCTCCCAGAAGTGTCTCTTTATTCAAGGGACTCCAGCGAAGGAGCAGCCTCCTCTGCTGAGGGTGTTGGAATATGCACTTGCTGCAGGGAAGGGAGAGGAGAAACACACTTTTGCCCCAGGGTTTTGCTGTGCTTGGGCCTGACCTTCAAACCACTGAAACTCCTGTTGGTTTCTTTAAGCACATCCCTCCACAAGTCTGAGCAATTAATGGAACTGGGGGAGGTGTGGGAGAAGAATCAGGTTTTTTTGCTCCATCACTAATTTCCTCTCTGGCCTTGGTCATGCCATTTGACCTGTTTAACTGGCTGAAAGTATCCTATGAAAGTGCCTAAAAATCTCCTGTGGAAGAGCTGGGATATTGCTGTTCAATCACCAAACATCTAAATGAAGGTGAGTGTGCAGGGCAGCTGCTTGTGCCACAGCACTTCACTCCTTTGGGGGAAGGCGGCTCTGGCAGCAGCTCTTTGCTCTGTGTGCACCCAGCCTTTGCCCTGCACTGCCCTCACACAGGGGCTCTCTGTTCAGGGGTAAGGGTGGCACCTTGCTCCATGCCAGGTGTCCCTGAGTGCTCCCCAGGTCCCCGCACGCAGAGCCCAGGGCACGGTGCCGCTGCTGGGCTCCGCTCGGTGCCTCCAGGGGTCTCACCCAGCAGCTCCTGACCAGCTGCCCTCGTGTTTTCCTCTGGCTGCTGAGCATCAGAGCAGAGAGCTGATCTTCCTCCAAGGCAGGTCGATTCTGTATAGAGCAGGCTGGAGTCTGGGCCAGCTGTGCACTTCGCCTTTGAATTCAGTGGGGGAAAACACTCTCTCCAAGTATGAGCTTGGATGAAATAATGCTCTGCTTAAAGTGGAAAGGAAGCAAAGTCCCACAGCTACTACTGTGCTGTGTTTGCAAAGAATCCTTGCATTTGTTGTTTGTTTGTTTGTTTGTTTTGCAGAGACTGCACTAAGCAGGAGGACTTGACTTCCAATGAGTTTATCTTCAAGCAGATTTTCTTCTCTTGTACCTGAAGAGGGCACAGGAAACTGCCCTGCAACATGCAGCTCTCCCATAAGTTTGACATCCCCATTCCTGGCCATGAGGAGCTGCTTGGATTTGCTCTCCAGCCAAGGTTTTCGAAAACTCTAAGCTCTGTGCTTGGCCCGTACCTAGCACACTGCCCACCAGTGTCCTCTGCTTGTGCACCATGGCTTCATGAAACCAGGCCAAAATTGTGTTTGAAGGACAAAAAAACCCCAAAGAAACCCCAAAACATTGCACTTTGAGATTACTAAAAGCTCTTTTTTCATTTCTTTTTCTTCGCTTTTCCCACTATGAAGAAATTTGTCCATCTTTTACTCCCCCCACAGGTAACTCCCCATTTAATTTCCAATGCAGCTGAGTTAGAAGTTCACCACAGCACCAGCTCTGCCCTTGCCAATGCTCAGTTATTAATTCAATTCTTGGTATCTCTTGCATGGGTCAGGAAGGTTGATTCCTTGGCCCCGACTTTCTGTCAGGTGCTTGTTCCCTCTGAGCAAAGGTTAGGTCACTTTCTGATGATTCATTGAAAAAACTGGTTTTATTACTTTCCCTGGGCATGGGAGAGTTTCTTCAAAGAAAGAAGCTGCAGCCTATGAGATGACCATCCCAAAAAGAATGACTGCCAAAGGGGTTTAGTTAGGGGTTCAGATTAGTATCTACCATCAAATTTGTTGTTTAATGTCATTAAATCCAAGAGTCTTCCTAGAGGAGTGAGTTCGAACTTTAGGAATTGTGTGATTATTTGTGAAGTGGTTTAGGAAGGGCATTTTCCGCTGTTGATATGAGAGAAGAAATCCCAGTGTGGTGTTTTGCAGTGCCAGATGCACTCCAGTTTCCATAACCATGTGTTTAAAACACGGCCCGGGTTCACTGAGCAATGTCAAAACACGGCAGACCAGGGAATGGGATACAGCTGCAGAACGGGCAAGCTCCATTTTTTTTTGGAGGAACAAAAGGAAGAAGGGCATTTGTCAGCCGAAGGATCCCATTTGTGAAACACCTACTGTTGTTTGGGTAGCTGGGATTTAAAACATGTCTGTCATCGCCCTGCCTTTGTGGCCAGTAATGCTGTTCACTGTGCTCCACCGCCGCTGCTCCGGCAGCTGAACGGGACGGGCGGCTTTCCCTGCTGATCCCAACCAGGGCAGCCCTGGCTCCAGCACCTCACTCCCAGGGAACCATGCAGGCTGCCAGCACCCAAGTGCCACCAAGGGCAAACCCAGAGAGATGGCCACCAAAAAATCTGAAGGTGTGAGTCGAAAATTTCAGCGTTCTGTGGTTTTCTTTTTTGGTGAAAGACTATTTCAGCCTTTGAAGCAGGAAAACACCCTCCATCTAACACATGGAAGATTTTTTTTTTAATAAACGCCCTTCAAAACCAGAGAACTTCACCTGCCTTATGAAATTGCATCAATATTTCAAGAAACAGCACAGTGGAAAATTATATTCACGTTAGATGTCATAATGGGAATTTGCAGCACCTACATGGGAGTACCATGTTTTCTGACAGTGCTTACGACAGAGGCAGAAGATAAACATGTAAAAAATTAATTAAAATCTCTTTACTTGGTGAAATCCTGGTAGTTTGTGCTATTTTGAACCTGTCAGCTGCTTAAGTAACAGCTTGTCAGTGCTCGTGGCCTGGCCGAACACGAGACCTGGTAGTATGGCTGCAAATTGTCAGGAGCTGAGTGATCTCCCGGGTTGTGATTTATGACTCCAGGAACAATGACAAGCAAGGAGAAAAGGCCCTGCCAATTTCAGAAGCAGTTGTGGAAACAATTAGATCGCTTTTTTATTAGGTCATTTATACAACTCTTCCTTTTAAAAATTAGATCCTTGATGAGCGCATTTTTCACACACTCAGGTGCTTTGTCCTGTTTTTCAGTTGAGGGAAAATCCTGGGCTTTCCTTTGGAAACTGTCCTGTGCCACATCTTTAACTTCCCAGGGGTGCACAGTACATCCCTGAGCTCACCCATAAGTCCTGGTCCACCTGCAGTTGAAGCCCTCTGTGAAGATGAATTCCTGCAGGAACTGCCCTGGTTTTTGTAGCATTCTCTCATTCCTGGTTGCTCACATCCTTCTGCTGACCTGTCCTTTGTCTCCTCCACAGCTGGTGGCAAGTTTTTGGCAAATCACACCGGAACAGGAAAATAACACTGATAAACAAAACTTGGACCAGAATTTTTTAGAAGTGCTGTATTTTGGGCTTCTTTCACCCTTTTTAGAATTCTTTTACCTTCCTCCTTTCCAACAGCAGAGTTGTCATTGTATTTCCACTTCTAATTTCTTCAGCAGTGATTTGCCCAGGGAGCTGAGCAGTACCAGGTCTCATGTTTTTCGAAGGAGGTAGTGGCATTTTTCTGGAGTTGCCCAGAGTCCTGCTATCCAACCCCTTGAGCTTGGAACACGAGTTTACTACTACGCTAGTGAGATAACATTTGATAACATATCTGAAAAGATATGTTTAATCAAAGTCTCTCCCACACCTTGTTTTTTTCTTGGAAGCTGTTAGTCAGTATCTCATTTAGTTCTACCGTGATTGTACACTCACAACATCCTGTTTTCCGAATTCTCTTACAGAGAAACTGGCTCCAAAAGTGCCCAAAGCCACTCAGCATCCCAGGAGCTCCCCAGAAGCCAAGAGATCCCAGCACAGATTCTGGTTCCTGGGATGGATTTGAGTTATTTTACACCATGGCTAAGTCAAACAAAATGGGAACTTCTGCTATAAAAGACAGAGAAATATGAACCTGGAAAATGAGCTCTTGCTATAGAGAATCTCATTTCCCTCGTTCCCCTTCTTTTAAGAAGTAGGGAGGTCTCGGAAATTCTCCAGCACTGTGTATTGAGGGATGAGGCATAGAGCTGTGCTCTACCATATTCTGTATCCCAAGGAGGGCAAAACTTAGCTCGGAGTTTTATCATTCCTTTTCAAAACCTTCTTCTGTTGCGCTGTGCACCAGCAAAAATCCTCTTTATTGCTGTTAAAAAGGCAACTGGGGTGCCCATTATTTTATTTTTCTTTTAGTATTCGAACAGAACTCAGCAAATAAAAATGGGTCCCAGATAAAAGGTGTGTCCTTTCTAGTAAAGCACAAAAAAATCTTAATCTTTGGTCCAGAAGCAGTAGATTGCCACAAACAGTCGGCAGCTAAAATCATTAATCTTTGCTTCTTGCCCAACTGGTACTAGTAGTAAAGAAGATAATACACTAGCAGAATCAGTGACCCACTACAAATTGGTCCTGAAAGGTCCACCAGCCTAAATAGACTTTTGCTGATCCAACACTTGTTAGGAATCCCAACAAAGAGACTATTGGCTCATCTGATGAGCCGCTCACTATTGGGCCTTTTGCAATGGCTGGTGATGGATGACCATACCCTCTTTGAGGGGGAAGATGCAGCTCCTGGTATGGGGCCTTTTCTCATCTTAAATTTGTACTCAATAAATCACAGGTGCAGAAGAGACAGCATCAGTTTCATTACACCTACATGCTCCAGTATCAATCATGCCAACACAACGGGCTGCGTACAGTTCATTTCGGGAGGCTCTTTCTGTTCCAATACCATTTCCATTCCGTTGTGCTTTAGCATTCCTAAAGTGTTGAGCCTCTGCAGCGAAACACTGGGGAGAAGGATGGGATGTGCTGTAATTGCACTCTTGCCACACGAGACAGGGCTTAGCTCACATAATTCGGTTTATGATACCCTGCTATTGTTTTAGGTGAAGTGCTAAATAGTTTGGTAATAGTGTGGTCATCACACACCTCTTTAGCTCTTAACCTTGTTTTTGCATTTGCTCTTTAGCACAGACCTTCAGGCAGAGCTGCAGCAATCGCCTTGGAGTGGTCCCCTTTCTGTGATTATAATATCATTTTCCTGTCTGGTTTATGATATTCTTTTAGATGATGCTATAACCTCACACTTACCCTTACCCAAACCTAATTGCAATAAAGAAACCATTACAGGGAGCTTCTTTAGTGTTTTCTCATTTAAGAGTTTCTGCCATGTCCTCTCTGGCTGATAAATACCCTGGGACCTTTGCAAGGTATGTCCATTAGGATTCACAGTTTAGGAATCTATTGCAGAGCTCTCATATTGTTATGTTAATTCCAATGTCAGCAGTTAAAATACACTTAAAATGAAGGAGGCTTTAGAGCTCTCAGACCTGATATTTAATGTGCATAATCAAATACCTTCATGGCATGAAATGCATTTTTAACACTCATCATAAAAACTATGAACAATGTTTTTCAAGCATGATAAAAGGTAACAGATTATTCCCCACGTGCGTCCAAAATCCATTTTGCCATCTTTATAAAGGCAGAGTAATTTCTTGGTGGCCAAAGACACTCTGATTTGCATAGGAACAACTACATTTCGTGCAATTAAGTTATCACAAAGTCCTGCCATTCTGCAGCACTCTGTTAATCTTTAACTCAACGAAAAGCCATGTCAGCAGAGCACCAACACAGAGAAGATGGGTGTTCAAAGGAACTGCAATAGGAGCACATTCAGGACTGTCAGACAGAACAAGCTTTTCAAAAGGACACTTCCATTCAGTTTAAACCTACAAGGGTGTTGGGCTGACACCTCCATTTATTTGCTGTAGGGCTATAAGGAGAGAAAAAGAGAGACTTTCAATCTTATTAAAGCAGTATTTGGAATACAAAAAAAAAAGGGGGGGTTCTTTTGCCTTGCTCCTTTTACTCCACCTCAGCAGCAAATCATAAAGCAGGGAAAGTATTAATGTGAGACAAGAAAATATTGGTTCTAATGTGCATCTAAAAGACTTGATTTTCTGTGAACCAGCCACCAAAATCTAGTCATTTCTTTATTTTTTCACAATTGGTAGGGAGACATAAAAGAAACGTATTTTAAGAACGTAGTCAGGAGTACAGAAGGCCCAAGAAATAGCATCTTTCTGCCACATCTTTTGTGGCTGACAGGCCTAAGAGCTGAGGCAACAATATGATTCAGAGATTTTTCTGGTCAGTACCTACAGGATGTTCTGCAGGATAAAAATGGTGATGGAACTTTGAGAGGACGTTTGAGGACACAACATGACTCTGCTGGTGACAGATCTTTAGATGGTGCAAACTGGCACAGGGCCACCATAACCAGCAGAGAGAGCCCAGCTGCCTCTGTAACCCCAGCTACTCTCCAACATTGGGCACTCAGTGATATCTGAATATGTGAATATTTGCAGGTAAAAGTTTGCAAGTTGGTTGTTTCTACGTGATTCCCCAAACTCCCATAATCACAGTCCAAGCAGGCTCTTCCTGCTAATATTTTCCTCATTTTCACTGAAAGCTGGCACTTGTCTACTTGCCCTCCATGCTTTGTCTCGGGATCTTTCCTTCTGTGGATATATCTAATATTCATTTCACCCGGTTCAATTTGCAGAAAATATTTCTCTTTCAGGATTGCATCTAAATTTTTATATTTTTCATTTTTCATCTCAATTAAAAATAAACCATGCTGTGAGTTCCCTCTTTAGTTCTTCTATCATGCCACCAACACTGTGCGTTTTGTCACCTATATACTAACAAAAAGGTCTTTCTAATGTATATGAACACATATATCCCAGTAACTGGCTTTTAGGGCTGCTGTCCGAAGAAACTTTTCTTGTCTTTCATTTGCACTGTGCTGCAAAACAAGGTTTTTACCCCAAAGAAACTGTAAAGAACTCTTTGTTATCTTCATTCTGGCCTTAATCTATCATGAATATTAGTAGCACTTGTAAGGTGACATACAGATTAAAAATATTAAAATATTTAAATATAACTTGGATGTTTTCAAAGGTTTCATGCTGGGTAGCATTTCTGGCAGAGCCAAAGGGCCAGATTTGCTAGTGCAATTTCAGAAGTGACTTTGGCTCCTCATTTTCAAGGTACCTAAAGCTTTCCAAAAGTACAAATAGTTGTTTTACTTAAGGTTCAAAAGCACCTTCATCGTCACCAATGCAAAATAAAATTGAGGTGCTTTTGCTAATCCCATCAAAAACTTGTTTGCACTGTTGCTGTCTCTATGGAAATAATTCCCAAAAATGGGACTTTGAAATTTAGATGTCTTTGGGAAGCTTTAGCCAGAGGTGAGGTCTGGGTGACAGATTTTGTATGGAAAAGCAAAAACACTCCAAATAGAACTGATCTCTGCTCCTGGCAGAGTCAGTGACACAACTGCAACTGGTGATCAGTGCCACTGGTCCCAGTTTAGTGGGACTCATGGAAAGTGGCAACCCCCTGCTCTTGTCCCTTTAGCCCTGCACGTGCAGCTGACCACCAGTGACCTCCCCGAGAGAGGGAAGCCTCTCCCAGGGAGATCAGTGTGCGTACACAGCCTGGCGAGATAGCAGCTGCTGGGGCAGGTGAGGGCTTTAATGCAGTCCTTATCGCTCCTGGTGGGGAGCTCAGGACCCCGAGGGACACCGTGCCCAGCACCAGGCTGCACCTCGGTCCTTCCTGACGGACCTTTCCCCTTGGCCAGGCTGCGGTGCCCGAACGGGGGGCTGCACTGCTGTGAGCGCACGTGTGAGCACACGTGGGCCCTGCACAGCTCCTGCCTGTCTGTCCTCACAGCTGTCACCCTGGAATAACCCCCGGAGCTCCTGAACAGCGATGGGTGATGCAATGCCTGGCCTCTTACTGCGGTGCCAAAGGAAATGCACCCGGTGAACCTGCAAGCGACGCTACCGGGGAGCGAGGGAGAGGAGGAGGAGGAAGCACTTGGACCTTGGCGTGGGGAATTGCACATCACATCCTCCGGGTTGTCAGAGAGGTGGCACTGAACACTCTGTTAAAGAACAACTACAAGGAAGTGATGGCTTGGGGAGGCCAGTTTAAAGCAGGTAACCTTGACAAACACTGCTCTTGAGTGTAAGAAAGTTTATCTTGGCTGGGAGGGGGTTTGTGAGGTACTTTGCTTCTGTTGGTCAGCAGGCAAAAGGCTGGATTAAAGGGCTGGCCGCTGAAATAAAACCTGAATCCATCCCTCGCAGAAACTGATGGGGCCCTGATTGCTCTCTGGGCAGTCAGGAGCCATGAAAATGTTCTAGAAAATGTTCTCGTAACCTGATAAAAGAGCTGATTTAATAAAATTATCATATTGTCAGTTTATGGTTTTACTTAGAAATCTTTTGGCCTAGTTCAGTTTTTAAAAAAAACCCCACCAGTTTTAGTTCTTTTGCAGAAAAAAGATCCCATCATTTATTAGATGAATGAAGATATCAATTTCTGTTTAAACATTAACAGGGTGATGCCAAATATTAGTCAGTTCCTAATAATTTTGAGGGATTAAAAAGATAATAAAAGTAATAGTCCATTACATTACCTACTTCAGCAAGATTGTAATGAATGTAATAAATTCCAGATCAGGGTTATAACAACTTCCATCTATTTAAAATGAATTTGTAGGGTTACTTTCATTAACTATGTATATGGAGAAAATGATCTGACATATTACTTTAAAAGAGCTGTAAAACCGATTAGAAGGAAATATGCTTCCCAGGCAGTGATCTGGGCCGCTGGGGAAATTTTATCCCTGGGAAGATGGGGGGAAAAAGGAAGAGAAGAGGAAAGGACCTTAGAAGATGCTATTGCATCATTTTTTTTCACATGCCCCAAAGTGGCTTTGCTCATCAGGAGAGATTCAGGCAGTAACAGCGGGCAGAGAGCAGGGAAGGGATGAAAGCCACTTTCTCTCCCGACTTTTCTATCCCCTCCTCCTTCTTCCTCAGGAAAGGATGGATCCGTTAATGAATAAAGGGTTCCCGCCCTGGGGATTTGTGCATGGAAATGAAACTGTGCCAGGTTCTGGTCCGGCCCTTCGGCAGCCCAGGGGAAGGCTCAGGCATTAAAGGGGACAGTGGCCTCATTGCTCGGAGGAGACAAGGGACCTAGCACTTGACTGCACTACAGAAATTACTGCTGCACCCAGAATGCAGCCTTCATTTATCAATTTCATAGCAAGGGGGAAAGGGAAAGGGAGGGGGGAACCCAACATCTGACTGCCTTTTTCAGCTCACGCTCCATCTAGCCTCCGAGAGCCCTCCAAATCCAGTCATGTGTGTTATAAGGAGTCCTGGATAAAGTAACTTAATACTAATGATTTATACTTAATTGGACCTCTAAGTGATTAAAGTGGCAGTAATGAATGAGTAACATCCTTCTAATTCCCTTTTTCCATTTGGCTTGGCCTGAAGGCCCTTTCTTTGTGCAGGATTTGACTCGGGGCTACGCAGTGCCAGTGGTTTTTAAGCTTTTAGTAGCACGTCTGGAATGAGCCACTTGGATCATGTTTACAATAAATGACTCCATAAGCATGCTACCAGGGCATTGGGGTTTTTTTTTCTTTCTTTCTTTTTCTTTCTTTCTTTTATTGGATTAGCCAATTGTGAGGTTAATGAATATGCATTCGGCAACCCTTGTTTGTGAGGCCAAGTCCCACGTGGGCATCAAAGGGTTTGAAATGTGTGAGCATAAATATCAGCTTTGTCAAGATGTTGATTCACCTTAAGAATAACACAGCACCCTCCCCTTTGCACTTATGTTCATAAGGATAAACATATTTTTTACTTATTTTATAGGACTTAATATTGGCAATTAATTGAATGAATAAGCTGAGATTTTTTAACTTTAGAGTACTTCACTCATCTCTCCCTGCTTTTCCAGTCTAAAAGTTATTGTTACCATTTTCCTTTAAAAAATTAATCCATAAAAATAGAGCTGTTAACGCTTGAAGTATGTAACTTTTTAAACACAGAGAGAGATCCACGTTTCACTTTGTATTGGTGAAGGGAATATTAGGCAGCATAAAGGGTGCTTTAAGTCAGAGGGAGATGCGTGGAGCTCTCATCTCACACTGGGGCAGATCCAGCTCAGTCCCAGGAGCAGGGGCAGCTCTGGGATGAGGGAACAGGAGAGGAGCAATGAGGTGTTTATAGCATTGTGCTAAATTACCAGATATTCAAAATCAGTTTGGGTATGTTTATCCACATGCCCCAATTATACCTTTCACTGGAACATAAATAGGAGTGTGCCACATACATCATACAGTATCTGTGTGGTGCTGTGCTTGGGTTGTGGCAGCAAAACTGCCATAATGCAATTTAAACAACTAATAATAACCCTTGAACTTCTTTTACATCAAAACCTTTATTAATTTAGACAACCCCCCAGCTCTCTCTTGCTGTAGGTTTTCTTGTGTGGCTGTGGTAGGCTTTGAACCACCTGGACATCATGTATCAAAACAAATTATTTGAGATGTTTCTTTTTTTTTTTTTTTCTTTTTAATCTCTGGTTCAGGAATATTTGATGGTGAGAAAGCTTTACGGAATAGGTTTGATTTTATCAGATATTGTCAGAGATGAGGATTATTCTGCAAGCAGGAACACTCCCTCACCTGATTCCGAGGGCAGATTGCTGGCTGCCGTCATGGGCAATAAAACTGCGCTGCGAGTGTTGATAGAAACTGCCTAATTAATAGCCCATTACTGCGCTGTCATTGACCAGCATTAGAACCCTCTGAGACCAGTTACGCTGGCAAAAATCTGGAGGAACCCTCAGAGGCTGGTGAAATTTGGATTTGGCCTGAATTCTAGGAGTATGTGATTTTTTTTCAGGTGCTGTCCATGCTCATGTTCGAATTGTGTGGATACTCTCTGTGAGATCAATGCTCACACAGGGTTATACACCTCAGATAAAGTGAAAAATTGAGGGAATTTCAGTGAATCAGCTGTGGTGCCCCTAAACACCTACAAGCACTTGATGAAGTTTATTCCCTATTCACCATAGCCCTTTGTGAGGTTTGTCTGCACCTCTAGAGAAAGGGCCGTGCACCCAGACACTCAGCACCCCTCTCCTCTCCTCTCCTCTCCCCTCCTCTCCCCTCCTCTCCCCTTTTCTTCTCCCCTCTCCTCTCTTTTCCTCTCCCCTCTCCTCTCTTTTCCTTTCCCCTCTCCTCTCCCCTTTTCTTCTCCCCTCTCCTCTCTTTTCCTCTCCTCTGTCCTCTCTTTTCCTTTCCCCTCTCCTCTCCCCTTTTCTTCTCCCCTCTCCTCTCTTTTCCTCTCCTCTGTCCTCTCTTTTCCTTTCCCCTCTCCTCTCCCCTTTTCTTCTCCCCTCTCCTCTCTTTTCCTCTCCNGTCCTCTCCTCTCCTCTCCTCTCCTCTCCTTTCCCCTTTTTGTTTTCCCAGGGTTTCAGGGTCACCTTGCCCACAGTGAGCGTGGAGGAACCATTTGACACATTGGATTTTCTCAGTATTGTGGTTCCAGCCAGGAGTAGTCTGAGTTAAACATCTTTTGGGATGGTGCAGCAATGATTCAGGAGAAGCCTGACAAGGACATTAGTAGGGAGTAGCAGGGAAGGGAGAGGTATTATCCAGAGCTACAGAAAATGCCTGGTCAGGAATACAAGAAATGAGAAAAAGCCAAGAGTGGAGGAAATAAGCAAAGAAAGAGAAGTAAAGCGGCATTTAACACAGGGGGAAAGAGTCAAAGTGATTTCTGCAGCAGTGGGAAGGAGAAAGTAAGAGCAAAAGATTTACGGAGGGCAGCTAATAGGAGATTGGAGCCTGTCAAAGGCCGAAGGAAACTAAAAAGAAATTTAAAAATATGAAATAAAGGCAGCAAACTGGGTGTTTTGAGCACTTGAAGTTAATTAGCCCTCGCAGCCTTGAGGCTGTCCATCTCCTCCCAGTGCCTCGGGAAGGAGTCCCAAGGCTGCATCCAGCTGCAGGAGTGGAAGCAGACAAGGAGCACCTGGCGTCCAGCACCAAACCTTTGTCTGCTGCTCATGCCTGGGCGGTTCTTGGGCCGCTGAGAAAGGCAACCAGACCTCCCTGGATGTTCCCTGCAAAGCTGTTCCCGCTCAGCCCCTTTCCGCAAAGCAACACCATCTCCAGAGGAGCTGTGAACCCGTTTCTTGTTGGGGCCTTGGGAGGTGCTTCTCCTCTAGAGCCCCAAAGTGCATCAGACCATCCTCACATGGAAGGAACACTGAGGGCACAACTCTGCTCCCTGATAATCCACCCAAATTCTTTCAAACAGCCTCAGTCACGGCACACAGAGCTCCCAGGAGGACTTGCTCTCTTCAAGGACCAGTTGGCTGTACAAACACACCGTTTGCTTTTGCATCTCTTTGAGCTCTCCTCGAAACACCGGTGTTATAATTGGATACCCTTACATCTGCTGGCCTGTGCTGCATGGGTCATATATGTAAACATCAAACTCAAATAACAACCCCCAAATTTAATTTATTTCTACCTAAACAAGTTCTTTTATCATAAAGCAATAAATTTGTCTTGGTGCTAGCAATTTGTTGCGGGTGACATAACACTGCAAATTGATTAATCGCTACTGTACACGACAAAATGAGAAAAGCAAGGAATTATTATGAATAGCGTCCATCTGATACAGTAGGGATTCATTATTCAAAAGTGTTAGCTAGTGGTTAGCTATCCCCTTGTTGCAGATTACATTCATTTGCAGAATCCTACATCATGCTTACACAAATCAACAAACATGCATTTATTAAGACATGGAATGAAAGCTATTAAAATGTGAAAAATTGCCTTTTTCTTTAAAAAAATTAGTCAAGTTTGGTGGTAGCCTTTTTTTTTCCCTTTTGGCTGGGGATGCTTTCATGGGGCTGAAGCAAAGAAGTTTAGTGCATTATTTCTCTGTTTGCATCCAGAACCAGGCAGATCAAGCTAAGTACACTGATATTGGTGGCTGGTGTCTTACACTGAGCCCTCATACCACAGGCTGGAGGATTTGTACCTGAAGCGTTGGGCTGGAATTATAATTGTAAAAAATAAGCTGTCTCTGTCCTTCCAAGTGCATTTTAATTTTTAGCATTATATTTGTACACATAGATTGCAGTAATGTCTGAGGAACTTACTCTGTTTAAGGTGGAATACAAAACAGAGAACAAAAGAAGAGCTCTCCCCTCCAATAAAGCAGAAAAATAGTATTTAGGGCCAAGGTGCCCCATGTTTGTCAGGCTGAACACTGAACCTCGTGTTGAGTATAAAATTACTCCGAATAAATAAATTCCAGATGCAAAGCACTGGAAAAGCATGATCTAGACCCCTGCTCTGCACAGCTGTCCTGGTTTCTGAGGATCATCATTCTCTTCTGAGACTGGGAGCAAAGTTTGGTGTGTCCATTCCTATCGCAGTGAGTGAGGTATCCAAGCCCGTCACCAATGTCAGGCACTCTGTGTTCTCTGTGCCAGCAGCTCTGGCACAATAGCACAGGAGAAAGATTGGTTTAACTTTGGAGGAAGAGCATGAGGAGAACACTGCCTTCTCTTCCACGCCTGCTCCAGGAGCTGTTGCACTGCCACTTTGTGATGTTTCTACAGATAATAGAATTAAGGGCACCAAACAGCAAACTTCTCCTGCCTCCTCCTCTCCCTCTGCACCCCCTGTCAGTGCAAAGTGCTTTTCCTTCTCTTTAGAAAGTTGCTTCCATCCTTCATTGCTTGAGGAAAGAAGCACATTAATTGTGGAAGCAGCAGCTCAGCACCAGCTCAGTCTTTGAACTCTGGGCTCCTGTCTTTTAGCTCTGCTCTGAAATGCCACATGTTAAATTGTTTTAATGGCTACTTGCAGCAAATCATCACTAAAATATCCCCCAAAAGGGGATTTTTATGTGTTCCTAAAGTTCTAAAGTGAAGTTAATCATTCCGCTTGGGTGTTCCGTGTAAGAAAATGGTCCTGAAAAATGGAAACAAGCATACAAAATAGGAGTGTGAGGTCTGTGGTGCATAATATTGGTGCCTTCTGGTATTGATTGCTGGGTGCACTCTTAGGTCTGGTTTCATTAACATGCTGTAGTGAGATTAGCTGAGATACACAGGAGGTATAACCACAGCTCTTGCACTGAGAAAAACATCTCTAAGCCTCTTACTGGGCTCCTCTGAGAAATCTGGGCCTGGAGACAGCTAAACAACTTTTTGCTGCAAGTGGTTTCTCCTTGTTTGTGTCCACTGCAGCCGTATAGAATCAGCAGCCACTTCTTTGCACCCCAGAACCACTGAAGTCAGATCAGTTCTCAGCCAGAGTGGGAACCAGCACCTGGTTGCTGCAGCAAGCCTTGTTTGTATTTCTAAAGAGGATGCTGCTGGTTTCTCCCAGAGCACTCTCAACAATCAGCCATGTGAGCCCATCCTTTCCAGGCTGTTTGAAGCACTTTCATTTCATGGGTGCTGCCTGACTCGTTTAAAACAAGAAGATGATGTGCAGTGCTGAGCGGAGCAGCGACGCTCACCGGACCATCCTCCTCTGCTAAAACACAGACAGGAAAAAACTGCTGTTGAGAGGGGAATTAGCACTTGCTAAGGGGTGATGGCCCAGGAGAAGGAATGTGGGAACAACATCTTCAGACTAACCCTGCCAGAGCTACCCCATTAAACACACTGACTGGGGTCAGTAGGGAATGGCAGGGATGTTGTGGGGCACAGTGAGATCAAGAGGTCCGGCTCTTCCCCAGGTGACACAGGAGAGAGCTCCAGCTCCACAGCAGGGTTTGGTGTCCATCCCCTTGCTTTCAGGGAGACTGGGAGCTCCAGCTCCACAGCAGGGTTTGCTGTCCATCCCCATGCACAGCAGGATTAGGAACTGGACTTCTGTTGCTGTGAACACATTGATGGACACCATACCCAGCTGTGGACCTGGAGATAACCAACTTACATCCTCAAGGACAACAGTGGCAAACTTGTTTACAGCTGAAATCTGGGGCCCAAGGGAAATCCTGACCTCCTTGGTGGTTAAATCATGAGGTTGTGACTGGCTCTGACACCCTTTTAGGGGGCAAAGAGACGGGACATTTTGCTTATCCATTCAAGGGCTGCTGCAGTATAAAATAATTGACATTAAATTCCAGGTCAGTTATGTTTTTAATCTAATTCTGAAATCAGACTTGATTCAGCAAAGTGGTTTAAGCACTTTTAAGGTGCTGTCAAACCACTGTTCTATCTAGAACTTCAACAGAGTTGATTCCTGAAGCAAATTAGCTCCTGGCCATTCATCTCTGTGCTAGGTGAGCCTTTTCCATCAGCCAGCCACAGTTTTAATGAGAGGAACGAGGGAGAAAAAGAAAGATTTCTGTCTGGGCAGTCCTTCTTTGCCCTGGGAGTATTGCTGTGCTGCTGTGCAGTGAAAAGTTAATCTTTCTTGACGGGTGATGCATGTGGACAGTACTTCATGCATTTCATACTGAATGCTTGATATAGCTCAGTGATCCCATATAAACACCACAGAAGCACAGGGGACCCTGGGCAAGGAAAAGATCTGTCTTAAATCCCTGTGTCTGTCACATCACAACATCCTACCCTAATGACATGCAAACTTTGGAGAGGCTGCAGCATCTCTGTCTTGTCTGGGAGACATGTGGCTGTTAATGAATAACTTCCCGATGACAGCAGCTCTTTCTTTAGATTGCCTCTCTTTGGTTTTCTGCAAAAAAACCTGATTCTGATCCACAGAATCAGTAGATAGGCAAAATCAATCTGTCAAGGGCAGGAGGCTTGTGTAGGTGGACAGCAGGATCAGTTTGGGGTTTATTTTAGGACTTTTCCCCCTGAAGTGGCAGCATCTTCTTTCTTTCTTGATCCCCTCATGCGGAGCCAGAACAGGGCTTTGCAGAGGTGCCTTGCTGTTTAAAAGACACAAGAGTGACTCTAAACGGGATAAAAATGGGTTTACAGGTCAGCCACAAGCCAGTGATAAACCAGAGGGTTTGATTGTTGCTCAGAGCATTTGAACACCCGAGAGCTAAACAGCTGCAGAGTGAGCTCTGCTCGCTGTGCCTGGCACTGGGGGCAGCCAGAGGAGCTGTGCTGGAGTCAGGGCAACAAATCTGTCTGGGGAGTTGGCTGGTGGGTCTGGGCTGCAAAATAAATGTTTATGGACAGAGAAACTTCTCCCTGGATAGTGCCACCGCAGGTGAAAACAACTCTTACAAATCTCTTTACCTCCCAGTTTATCTGTTGTCACGAACTGTCACCAATGAACAGATCCAATTCTAAAACTATGGGACTAATTTCTGAATCCACATTCTGGACAAAATCCTCCAAAATTGGTCCCACATTAGAGACAAGAGAGGGCTCTCTTGCAGCTCCTGGATGCAGTCACACCTCTAATTCTCCCTGGTTCCCTAATTAAAGAGTACCAAAACCCTAATCTTCCCTGGAAATGCTTTGTCAGTAGGCAGCAGTGGTCTGCCTGCAGAGTTAGGTACATCAGAGATTTCAGCTCCTTACAAATGTTGACCACCAGTGAGGCATCAGAAGCTACACTGGCAAAAAAAAAAGTATAAAAAATAAACCATTTTGCAAGCAGCCTGTCTCTGCCAGCTGAGGAGGTCACCAGGGTCGATATGGGATATCTCAGACTGCGTATGGCCATCACGTAGAGTCCCCTGAATCCAGTCTGGAAGTGTTTGGTTTCAGATGGGCACAGAGTCTGCAGGGCTTTACCACACCCATCTGCAAACACCACCCTGTGGCTTTGCCTCTGCCCTCAGGTTGATTTTTAAACCGTGGAAATTCAGCCTGTAGATTAGCAACCACGCAATGTGGAAGTGGGAAGGGAAACAGGGCATGCAGGTATTTGTATGGGAGTAGGAACAGGACCAGGAACAGGAATAGGAGAGGGAAGAAGGATAGGTGCATATTTGTTCCAAGGTGGTCTGAAGGGCAGCAGCAGGTCTGGGACAAGCCAGTGCTTTCCACACTGTGTACCTTTCCAAAGCACTGGTGTGAGTGCTGCCAATGGCCCGTGCTCCTCCTGGCTCTCCTCACACCATTTACCTGCACCCCTCTTGACAGGCCGTGTCCTCAGCAGGGAATGAACAGGGGCATCCTCACGTCCGGAAGGAAATGAGTAGCAGGAGGGATGAATGCAGGTGAGTGTGTATCGTGCCCTCTGTCAATGCATCATTTCACTCTCAGCACAGCAAAAGGGAGCCAGGCTTTCATTTACCTGCTGCCTGAGCAAAGGCCAACAGTCCTCACTCTGTCAAGTTACTTAAGTTCAGCAAATGCTGCAAGACCTGAACCAAAAAAGGATGTTAAAGCTGGTGAAAGATTGTCATGGGGTGGGCTATGAAGCTTTTATAAAACAATTGCATCAGGCTTGGGAAGCGAAAGGCTCTAAGGCCGTTAACCCACCCAGGGATGAGGCTGTCAGCGGAGGCAGGGAGCATTAACTGTCCATTTGCAACATATTTGCCATGGGAATCAGTCACCAACCCTCTTCATGCACTTAAAATCCCAGCCTAGCACGGACGGCATGGGCACTGTTTTGTTCTTCCTGCGTCTGACACAGATGGGTGGGAAATGAAAAGGGGAGATTTCCTGGCAGGGACTGAACAGAGTGGTAGAGGAGCTGGGGGTTCCTCCAGGCTGCCTCTGAGCTGCTGCACATCAAGGCACGTTCTTTCCTGCCCCTGAGCTGCTAAAGACCTGGTTTCTCACTCCCTGGCCCAGCTCTGCTAGGAGAGAGCAAAATGTTTCAAAGCCAGAGTAAAATCCTCTGTTCAGAGGTGTAAGTGCTTGCCTGGTGTGGAAGGTTGTGATGACTCCCCTGGGACACTGGGCCCTGGGCTGTAAAAGAGTGAATTTCTCATCTCTCTAAGGTGCTGAAAGCCCCTCCATGAAGCTGTTGGAAATCATTGGATCAAAACCAGCTGTGCAAGTGCAAAGTGCATTCATTTATTTTGAAACAAAGAACTCTCCTATGGAAAGAATCAAATAAAGTGTGCAGGGGAGTCAGTGGGCACGTGGGGGGAAAATGTGGAGCTGATAACAAGATAGCAATAGAAATGGCTTTTGAAAAGCTTTTATACATATATAAAAACCAGGGAGTAAGGAGAGAGAGTGGAAGCAACTTGGATTGGCATCAAAACCCTCTTATCTCCCACATTTACACCCTCCACACACAGATTGCTCCAGTTCACCTTTAATCTGCCTTTTGATAGCTGTAGGCTGATACCGAGCCCTCCTGAAAGCTGACGCTTGGCAAATAGCACACTGCACTCCCATCTCAAGTGCATGACACGAGAGAAGGGTTTGGGTCATCAGAGCTGCGAGAGCTGTTGCTGGTGTGATCCTAGGACATTTTAACATGGCTTGATTTTGCTATTCCTGTGCCCCCCAAATGAGTGTGACAGAGGAACAGCTATTTTAAAAAACGCCAAAGCGAAGTGTCAATGAGATAAGCCGGACATCTCCTGTCAGAAACCTCTCCCTCCACCTTCCTTTCTTTTTTGGCAAAATCTCAGCAGCCGAGGTGCTCTCTGTGCCAATCTGTGCATCCCTCAGGGCAGCTGGCTCATCCATCCCTCTCCTCACCCCAGAAGGTTTCTCCACAGTCCCCTCTTTGTCACTGACACCTTGGGAGGCCCTGACCTTCACAGCACTCGCGAGGGAGCCTCCGCACAGACGTGCTCAAGGGTTCAGATGTGTGCTGCTGCTGCCCGAGCTGCCAAGAGGACAAACAGTGACAAGAGAGCTGCCCAGCATTACATACCTGGGGACTAAGTGGATTACTTAATGGAACAGGAAAATCCCCTTGTTGACAGACAACAGAAGAGCAGGAAACAGAATCACATGTCCTTTGTGGGTGAAGGACCAATGAAGGTTTGAACCCAACTGCAACGTATGAAGCACTCAGTTCTTTTAGGATTTCATCTAATTCTTGCTTGCTGAATTCTAAAACTACTTCTTCTTGTCCTACTGACAGCCAACCCTGACATTATTTTCATCCTCCTTCAAAGCAAAGACCACTGCCTTCAACTGAGGTCTGTTTATAATCTGAAAATAGCTGTTGAAATGGATGTTCTCGGGATGCATAAAGTTGTTTATAGATAGGAATTTTTTCTGGCAGAAGTTCATATTTAGAGAAACAGCTCTGGAATTTTCTGACCAGAGAAAAAGGAAACAAAGACAATTTCCAAGTGATTCAATAAGAAGAGGGCAAAGCTACACTTCCACCTCTGAATTTCATGGGTTTGGATCCAAAAAGTTCAGTAAGATGAGGCATATGAGGGCATATGGTTCCCAGCCCTAACAAGGTGTAATTGCTCTGGCTGATGGTGTCCTGATGCCCTCGCTGCATCCAACACAGCAAACAGGAATGATGCAGTCAGTGTCTGCACTACATAAATCTCAAACCCATCACAGAGCAGCATCTGGAGTGTTGGAAAAGTGATGCTGAAACAGCTTCCTTTTTCTTTCTTTTTTAGTTTAACATTTTTTACTCACTGAGAGGGACTGGAGGACAAAACTGATTTGCTCCTGCTTGGCCCAGGGTGTTTAAACCTGAACCTTCACCTCATCCAGGCAATAATTTAGAGTAAACACACACGCACACAGGAAGGGGAAAACCACTTTAAGGGCATTGTCACCAGTCCACGTGGCTGCTCACAGTCGCATTTCCCTTCTCTGCTGTCCAGATTTGTTTTCTTTTGTATTTCCAAAGAAGCATGTTAGCCAGAACAATCACACATAATTAAATATCTGCCAAACTTACCATTAAATGAAGCCCCAGTGTCCAGTGGTGTCCTGTGGAGTGCTCAGGAATGGGTTTCTGTTTGGAGAACAAGACTCACCTTGTGCCAGGGACTTCCCCTGGCTGGGGACCTCTGTGTCCCTGCAGTGACAGAGGGACCAGGAGATATTTCCCTGCTCTGTGTGGGCACTGCTTTAAGCAAAACAGTGGCAAAAGGAGATGCAATATATTAGGTTTTGGCTTGATCTGCCTTGCAGCCATTCCTTCTGCATCCTTTGGCTCTTGGGATGGGAAAGAGGCCCAACAGGTCACCTGGCTGCAACCCCTCACAATAGAGGAGTGAGCTGTAATTGCCTTTCCCTCAGCAGGAGCACTGTGTTTGGTATCTGTCTTCTGCTGACTGAAAAACCAAAATAAGAAAAATTTATGGAAATTGCATGTCAGACAGAGAAGCCGCATTCCTTAGAAAAATGGGGTGAAAGTTAGTTTGAAAAAAGCTAGTTTTTCACAGGCTGTTGCTTTTCTACCATGTTGCTCTTGCTCAAGGTAGTGGATTAAAGAGTTTGCAGTTTGGTGTTCTAATCCTGGGACATGAGACAGGAACCTGCACTGTCCATAAGAACTGAAGATCATTCCTGTTTACATTCTTGCTGTTGTATCTCTGCTTTTTCCATAGCAGTTAATGACAACATAATGATGAATAATGACCAAAACAAAATCAGTTGTTAGGACACACTTTGCAACCCACAGACCCCACAGATCTTTTAAAAGATAAAAACCATTTCGTTCTTTTATGAGATAGATGATCACGGCTCTCTGCAACCTCCCCCTTCATCCATGACCACATCCCTCTCTCTCGCTGCCTTGTCCCATCTATCTTTTTTATGCATGGCAAACTCAGCCAGGCAGGGTTTTGCTTGCTCCTCATAAGGAGGATCCTTTGTCCCCTCTGAAGTCACCCAGAATATTCATTCCCACTTTTCCTTGCCTATCAGATTGGGGCTGCTCCCACTCCCTGCCACATTCTCCCCCCTCTCCCTGACATTGCCATGCACCACATCAAATAATTGTTGTTATAACTCGCCTCCTTCCCCAACTAAAATATACTTGATGGGGAGGGAGAGGGGGAACGGGGAAATAGCTGGGTTTATTTTAATAGTTTCCACTCTCAGTTCAGCTTTATAGTACAGTATATTTAACTTTAACGTATGGACAGCTGGATGCATTTAACAGCACAATGGAAAGAATTTAGCCAGTATACATTTCAGGGCCCTTGTTTGGAGCTGATCACCACATATTTCTTCATAATATTTAGATGCGCCCGTTACGGATTGTGTTGGGCTGATCAAAATATGTTTGTGTCGGGTAAGATTTGTCAGAGATGATCCTCTTTATTTCTGTACTTACTGAAACTCTTCCTTCAGGAAGAAGCTGAGTTGAGCTGATATCAGCAAGTTCAGCCCAGTGCTTATGATGGGGTTGCTCGCCTTCCCTGCGGAAGCCAAAAAAAGCCATAAATACACAGAAACATGGGGACATGTTCTGAGCCCAGACTGTTGTGGGCACGTTACTCCACTTGTGGTGACACTGGCTGGAGAGTAAAGGGTCACCAAAGGATCAGCATCTGTCCCCTCTCCTCCCCCCCCTTATGCTGTAATGATGGAAAACAGCTACAACCATGAGACAGAGCTATAAATCCTTCACGTCTCTCCCTTGGACCTGCAGCCCTTTCCAAACTGTCTGGTTACCCTCTTGCACCCTCTCTGCAGCACTCTGGAGATTTTTTCAGTGATAGGGAAACGAGGCAGTAGGCTTTTTCTCTCAGCAATAAGAATGAAGGAAATTTTAGGAGCACATCAAAATCCATTTGCCTTTTCTCCAAAAAAACCCAGAATTCCATTTATTATTATAAAATAGCCTCCTTCACTAATTTCATGCCCTCATGCAGGAGCCAGGGTGCCTGAACAACACGATTTCATCAAATTTATCTTGTTGTCTCGGTGTTGTTACTCAGTGTCTCTTGCAGCAGTGCAAACAGAAGGCAGATCAGCCAAGCACTTGGGTTTAGGCAGCTTTCCCTCTGATGCTGGAAAATGACAACAGCTTCATCTTTCCACAGGCTTGGGTTTTTTTAATGTGTGTATTTTAAAAGTGCTGTTTTCCCCCACTGCTGTGGGAACACGTGATCAGCACGAAGTGTAAGGGGTTGTGTTTCAAAGGTATTCTTACAAAAAATGCCAAAGAGAAGTCGGAGCCTGAGGAACAGCGACACTTATGATTTGGAGAGTTTCCAACAAGTAACACAGCTCAGACCCACGTTCCAAGCTGTGAATGAGCTCCAGCTATTTGGGAAATGATGATGGTTTTAGATGTGTTTGGGTAGATATGTTGCTCTGCCTCTAAACACTGGGAAGGGAGGAAAGAAGGAGAAAGATGCTCAAGGGAGAAAAACCCTGCTGGAGGAAAGACCAAATTGTTGGAAAGCTCTGAAGTGCTCGCATTAATGTCATGTCATTACTCCATATTGCTGCACAGGTTAATATAATTGGGTTACTGTGTGTGAGCAATGATCCATAGCATGTTATGGCACTGAAACAAATGACATTTAACCAAGAGATTTGTAAGGCACCTTGTTATCTGCATGGTGAGCAATTGCAAGGGAGAGCCGGATTGCTAGACGAGGGACTGACAAATTAGTTGTTGGGTTTACTGGACAGCTTGAATTTATAACCTCACAATTCCAATGTAATTTATTAGATCCATAAACAGACAGATCCAGTGTTTTTACTTAGATTACGCTCTTATTGCAGCCTCTGATCCTGTCCCGTTTGCAGTGCTGTGTTATTCGTGCAGCCCTCAGTCCTCTTGGGTGGGGGCAAGGTGAACTGAGATCAATAAGGAGTTGCAGGTTTCTAGCAAAAAAAAATATTTACAGACTGGTTAATAAAACAATAATTTGCAGATGGTGGTCCCACACTCCAGCTTTAATTTCTACAAGGTGGAAAGGATGCAAATAGAAGGGATTGGTAAAAGATGCAAATTCAGCTCAGTACAATATCTTCTCTGTTTCTTGGTAGAACAGAACCAAAGGCCTTGCCTGCATGCTGAAAAATAAAGACAAACAAGCTGAATGAGATATAGGAGGGAAAAAGGACTCAGTCCCACCTGGATAGTCATGATGGTCTGTTTCCACCTTGGCCCCTGGGAGGAAGAAATATCCCCATTTCCTTCCATCTTCTCTGGGCTGGGGAGCAGAAGGCTCAGTATTGCCCTGACTGCAGGACGAAGCTGTGTCCTTTTCGGAAAGGCTTTCTTTAAAATGTCATTGAAAAAGAACAGATAACTTCCACAGGCAGATTATTCCAAACCTTTAACTGGTGTCAGTCCCCCGATATCTGCCACGACTTAGGTCAATGACTTCTCTTTCTTTCCCTAGGGACAAAGAAAAGAAATCATTATCTCCTTCTTTATGCCCCCCAACAGGTTAGAGGACAGTTATCAGGGACATCACCGCCCTGTGCACCTCACTGTCCCCTGCAGCTCTCCTTTCCTCTTCCCATCTTGCCCAAATCCCAGCCTTTGCCCTTTCTTCAGCAGCAGTTTTGCAGCCCTGCAACAATTCCCCCTTGCAGCCACCACCGTGTCCCCTGTCCCCAGTGGCACACGGTGCCCAGAGCTGCATCTGGGCTCCCCCAGCCCTCAGGGCATCGGCTCATGGGAACAACTGTGTCCCTCTAGCTTCTTCCACTTGAGGAAATGATGAAATATTGCCTCTGTTCAGAGCCTTGGCTCACACCAAAATTTTTTATGAGGTGATAAAATGATCACCTTTGGGCTTGTGGCTGCTGACTGAGGCCAAAACTACACCACCCAAGAGAGTATTCTTGCTCCTAATCCAGCAGGCATTTGGGAGCACTCGCTTTCCAGGTTAGAGGACAGTTTGTGTGGGCTAGAAAAAGAGATGTCCAAGTTTTCTGGATGTTCCTGCACGGCAAATCTGACCTCCATTTCTTCTGGAACTTTTCCCTTCTCTTAGTAAAATCTTAAAACTCCTCTCATAGGTTGGGTTGACCAAAAATAACCCAGGGTGTCTTGTGAGGCTGGCTCTGAGGTTCAGCTGTAATGCTCTGGATTAAATAATGAAAGTAAGAGAGAAGTCCAAACTCAATCAAAGCTCTGAAAGTGATGGGCTGCCAGGTGAGTTTGAAACCCCAAGGTGAGATGTGGATCTGCACGAGCATCTCTCTGCACACTTGGACTGAGGAGAGCCAACAACCCAGGGCCGAGTTTGTAACTAGTTAAGCAGAACAAAAGAATGGGAAACAGTGGCATGAATTGGTGCTGGCACCGAGAAGGTGCTGGAGAGAACGTGGCTGGGATCAGAGAGCAGCACATGGCCTTGCTGGTACTGACTGGGCAGTGCCAATCCCTCCCCATGAGCGCAGCTGAGCCTGGGCTGTGCTCTGAGCCTGGGCATGGCTCTGCTCTTCCCTCGCTCCACGGCTACAGCCCCTCACAGCCCTGCTGAATGAGTCCTTCAGGGGTTCCCCTCGTGCAAAGCTGTTATTGTTAAAATAAACAGGCATTTAGCTTCACCATCTAATGTTTCACAAGCCTGAGGCACAGCAGTTGGAACGCATCTCCCCCGGCCTTGAAACAGGAGGCAACACAAGTGGAGGGTTGGAGCATTTTCAAGGCAAACACCGGAGGGTTTTACTGGTGCAGGCTTTGGTGTGGCTGTCACTGCACAGGGCTGGGACACAGCCGTGCCTGGGACAGCACAGAGCAAGTGATCCCAACTACCACTCTTGTAAACATCTCTCACAACCAGCTGCTGGGGGAGCTTGGACTGCTTTAGTCAGATGTGCTGGATACTTCCATCCCTACCTGAGTCAGTGTTACGCCCTGCCTGGACTGAAGTAATGGAGAAACAAGGCCTGCCTATCCCTGCCTGATGTCTTCCTGAGCAGATTTTGATTATTTCTTGGAATAATTTGATTCATTTTTAATATTTAAAAATATTACAGACCAAATTCACGCCCAGTTTAGCATCACTTCAATTAATCTACCAATGGGTAAAGACAGTGAAAAACTTAGAACTTAAAAAGAGCAATCCAACATTCTTTGTTGTTTTCTTTGAAGCAGGTTCTATACAGAGATGCAATACCAGATTTTATATAAAAATGCCTCATTAAAGCAAGCCCCCAGACTATGCATTTTCATTTTGTGGCATTCTAGGAGGAAAAAAACCCAGCCCTACTAATAATTACTAGAAAGGAAACTCAGCAGGGTAAGCAAGAGGAAACATGGAAGGCAGTGGAGGAGGAGAAATGCTCAGCATATGGAGGGGTTAACTAAATCTGAGCCTGTGGTAATGCTCTCGTGTTTGCCAGGGAGACTAGGGAGAAAATCCTAATGGATCTACTGGAAACTGTTAATGCATTTTGGTTATGTGTACAAAAAGGATACGAAGCCAACAGAAGTGGCTAATGAAAAATTATGTGAGCATTCGGCTGCGAACATTATTCAGAGCCCTGATGGTGGTGGAGAGGTCTGAACGACGTTGGTCAGGTGAAGAACTGGAAAACCTGGTGCAGTATCACCTTTCAGACTGAGTGCTGCCAGCACACTTAGGGAAGCGTTGAATCATAGCTGGAAGATGAGATATTGCTTTAGGGAGATGCAGAGAGGCATGCTCCTAGCATATACTTCAACCCAGAGAAAACAGTCATTTGTTTCACAGGTGAATAAACAAGCGCTTCCTTGAGCAAGCCCAGCCACTGAGGGTTTCATCACCAGCAAAAAATGGTGCCTGCTCCCACTAATGGGAAAATTTCATAGCTGGACATAATTCAAGTCCATATTGCTTGCAGGCACTTGGACTGTCACAGCTTTGGGCAGGGGTTCTCGTTGTGTGGCACCTCTTCCAGTGGGAGCTTGCTTGGGATGGAAACCTCCCTGTGTGGCCACAGGAAAATACACACATGGTCTTGAATACCCCAGCTGTAGCTTCCTCATGGACAAAGGGACATGGGCACATGACACGAATTTCTAGGGCACTTGGATTGTAGTAAAAATGGCTTTTAAAAGTTTTTCTTTCTACTGATATTTCCTCTGTATTTTCACTGGTATTTGAGAAAAGAAAAATGCATCTCTCATCAACTGAGTGGGACACTGCAAATCTCAGAAATTTCCGTTTGGTGTTGCGGTCTCTTGCCCTACTGCTAGTTGTTAGTTGTTAGTAAGAGCAAGGGTATTGAAAGACTAATTCACGTTCAAGACAAGAAAGAAAATTCTCCTTTCTGCTGCTGCCATGAGGCTGAGATGGAGAAAATGGGGAGACAGGGGTATCCAGCTGTGACCTTTCTGCTGAGGTGGACTCCTTATTTGTCTCATGGCCACAATCCTTCCTCGTGTCCCCATGAGGAGAGCAGAGGGAGCCGGGAAGTGTCCTGCTGTCCCTTCACTCTGCTGGTGGTGCTTTGGGCTATAGAGTGCTGCTTTAGGTCTTTGCTTTTTTAGGTCTCATTGGAGGAAATCATGAACTCTCTTTCTTGAGAAGGGATGATATTTCCCTTAATTTAAACAGCTTTGAGCAAACAAGTACCAATGTGGATGTACTTTCCCATTTAATATTTACATGATTTATGCTTCCAAGCAACCCTTCTGCTCTCCTGTTTATGTGCCCTCCAAGCTCATTTTTTAACTACAGTTAATCACACTGAAGCAAAACATAACTCACAGGGAGAGGATGATGGCCAACTTTATGACTGGGGCTACTGTATTGGATGTCAGCTCTGCTGCTAAAAATAAGTACCCTGGGACAGGTGCCTTCCCTGGACAGCAAACTTTAATGCCACTTTTTAAAATCCTGGCTAGCAGAAGCCTTGGAAGGGAAGAAACCCTCTAGCATTTGGGGAAGGAAGGATTGGTATTCCCGGTCCAGGAACTGAAAGCTGCTTGTTTGAAGTACTGACAGACAAACTGGCTGGACATGAGGCAAACAGCAGAGGCTCGGAGCACTTTGCCTCCTTACCCTGCTCATAGTTTAGGTTGGGAAGTAGCAGGCTGAGTAATTTCTGATCTGTTAATGCAGTTGTTTGTTGTACAGTGGGAGGAAGTCCACCTGTAGCTCCAAACAACAGCTCAGCGATAGGCAGGTGGGACCCAGAATAAAGGAAGAAGTGGGAAAAATGTTGTGTGCCATTTCTCTGAACAGAAAATATTTCGAGCTCCTCCAGATGGAAAACCTCTACCCCTACTCAAGCTGCGCTCCCTGACGTTTCCTTAACCAAGTACCCACTCATCAGCACCCAAATTCACCGGGCAAGCCCACAGACCAGCAGTCCTGGGGCCAGGGTGAGACCTGCACCTTTGGGGAGAAAGGCAGAAATGAAAAGAGAAATGTGAAAGAAGGAGTTTGTGAGCGATTGAGAAAATTCCAGCAGGTGCTTTTTCTCTGCGAGCTTGGCAGGCAGACAGGGCACTGCCTGTGCGATCCATCTGCAGTGGGGAGTCACTCGGCTAAACGCGCTCCATGTTTTAGCAATAGAGTTGGCAATACATAAAAAATGGTGTTTAACTGCATTGGCTGGTCCCAGCGAGCTGGGGAAGAGGGGAACTGAGGGCTGGCCATGGCTAGCCAAGGGTTTCTGTTTCCTGAGGTGTTTACAGTGAACAGCTCAGCTGCAGCAGGCAGCAGTGTCCCTGCAGAGCAGAGCTGGGGTTAACCCTGCGGGAGTTGCAGGATTCGTCTCGGGGTGCAAGTGAGCCTGCAAAACCCACAGCTGCTCCTGAGGTGTCAGGGAATTACAGACACCATTTCTCTCCATCCTCTCTAAATGCAAAGTTCTGCTTAACATCACGTTGGTTTTCTGCACGGCTTTTTTCATTTCCCAGTGGGATGAGAAGCCTTCCCAGGTGGCAGGATAGAAGTATCCCCGGAAGCCTGTTAACCCCACGAGGGAGCGAACAAGCAGCTTCAGCAAACAGAAACTATCGGGTTTCTCACACCTCCCAGAGACATCCCAGCTATGTGAGGCAGCACTTCCCTCCACCTGCAGCTCCCAGGAGCCCGCACTGCCAGCCTGTGGGAGAAAGCAAGGGAACAACCCAGCTCCACGGGAGCAGCCTCATCTCCAATAACCCATTTGCTCCTCGTTCTTGACAGAAGTGTCCTTTGCTCCTTTCAGGTGCTAAACCAAATCCAACTGGATTTTCAAGGTTCAGCTCTTCCCAAGCCCCTCACCCACTGTTGGTAATGCAGGGAATGCTGGTTCATGGGTCTGCCAGAGCAAGCAGGAATTATAACATCTTGTATGATTTCCATATGCTTTGTGCCAAATTATTCACACCTTGTTCTTCCTTTTCATAACACCAGGAAAAAAAAATTAGCTCTAAATCCTCCTTTTCTTCCAGGGCAGGGGAGAGGAGAGGATACCTCTGCACAACACCTGAGAGCACACAGAGAAGTTTTTCCTGTTGTTGAGTCCTGGGGCCAAACACATCATCTGGAAGGATACAGTCGCTTTTACAGACTGTCATTTTCTAGCAATTATAATTTCACACACATTTACCTAAGGACAATTCTGAAAAACAAGAAAAGTGACAAGTAAACAAATTATATTTCTGCCTTTCCTTGAAAAGCATTGTAGATGCTTTTCAGATAGCGAATACATTAAAAAGCAGGAAAATAATTTTAAATAAGAACATATCTCTTCAAAAGGAGGCACCATTTCAGATACTAATGTAAGAGGGAAATTAGAGATTGCCAAGTGCAGGAAAGTCCCCCATTTCTTTGTAGGATGTAATTAATGGGAGAGGCTTACTCAGATTGCTACAAACCAACGGAGAGGGTTCAATATACAGCTGACAATGTCAATATTTCAGTTCAGCATAGGTATTCTATCATTTTTATTCAATATTGAAACTTCTAAATATGAATTCACTTCCATATGTGACTACAAAGCCATCTGGTTTTCCAGTGCCAGCTCTGCACAAAGGACAAGGTGTCAGTTTGAAGCCGTTCCTCCTCGTCCTGTCTGTCACACATGTCCTTGCAAATTGTCCCTCACCAACAGGACATGAGGGTCTTTTGAACTGAAAGAGAGGAGATTGGGCTTAGATACTAGGAAAAACTTCTTCCCTATGAGGGTGATGAGGCCCTGGCAGACGTTACCCAGACAACCTGAGGATGCCCCATCCCTGGAAGTGTCCAAGGCCGGGTTGGACAGGGCTTGGAGCAACCTGGCCTGGTGGAAGGTGTCGCTGCCCATGGAAGGGGATGGAACAAGATGATCTTTAAGATCCCTTCCAACCCAAACCATTCCATGATTCTATGATTTATGCTGTCCCTGTGACCACTTTGAAACTAACTCCTTCTTATACAACAGAGACAATGTTTTAGTCTTTCTGAACAGATCACCTGCACTTACGGGTGGTGACAACAACCTCAATGAAAGGTAGAAAACGATGCCAGAATCATTGACAGCTGTATTTTCATTTGTTTGGGTTATCCAATTAGCACTAATTGTTACCTGTTTTAATGGGATTTGCTTTCATTGGCATTTTGACCCAGGATCTCCATTTGGTACAAAGTTAAAGTCTTGTGCTGCTCCAAATTAGGTCACCTGAAGGAATCCAGCATCTGTGTTAGAGTCCAGGTCACAGAGCTATTTGTGGAATGGATACTGTACAGTCTTTGTGAGTGCATGATATATGAACTGTATGTATTACCTTGATAAATTGTTTTTAAATATTTCCTCCTTTTTATTAATTGAAGAGGAAACTCATGCATCAATGACATTTTTATGCTGGTTTACACATAAATTATTTCCCTGTGATGTTCATTTTTATTATTATTGCCAATATTATAGCAAATGCATTTTTTTTGCCTTGTAAACAAGATTTTGCTTACAGCTAAATGAAAAGAAGAGAAGTTAATCACGTTGAAATAATAGGTTTAAAAAGGTAATTCAGTAATGTTTGGCTGATGTTTAATCTTCCCCAATAGAAGCCATGCTGAGAGAAATGACAGAAATTCTGCTTTTGTAATTAAACTGTATTCATCACTGGCAGGGCAGCTGAAGGAGAGCTGAAATAATGCAGTGCCTGCTGACTCCTGGCAGAGCCTTCCAAGCAGGGACTTCAAGATTTGTTAAGTGACAGTGGTGGCTGCAAACCTTGGAAATGAAGAGCATCACAACAGCTTCCAGTGTAAGAACTTGACATTGTGGGTCTTGCTTGCAGGAGGGTGTGAAGCTTTTTCTGATCCCGTCAGAAAAGGTGCCCTCCATCAGAAGTGCCTGAAAACAGCTCCCATCTCTCTGCAGAAGAGTAGAAACCATCACCCAAGACATGTCTAGGGGCCTTTTCCCACGAAAGCTCAGTGTCTTGCTGTTACATGTTTTTCTGAATCTGATCCCAAGCCAACCACTCTGTACCCACCATCTCTAGTTCCAGGTCTGACTGCTCCTCCTTAGCACTTTTGAAGGGAATCCAGCACCAGACGAGACCCAGGAGTCCAAATCCCACAGGGAACAGTGGCAAGAGCAGAAGGCTTTGAAGCTGGGCCACCCTTGCCATAAGTCAGCTGCACACTGTCTCCCCATGCTTGAGTAAGTAGGTAGCTCTCAGCAGCTCAGAAGCCCAGTAGATTTTTTGCATTTGTCCCTAGGTTTGCTTTCTGCTCAGCAGCTGAACAGGCAAATGACATTTAGTACATGAGCTCTGAATGAAAGTTACATTTCCCTTTTTTCCCCTCTGTAGTTTGAACCTCCAGAAAGATTCCCCCTGCAGCTCTGGAAAACATAAACAATCTTTTTGCTGATAGAAGGCAGCAGGACCAAGCTTTGATTCCTGATTTTCTAGGGAAGACCTGCATCATCCCTCAATGGGAAGATCTGGATGTTGGAGTGGCAGAAGCAGGTCAGTCTCCAACAGCATCTAATTAGGCAGATTTCTGTTGTTTAGCCAAGCAGATGTATCCATCACTGAACATTAGATGCTGCATCATCCACTTATAACAGCTTCCAGCTCCTTAAAAATGCAGAAATAGGAAATCTCCTTTGCTTCTTGGCTGGTGCTCTGACCCATGCAGTAGCAATCACTTCCAAGGTAACAGTAAGAAAATTAATCAAGTAGATGAGAAGGGGCTCAGTGGTTTCCCAGCTTCGGGATCTGTGTTTAAAGCATTGCCTAACAAAAGGAAAGCAATAAAAATGCTTGACTCTTTCCCCAGGCAGGTTTTCATTCTCTCCCCCCTCTCTAAGGTCAGGTGAAATTTTTCTCAAGGAATTTGAAAGGTGATCAGGTCTAAGCTGTGTTTGGAGGAACGAGGACTCTCTTCAAACAATGCTCTGGGGCTCATCAGTCCCTGCACTCAGTCCTGCTTGGAGGTGCCAACAAGAGTAGCTTCAGTAGCAGAAGGAGACAATTACCTAAAAAATCGCCTAAAAACATCAAGCCCAGGGTTTCCCTCAAGCCATGCTGCAGCCAAACCTCATCCTGCCTTTCACCAGGAAAGGGCCAAGAGTCCCACAAACCCTGTGTTGCACCATTCACGTCACGTCCCTGTGTCAGGATCCCACATCCCACTTTTTATATCATCTCCCAATGTCAGGAACTATACTTAGAGCTTCCTAGAGAATGATTTTATCCAGCAGGACTGGTGAAGATGATGCTGTTGGTATGCCCCATGACCCTCATTTTACAAGAAGCTAATTTAGAGAGCATTGGATGCCTAAACACAGGGATCTAGCACCATTCTCACCTGTGCTCACTCCAACTGAGTCATCTGCATGGTCCTACTGCTAAAAAAAATAACTTTCTGTGTCAGTGTATTGATACTTTCAAACACTTTTACCGAGCGGCTTCAGCTTCCAATTGTCACACACTTTTCTGGAACCTGAGACAGTTTACACCCAGAAATCACGACCTATACATTCATTATGTATCTGATCAAGGGTTCACACAATGCTACAACTTTGCTAAACAACCCAAAGAGCCCACAGTGTGTTGTGGGAAATGTATTCTGAACAGAGCAGGGGAGTTTAACACACAGAAATTACTGTTTTTCTAATACACAATAGCTTCTTTCCAAATCAAATGCTTCTTTTCTAACCCAAATAGGTTGGTTGGTTGGTTGGTTGAGGTTTTTTTGGTTTGTTTGGTTGGTTTTTTGGTGAAAAGTCTGGTTTTTCTACGGAAGAGCCTTCTGCTCTCCCATTTTTATAAAAATGAAAAAGGAAAGTTTATTTTGCCCATTGGTTCAAAGGGACTGTCTGGATCAAGCATCTGCAGTGCATCCTTATCTAAAACTATCAGCATCAGCTCAATAACCTGTTTTAGAATCACCTGAACTCAGTGCATAAAGGGATTTTTTTTTAACGTTGTGCTACGTATTACTAAGTTTTTAGAAAGTTATGAAGATGTTTTTACTGAGGAGTATTAGCAAGTTTCAGATGGCTGGCAGATGTGTTAAAGAACATATGATTCAAATAGAAAACCTTTCTTTTTTATTGCTGAAACACTAATAAGAGTGCACTTTAATATGCCTTAATGTGTTACTCCTTAATTGACAGCAGATGTTTCCCGAACAGCGTTTTTTAAAAGACGTGCCGCACTTCGAAACAAGCAGAAATAAAACCTTACTGTACATACAAGAGCTTCCAAAAACAACGCCTCCCCTTGCCAATAATTGTTTTTAAAAACAGCATTCTGGATTATTTGAAAATCAATATTAAGTCCCATGGCATATGTCAGAGTAAATCTGATGTTATTTCAACAGAACCTTAACAGAGCCTGTGTTCAAGGTCTCCTTTTGCTTCCCTTCCAGTCTCCAAAGTGGGAACCATCACCCACCCAGCCCTTGATGTTGGAAATCAAGAGATTCAGAAAAATCCATCCTCTCAATGGGAAGCCAAGCATCCACCTACCTGGTCAGACAGGGAAAACTTCCAGCAGAACCAGTACACCTCACCTGAGGAGCACGACAATTATTTCTGTGCTTATATGTAAAATATTCCAAGATTCGGAGCCTCCTCATTCCCCATCTGCTGGCATGACACCGAGGAGATAGGAGAGGCTGCTCCTTTGGCGTGGGGATTCCACAAGGCCAGGCTACAAATGGCAGGAGATTGTCATGGATATGAGCAGGATTGCAAGGACTTCTGTCATCACAGGCCAGAAAAGGAGGAGGCTTTCCCTTGTTACCTTGCCAAAGCCTTGCTCCAACCCTGAATCAAAGCAGCTCTCCCAAGGTGTCCCAAAGCACACAGAGACCTTCACAGGGATGGAGTTTTCATCATTCTCAGTACTGTCCCAAGTACTGAAAATTTGTAAATCTGTTTATTACTGGAAATGAGTGCGATTACAAAGGGCTAGAGAGGGCTCAAGTTATGTGAGACAAGAGAATAAAGAATAATAATGCAGCCCCTTCTCCTTCCAAAGTCTCTTGGCAGACTAGACCATGCTTTGCAGTGCAGAACTGGTCTCAGAAATGAAGTCCTGCCCAGTGCTGCTGTCACTGGTGTCACTGCAGACCCTTCAGCAGACCCCTTGTGACCTAGGACAGAGCACAATCAACCTGGGCATGGGCTCTGAAGAGCATAACTTGAAATCTCGTCATGCTAAAGGAGGAGTTAATCTGAAAGCAAGTTGATTTATTTCTTCTTCCCCTTCCTTTGAAAGGTTAATAACATTTTTATTTCCTCAGCCTTTATTTTTAGGTTATTTCCAGTGTGTGTTGTTGCGGGACAAGTCTGGTGTTGCCAAGCAAACACCAAGGTGCCAAATCCAAGTGAGATGAGCCTGGTGCTGGGCAGGGCAGGTGCTGCCTCTGGGACCCACAAGCTCCAGGCACGTCCTGCTGTTGGAGTGAGAAAGGCCACACATTTGGATCCACTGAACACTTTTTGCAGACCTAATGGCTGCAAAGGCAATAAATAGCACAAATAATCAGCAGCACAAGGCGAGCAAGAGAAGCAAGAAAAAGCCATGGAATTTTATTATCTTCACGAAAGGAGACAGATGAACATAATCAAATTATTGATGGGGAGAGATCAGAGGGCGACCATCCTTTGTAAGCACAGGATCAGCCTTACCAACCTCAGGAGGCCTGCTCATGTCCTGGGAAAATAAGGCCTGCAGGATTTACTGAGCTTCCCCCCAAACCCACCCAGAAGCAGCCCCCAAAGTCCCCATCCCTCGTCCCCGGCGTGCGCCGGCCCCGAGCGGGGCTGTTTGATGTGTGTGTGATGGTCCCATGCTGGGCTCCCAAACCCCACTGTGAGCTGTGGCAACAAATGACAGAATCTTTAAATACAGCCAAGCTATGGTCAGTGTTTATTTATTTTTATTATGTAAACAACCCATCACTTCGGGTTATTACAGTTTAGCTCAAAAGGCATTTGATCATTTAAAATGACTTGCTGTTATCAGACCTTTTTCTTTTAAAAAAAAAAGACCTTGTTAAAATACTAAGTAATTGACAGTGCTTTTTGTTACCCTGCTTATAAAATACAAATCATAGGGCAATAAATATTATTCATTTAGAGCTGATGCAAACCAAATGTTTTCTTCCTTAAAATACCCATAAAAGTGAAGTTTTATCTTCCATCTGGCAATGCCTCTCATGCCAAAATATCCTGAGTGGACTTGCATTAATAAGAAGACATCAAGAGAAATATGTTACTTGTATCCTTTAATATGCCTTTGTAAACTGAGATACACGTTGGCCTTCTATCAATAAGCATCTCTACCTGTGGGGTTTGAGAAGGATTAATAGAGAAGAACCATTATAGGATGAAAGGACAGAGCATGCTGGGAGAAAAATGAAAATCAAACATCCACCAGTGCATACACTTCCTTCCAGGATAATATTTAGATTTTATTTTATTTTCTTAATTTAAATATATATATATGAAAAAAAAAAACGTTTAAGCTGGTTTTAGATAGCACACATCTGTACTGCAATAAGGCCATTTTCAAAAGTACAGCTCTCAGTGGGATATTTATTTAATTCATATTGGTTTTGGACCCCAGCCTATAATGAGAAAAGATATGGGCACATGCTAGAGACGGTGGCTGCAACTGGGACTTTTTTGAACATTAAAGTAGAAAAAGCCTTTGCATGTAGGAAGGGTTTAGTGAAAATTCAATAACTTTTGCTTTAGACACTGTGCTTCAGAGCGCTAACAAAAACAAGAGAGAACTGGTGCAGACACTGAATTCACGACTGAGCCGGCTGGAAAATGCCAACCAGGTCTTGCAGCATTCCCCAGCCTTTCTCTCTTTGGACTCTTTTCACCTTTCTCTTCAAATTTGATTTTGAAACCCATTTCCAATCCCCCTGCAACAGTCACACCTGAGCTGTGCAGTGATGGTCTCTTTGTCTGACTTCACACATCCCTTTCTGTGTTGGTCAAAGATGTATTTAAGGTGTCGCCTTCCCAAACTGAGTTAAAATTCCTGGTGCAACCACTGGTGTTTTGCCACGCTGCCTTTGCAGCCTCCCAGAGTGCAGCCACAGCATCACAACTTGCCCGTTGCACGAACACTGATGGTTTTGCATCAGATTCAGCAGTTTTGAGAGAGTTTTAGCACAGCAGAGAGGGCAGAAGGCTTTCCCCGGGAGGCTGGGGCTCAGCAGGGTCTGTGGGCAATGCACGGGGCAGCTGAGGGTTGCTCTGTCAGTCCTGCTGCTGCACGAACCAAAACTAGAAGTGAAGCAGTGGAATGTTCCACATCCAGAGACTGTACATCATTTCCTCGCTGCTCTATTGTGAATCTTACCCATTTTGCTGCACCTTAGGGCCCAATTCAATGACTAGAATTGATTTTTGGTACTTCAGTGGCCATGTGTGGGAACCAGACGTATTATTTTTTTTTTGAATACAACCCTTAGAGCACTGGCTCACAAGCTCTCTTCAGTACACTATAATAAAGTAATACCAACATTTCCCAGCTCTCCATAACTTCATTACTCTGTGTCTCTTTGGGACACTTTCATCTCCTACCCAGACTCTTTCATGGTTGGTGGGTTTCTCCTTGGATTCTGAGAGCCTCTCCCTTTTCCCTCTGTGTGTGCATGTGTGTGTGAGCTGACACACACGTGTGCATGCTCCCTGACACGTGCTTAGCATTATCTGCCAGATTCTGCCAAGAAAACAGCACATCCCACTGCCAATCAGAAAAATGCACTTGACTTTTGAGGAATTGCTTTCATTAAAGCAGGATTGGGACCTGCCTGCAGACCCAGAAGTGTGAATGGAAACAATTTCCCCATACAGGAATCTCAGCTGAAGTGCAGCTGCCAAGCTCTGTGTTGCCTTCAGTTATGTTTTCCCTGAAACCATAAATAGTCCCTAAAGTCAACACAAAACTCCCAGGGAAATGTTGCACAGAGGTGACATCCCACTGGGAGCTCCAGCTGAGGGGGCCACCAGCAGCTCCTGTGCTTTACCTGAGAGGTGCCTCCTGCATCCCTGGCTGACTTTGCACATCTCCCTCACATGGGGCAGAGGGTTTCCCTTCTCCATCTGTGCAATCCCAGGTGTGGCTGTGCTCGGAGCTGTCAGAGCTCTCCTGCACTCCAGGCCTGCAGCCACAGCAAACAGCAGTTGTGGGAGCACACGAGACCTGTCACTCCTTAACTGTACTTCTCTCTCCCTCCTTCTGCAACTTCAAGGACCACTGGGATTGACATCCAGATAAGCTGCTGCAAATTCCTGCCTAAAATGAAAGTGCTAGGAAAGTCATAAAGTCGTAGCTGCAAATTTGTAGAATTATTTAGGGCTTGATTACCCAGCCTGTTCAGCCCTTTCCTCCCTCCCCAGCACTATTGAAATCAATGGGCATTTTCCAAAAATCAAATCTGGGTTAATGATGAAAGGTTTTTAAAGGTGGAGCAGTGGAAGCAGTGATTACTGGGGCAAGAGGAAATCTCCTGCAGGTATTAGTCTTACAGGACGGCGTGCCAAAGGTTACTGTGGCGCCCGTGGTGTGGAACGATGATGAAATACTATGGGAAAAGCAAGTCCCCCAGCTACAATGTATGCATTCGGTGGTCATGGCTATGCACCACTTGTGATCAATGGGTGTAAAGTCAGGGTCAGGGCTGCAGCAGCCGGAGATGCCGGTGCTTTGCAATCCAGCCAGGCCCCAACCAAGGGGCTGAGTTTCCACAATTCATTTATCATAAACCAGCAATTTGCAAATGTTAGCACTTTTCCCACACATCATGAGCCCTGATGGACTTTAATAAAGGGGAGAGCGAGAGAGAGAGAGAGAAAAAGAGGGAGGAGGAAGAGAGAGAGAGAGAGAGAGAGAGAGAGAGAGAAAGAGAACAAAACCTACATAATTAACTAAAGTTCTTAGAATGGCTCTAATTGTGAAATGTTACCTTTTTGGAGGTAATTGCTGTACAGGTTTTCATTTGTTTCCGAGTTTCTCGGTTTTTACATTGGTTTCACATCAGTTAATTAGCCAGTTGTCTCTGTTGGTGGGGTTTTGCACCTCTCTCTTTTACCCTTATGGCTGTACAGGAAAGATTTTCCAGTCTGTTTGACTCAGGCGATCATTAAAATATGACTACCTGCATTAATTTGGTTCCTGTACTACTTTTAAGCAAAAGGCCTCAAAAGGGAAGGGATAACAAAGAAGAATAAATTGTAAACAAAGCTTGAAAATAGATGAGAGTGAGAATGTGCAAAGGTGTGCAGATTCTGAGTGAGATCCTCATCAGAGTCACTGGCAGGTATCACCAGCCAGGTTCAACACCTCTGAGCTCTGAGGAAGTCCTGCTCTGGGTCTGGCCAGTCTCCAGTCTATAGATGAATAATGTGGCTGAAAGAATGAAATCTATAGATACAAGAAGGAACAAGAGTTGACACTTTTCAGTAATATCAGTGATAGCATCACATTAACATGATTTTCCAGGCGTCTTTTTTTCCCCAGGCTCATATTCCTCTTCCCAGAGTGAACAATAACAGATTTTGGTGACAGGGATAAGACATTCAGAGCTGTGATTATCAGTTTTACTCCTCCTGTTTCAGGAAGAAGTTGTTCCTCTCACTGAGGGAAAAAACCACAGCTCTTCTGTCTGTAGGTGAAGTGATACAACAAAATGATTGGTGCATGTTTACTAGAATGCTTTAGGTAGAGCTGATCCTGCCTTGGAACAGAAGCATCAGCTGGTTAGTCGTCCTCCATGCTCTCCTGCTGATCAAGTTCACTGATGTCTGCTTTGAATCACTCTCTGGAAGGGCTCTGAGCAGTGGATGGGGGCACTCAGGGAGCATTGCTGGCTGGGTTAGGGCAGCAGTCCCCTGAAATGGCACTGCTGTGCAGCAGCCGTCAGTATCAGGCGAAGAAAGGGACTGCTCTTCTTGGCCTTGGGCTTTTTGGTGGCCTGGCCCAGCAGAAGCAGGGAACTGTGGGCTTGCACACCTCACAATCCCCAGCAAAAAGGGACTTGTGGTGAAACCTGACCAGTTTGTCACCTTTTTCACCTGTAATTCAATGCTAGTATCATAAATCTCAGAAAATGTCTCATCAGGGTCCTTTTGTAGTGTGTTTAAACATTCTTCCCAAAGAAATACAGTTGTAGGGTTATTTTATTCCCTCATTTCCAAGCCTGCAACACGTCATGCCAGCCAGCCTCAGCAGCACGAGGGGCTCAGAGCAAACCCATCCTGCAAAAACACAATCCCTGTGGTGTTGCTCAATTCCAAGAGTCACCATCAGAAAACACCCCAAACCACGGAGACAGCAGATGAAACCTCAAAAACTGGCAAGGCTGAGGCTTCCTTGGAAATCCTTGGAGCTGCAAGTTTCTCACAACCAAATCCCTCTCCCCGGTCAGTGCCTGTGCTGGTCGGGGTGCTCCTCACGTGGGGCCATTAGCACTGGGCTGAAGCATCTTCCCCACCTCATTCCAGCTCAGGCAATGGCCCGAGGTGGTGCTGGATGTGAAATGAACCCCTCTCCCAGAGTAGCTGAGCAGTGCATATCTCCCAGTGCATCTTCCCTTTAACACATCTCGTTTTTTCTTCCTTTTCATGACCTGCTGCCAAAATCTCTCTGCTAATGTTTCTGCCACCATCGATGCCGTGCAAGAAAAGTGTCTTTGTTAACACATTTAGGGCCTGCTTTTAATTTCTACAGTATTCCCTTTAATAACAATGTCTAATTAAAACATCTGTTAAAAAGTCTGTAACATTAACTTTACAGGGAGAATTTAATAGAATTATATTTGAATTGCAGCCATTTAACGGGTTTCCTAATTAGGCTGTAGAGTTTTTATTTTTTTTAACAAAAACATTACACAAATTAAAATCAGGCCCAGTTTTTTATTATTATTATTACAGCACAGAGTGTGGTCAAAGAAAGGCAGGCAGTATGTGATGGTGTGTGAAGGGTGAAAAATCTCAACACAGCAGCTGAGGCCTGAAACACTGAAATGCATAAAATGAAACAAATAAGAGACAATGTTTGAAAAGGGGAGGGGACCAAGAGACAAGCAGGGAAAAATTCTCTGGCCTTTTATTTGCGCAGTTTATTTTCAAACAGATCCCTGTGAGTATCTCGGCATTTATCTGCCGCCACTCCCTACCACCTCTCTATTCTCCCCCGATTTCACTTGTTTGGATCTTGTCTCTATTTGGGAAGAAAGAGGCAAGGAGTCTTGAAAAAAATTGGTTTATGCCAGGTTTGTGTTTGCCTGCATTTCAGAAGCTCGGATAGGTTTGTTCTGCAGCTCGTTTAGTGAAGCTGAGCTTTTTCTGTAGAACTTTTCACCCGCTGAGGGATTGACTGGCACCACTTACAGAAATATGGAACCTTCAGCACTTTCAGGAGAAGCTGCATTCCTGGGCTTTTAAAGGCAGGATTTGACAAATGCTTTTAAAATACAAGGAACCATAGATGGAAATTTTAGCTGGGCAGAAAGCAGATCTTCGCATTCACGTAAAAACTTCTACTGTTCATTATTAACCTGCTCTAAAACGAAATGAAAACTAACAGGAAAAAAAACAGATCTATTGCATGAAGATGTATTGTAATTGCTTTTAAATCACACATTGCAACCCTCAATTTGGCCACTCCAGGACAGGGTATCTCACAACTGAAACTGTATGATTTTCAGAAGAGCGGTGATTTTCCAGTGAGAAGGGGTCATTTCTGTGTTCAGAATGAGATGCAAGAAAACAATACGGTTTCACTCTTCAACATAAATATTTCATGTGGCTCTCAACAAGATGCTAAAGTTAGTGCCTGTACAAACATCTTGGGTGAAATCCTGGCCTCTGAGTTGTCAGTGACAAAACTCTTATTGACTTCAGAAAGGCCAAGACTTCATCTTTTGTCTTTAAATTGAACTTACAGTTGTAGTGAGCACTGGCAAGGGAAAACCCACTTCAAAGGAAGGCTCTGACAGTTGGACACTTATCTCCCACTGATCTAAACTATCGCAATCTCTTTTTGTTTCCCAAGCGAGCCTGGAAATCCCATTGAGAGCAAGTTCATCAAAATAGTTCTTTTGTTCTTCTAATTTACAGCAAATCCAACGAAGAACACAACTTCCCTCAAGGAATTTTCAGTACTGCACAGGCCAACCTCAGACAGAAAGGGCAGGTTTAGTAGGGAAAAAATAACAACAAAATGTTCACAACAAAGAATAAGAAATGCATTAGCATTTTTCTGAGACCCAGGACACTGGTGAGGCCTTTGATCTCCTTTGCTCTGCCATACTGCATTGCTTTTGTGGCTTTTGGACTTGTAACATAAGTCAAAGTCTGTTTGGGTCTTGTGGAAACCATCTGGACTCTTCTAGCCCAAATATCTATTCTTCGGTGGCTGTGAGGGGCCTCTCCATAACCAAATTATCTGTTTCAGGCCTGTATTTCTTCAGCCCACCATTCTGCACATTGTTTTTTCAAGGGAAGAAGCTGAGCCGAATGCAAATGTAAATACCAGATCCATTGTCCAGGGGATGGATTCCATTCCCTACACTCACACAAAGCAACCACCCAGCTCTCGTGATATCTTACGAAGTTCCTCAGAGCATGTCCTGCAAAAACGCCTTTCTTCACAAAGAGGGGACTTTGTACAGTGATTTGTAGGGTGCTTCCCACAAACATTTATGGTCACCAGCACTCTGCAAATGCCCATCCAAGAATGTGCTCCAGGGAGCTTTGCAGGACAAAGCTGCACACAGGAATTATCACAGGACTGTGGTCATTGTGTTTTCTGTGTACTTGGAGCCTCGGGGAATAAAGTTGTTTTGGAATAACTCCTCAAATCTGCTCGGGTGTTGGTGGGGAGAGGACATTTTGGTAGTTTTGAATGGCATTACACATTTGTGGAGTGGAAATTACAGTTCAGTGTGTGGGCATACTTGATTGGACAATCTTTCAGTTGATGGGTTCTTCTGTTCAATTACTATTAAAATTCATCAAACGGAACAGAGTGGTTTTAATGCCTGTAATTGTTGTACAAAATGCTCTGTAATTGGTCTTACAAATGAAGCTGAAGAGCAAGATCAAACTCCATTGAAAATGAATCTGTCTTTCCACTGAAGAGTTCAAGAGTCACTTCGAAAATCCATTTCACGGGGAAGTGTTTAGCCAATTCCAATTCTGGTTCGTTTTGTGTGGCAGTTTTTATTTGCTTATTTTGGCCTCTCATATGCAAATGAATCTGCCAACTCCTGAACTTGGTTCCACGTGTTCCCCTCACTTGTAAATCCTGTGCTGCAGTCAGGCAGCAGTAGATGAACTTCAAAGCCCCTGCAGGTGCATTTTTGGGTGATACAGGATGTCTGGCACTTGGGCAGTGTGAGGTGAGGAGCTGGCAGGTCTGCGCTGTGCTGCCACTGCTAGAGGAGCCAGTTTCAGCCAATCTTGCCAACCTCTGCCTTGTGGGATTTCTGTGGGTGTGAGGGAGTCTTTTTTACCCCTGACAGATGAGAGGCAATGTGAGAGGTGGGAATGAACAGAAAGTCAGGATTTCTTGCACCACTTTTGCCACCAAAAGCAGCAGAACCTGGAACTACACTGTAGGAGAGCAAGCAGGACATTTGGGACATTGGTTTCCTTTGGTGCTCTACAAAGAACTCCTTTGCTCAGAGATAATTCTAAATTTCCACCTGGAAGCCTCCCTGAATATCAAGTGCTTTTTCCAAAGGTGGAAAGCATAGTACTGGTGTGATGAGGGGATGGAGCAGCCAAAGCACCTGGCCACTCGCTCAGGCCCTTCCTGACCCGCCTGTCCTCGTGTCCAGCACCTGGGGTGTGTTTGTGCCTCCTGCCATCAGGGTGCTGAGGCCGTGGCACAGGGTGCCCAGAAAAGCTGAGGCTGCACCATCCCTGGAAGTGTCCAAGGCCAGGTTGAACGGGGCTTAGAGCAAACAGCTCTAGTGGAAGTTGTCCCTGCCCGTGTGGCAAGCATTGGAACAAGATGACCTGAAAAAGTCCCTCCCACCCCAAACCAAACCCTTCCAGGATCCATGATTCCATGAAGGAACATGATGGATCTAACCACTGGACCCAGTGTGTCACAAGCTGATATTTAATTCTGTCTTCCACCTCTTAAAGACTCCAGACAAAATCCTCTCTCTGGCCCCTCTCCAAAGCCTTCTTCTTCTTCTATCCCTTGCCCCAGCCAAAAATTTCCTGGTTTTCACTATCGATTCTGGAAAACATAGCTTATTGTTCGTGCTGCTTCTGTCAGTTCTTTTCTGCTTTGTCTACTCTCAAAGAATTAAAAAGAGGGCTCAGAGGGGATCACTCCTCTTTGTATAGTGAGTAGAGATCTTTCTGTGGCACCTCTCCACGGAATGAAGAGATGGCTGTGGAAGAAGAACAAATCAGGACTGAAACTGGGGAAGAAAAAAAAAATAAGAGAGAGAAAACTCCATGCTTCTGTCCCAAATCCATTTAAAAGACACAAATCCCTCTCTGTGCTCCTGACTTATTACCAGGGCATGTTACTCACACTCACTCACACTGGCTCTGCCATTATTAATCTGCTGAGGGTGTGTGTGACAGGAGTTCAGCCCAGCAGCTCCTGGGGACGGCAGAGGAGCTGTGCAGGAGCACCACGAGTGTGTGAGCTCCCCTATGTGCCTGCGAGCAGGTACCTGGGGTAAAACAACCGGCCCTAATTAAGCTGCAAGTGTAAATAAATAGAGCAGAATTTCAGATTACATCCAACGAAATTAAGAAAAGGTCATGGACAAGGCTTTATTTTTTAGAACCCACCAGCTCTGTTTATTAAATGTGATTGCTTCGTACACACTCAGCACTAATTAGATTGCGGGTTATTTTGTGTTTAGGAGGGGGTGGGTGAGTGACTAGAATAGGGGAGGGTGAACCACTCCTAATGGCATCAGTTATATCCTAAAATAGTCTGTTAGTCAGCATCCTGACCTTTTCTTTCCCCACACAAGCCCTGAACAAAACACCTTGATTTTTTTTGTCTGTATTTTTGTTGCTGGTAAGCAATTCCACTGTGGTCTCAACCTCTGGAGCCATTTCTGGGACGTGTTTGTGTGTGTGTGTATGTGCATGTACAGCCAGGAAATGTCTGTGAAGCTGCAGGAAAGGCCCTAATTGCAATTAAATCTGGCTGCCTCACCTTCCTGCACGTGTATCCTTGCCTGGGTAGGCTGAGGGGCTCAGGTGCGTATTTTAAGTCACCCCATGAAACCACAGTGAAACGAAGAAGTTGCACTGTCAAGAACGAGCAATTTAAAATTTCTCTATTACAGAAAAGCCACAGCAGAGATTTCTCTTGGAAGGGCACACTGGGGAGGCTGGAAAGGTTTGGGTGGAGGAGCCAGAGCCGATGCCAAGTGGTACCTGGGATCCCTCCTCACCTACAGAAGGAGAAAAGAGGAGCAGAACTCTGAGAAGCCGTGGGGGAAGCTATCCCTGCCTGTGCCTCACCTGCCTTTAACTCATCCAACACGGCCCAGGGCAGGAAGCAGAGCCCTGAAGGCCACGGCTGCTCTTATCTCTGCCGACCCTCGGGTATTTCGTGCAGCTCAGCACTGGGTGTCAGTGGGTTTGATGGGAGACACCCACACACCCTCATTGTCAAACTGCGGTGCCCTTTCATCTCCCTGCCCAGCATGGACATCCCTGGGGGGAACACTTTGTCTTTTAGAAGGCTTCCTCACCCCCCCCTTCCTCTGCCTCTGCTGCCCCAAGCTGGAAAAGACAAAAACACCCCCAAAGCCTTAAAGCTGAGGGCGGGTGTAGGACAGGGTTGGCAGGAAAAATCGGAGTTAATTGTTCATGGGGTTGCCAGTGCCTGGAGTGTAATGTCCTCCATCTCTCGCTGGCTGGGTGACACCAAAAAGTCTTCATTTTTTTCTCTGATCAGCACAGTTCTGCGTGCTGGGCTGGGCTGGCTGCTCCAGGGATCTGCTGGAGAAGCTGGGACGGGAGGTCCATGGAGATGCCTGTGGGCACACGGCCCTGCCCTGCTCCCCTGATGAGGTGCGGGTTCCTCATCCCACTCGGTGTAAAACACTGCAGTGCCTGCACAGGGCTCTGGCTCATTCCAGAGAGGGTATTATTGAAATTGCACGACTGCATGATTAGTGAATTGACAGCCAGAACTGGGAATCAGGACATGAGACAAGTACAGGAAAACATTACATTTTCAACTTAACGTAGTGAACATTTTTTCTCCTGAAAACCAAAATATTTCATTTCAGCCAGAAGCATCCCATATTTTGGTGAGGAAAAGCATGTATCTGTGTGAAGGGAGCCTTGCCATAAAAGGCATAACCTGACTAAATTCCAGTTTTCTGTTGAAACAACCATTTTGATTGCAATTTTTAAGTTGTATTAGCCATTTCTCCCAGTTCACTAAATCATGTGTCACTTTTCGGCCATGAGTAGTTCAAAATCATATATATTCATTAATTAAAATTATTCCTGGTTTTCTTCAGCAATTATTTGTTGTTAAAAAGAATTTGAATATTTGTAGTCATCTCCCTGAACCAGCATTTAGAGAGCTGTTTCAGCCAGGCAGCATCACTTATTTTCTGTTTCTTGTGGAACTAAACAACGAGCTGAGAACTGCTTTAGCTGGCACCCAAAAGGATATTGCAGTTTACTGTAAGCAGACTCATAAGTGAGTTGCTGGTAATGCGAATGAGGAGATTAATTGTTTTCCTTACATCAAAATGCACCTTCAACGGTAAAACCAAAAATTGTTGACTGATTTGAGCCTATTTTAATGACAACAGCAACAAAAGGAGGCAGATTAAGGTCTTTAGCAGGGAGTTTTGGGGAAAACTGGGATTGCCTGGAATAGTTTCTAAGATCGATTGACTTGAATAATACTCTGGGACACAGAGAAGAGAGAGAGGTAATGCCTGAAGAGAATAAATCAAATATCTTACGGCATTTTAGGCGTTCTTTCCTCTCCTAGACACTGCTTTTAGTTTCCAGAAATATGAACAACTCCAGGCAAGCAGAGAATAGCCTGTTCATTTCCCCCCATGATGAATAGTTGCACGTTAGCCTGCTCATTTAATGACAGCTATATATAGTGTGTATAATAAATCAGACCCCAGCACACAAATGCCTTCTGTTTACCTTTGAAATACTCCTTTTTTTCCTTTTTTCCCTGAGAATTGTGATTGTTCCTGGAGTCTGATGAATCCACCTACACGTACAGGGAGCTGAACAACAAATTACCAGAAACTTTCGGTTCAGTGAGGTCCCCCATCCTCCCAGGACTGCCTGATGTCCTGAGACACCAGCATCTCACAGGACCAAAGTCTGCACAGGCTCTGGAAAATTAACTCAGCTCAGAGGGAATCTCAGTCTGAGGTGTGCATGAAAAGTCTCACTTTAATCAGGAATCTCAGTCAATTAGTCTGATTATTGCATTATAAACACTTGTCAACTTTTATAATATGTGCCTTTGAAATATGATGCCTGAACTCGTCAGGCCCCAAAATAGCACATTTTTAACCTGGAGTACACTATGGCTTCCCTGTACAGTAATTCACCACTTAGAGTTTATATATACATATATTGAGATACATATATGTGTGTGTGTGTGTGTGTGTGCTGCTATTTGTTGGATGAAAATATCTGGTGTTTAGAAAATATCTGAGATGTTTCACTTCTAAGAAAAAAACAGAGATTCCTTTTCCATACAAATATTACCAATTTTATCTGGGCTGCAAGTTGCACATGTCAGGTAATTCTCTCCTATCCTGAGCCACACCTGCCACTTCCCAGCTAGCTGGCACAGCACTAATAGGATGATCTGATATTCCCACTTCTAAGATGAGAAATTCACAGACTGGATTCCTGCTCTGGTTCCACCCCCAAAGAATTGTTCTCCAGGGAAGAGAAGGAGCAATTTCTATTTTTGCCTTTATTTTGGGAAAACTTTTCATGCAAAGAAATGTAGCATAAAGTATTGAGAATCGCTGAAAGACACACAGATTATGTATGTTTTTATAGCCGTGAAGTCACTCAAATGGCTTTGTCTCCATTTCCCTGTTTGGCATAGATCACTTATTGTGCATATGTTTTCAGATGGAAATGCTGAATTAGACTATGGTGAAATGGATAATGCAGCCCTAATGCTGGCATGAGCTAATAAGAAAACAGCAATGAATCCACTGCTGCAGATTGAAGTACATGCATTTCATATTATTACTCAAGGCTTGTCTCTCCGATTAGATGATTGCATAACCTTAATATTATAAATCTTGCATGATGTGAATTGTTCAGCTGTAACCATAATCAGTTTTTACTAAGGTGGCATTTCTGTCATCTTGTTAAACACAAACGTTATATATGCTCTAGTCATAATTTTATAACAGTTGCTTTTAGTGGGTGACGGCTTTGTCAGTCAGGAGATGCTGCTCAGCTCAGAGATGCAGTGCAAGTGCTTCAGATACTCATAATGGCAGTGTTTGCTTCAGAAAACATAGCTTTGTAGATCCTGTAATTTTCTGAGTGCAAATTTCTCTTCAGAAGAAATGCAAAAGCCTTGCAAGCTTTTAGACAGAAATCTCTAACGGCCGCTTTTCAGGTCTTCCAAAACCGAGTTTATTCTATTTAATCAAGAGGAAATGGCCGTGTGCTCCACAGAAATCACGGCATGCTGTCGGTCTTCAAGTTCCACTGCTCAGCTCTGAGCTCCCACTTGCTTCAGTCCAATTTTCCCCATGTCCCAGCTCCTCTTGTGTAAATAAATTCCCCAAGGCCCAGCTTTACGGGCACGGCACTGCCGCCAGCGTTCAAGGGTTTAAGACCCACCGTATAAACCTCAGCCAGACTCACTTCTGCCATCAATTCACTGGGGATTTACACGGCTAAAGCTCACAACTGGGTGATAAATTTCAAGGCATATCGTGGGAAGAAGAGGACGTGGTCAGTGTGGTTGTGCTGCAACACCATCCTTCATGCAGAACTCAGGGATTATTGAGCCCAATTTACCTTCTCGACAAATTTATTGGCGCTGTCAGATGCTCTGTAAAAATGGAAAACAAAAAGCTAAATCCCTGCCTTCTTCAGGTAATGGACACTTTCCTATTTCTCCACTGTAGATCTTGTGCTGAGATAGTCCTTTACAGAGAGGAACATGTTGAAGAGATAAGGGCAACACGAGCACTTCCATGTTCTTTCAGGTGTAGGAAGCCCTGAGACTGCATAACCAGGGAATCAGGAGCATAAAACAAGAACTATCTCACCTCTCTAGCTCTGCGATAAATCTAATCTTTCTTATTGGTTTTAATGGCAACAGAATTGGCCTTATACTCCATAATTTTATACTCAAAATTACACCTTAACTCCAGTGTAAAGGCTAAGTTCAAATAGCTTTTATCAGGCAGCCGGGGGATGTGATTTTCTGGTAGAATATATAAAACAATCAATTGCAGTGGTCTGTTCTTTGGAGAATAAGAGTCTTTTCTGTTTTCTGGTGTGTTAAGCATCCCTGCAACAGAATCTGGCACGTTTGTTATTGTGGAAAGCAGAAGGGACAAAGAGTGGATTTAGATGAGATATAAGGGACAAATTCTTCCCTGTGAGGATGAGAAGGCCCTGGCTTAGGCTTCCCAGGGAAGACGTCACTGCCCCAACCCTGGGAATGTTCAAGGCCAGGTTGGATGGGGCTTGGAGCACCCTGGGACAGTGGGAGGTGTCACTGCCCATGGCAGGGGGTGGGACTGGATGAGCTTTCAGGTCCCTTCCAGCACAAACCGTTCTGTGACTCTCTTACACGAATGTTTGCAGAGGTGAGCATTCTTGGTGAGAGGTGCGGGTAAGGGGGAAATCTCAGGAGATTTGCCTGCTCCCTGCTCTCAGCACCAGAGCTGAGATGGGAAGAAGCACTCCCTGAGCGCTTGCAGCCTGCCACAAGGCAGTGCCAAGGAAATCTCACACAGACCCCCTCCTCCCAAGCAGCTCCCAAACCACTTGGGGGACTCTGGCAGCAGCTGCCTGTTCTCTACCTGTATCTTGTGCTGTGGGTGGACTTGCAGAGCTTTGTGGGACAGTTATCAGGAATGGGTTTATTTTATGGTCCAGAAAGGCACCTACAAAAGCCTGGTGCTCCTAAACTCTCCAAAAGATGGGGCTAGCCCAGCCCCAGAGCTCGAGGTTCACACCCAGGTGTTCATGGGCATCTGGGGGTTTTGTTGTACATGACTCCATGAAGGTAAGAGGGGGGTGGTGGCTTGGGTGGCCGCTCGTCCTGCAGGAAACCCCATCCAGAGATTATCCTCAGCGCTCTGCCAGCTGCTTTGCTATGCTGAAATTCTGACACCAGAGAGGCTTTCTCACATGGTTGGGAGGGAAAAAATAGTTTTTAATATCAGTTTTTTAAAAAAAGAATGTATGGCCCCTATAAACTGTTAAACTTCAGTTTATTGATCATAAATCTGTGTTTTGCTCAATGCAAAAGTTTTTCATCTTGCACGGAAAAATGCTGAAACAGCTACAAATGTCAAAAACACAAAGTTTTCTCTCCTGGACAATTTATAAGGAAGTTATTGGATTTTTTTGTTTAAAAGCACTCTTACCACACTGCGCTCACCCACTGGGTTAGGAGAAATTGCCTTTCATTGCCAAGCTTTGTTCCTGCCCTTCACTGATGGGAAGAGACCTGAAAAATGAAGCAAAGGTGTTTGCCTCTTCCACGTGCCACTAGGGATACGAGGGCTGAATTGGATAAAAACCCAAGCAACAGGAATAAGACCTCAATAATAGCAGAGAAGGAGATATTCCCTGGCAAAGCCACTGCTCAAGAAGGGCACAGGCACTAAAAGTGCTGGGGCTCAGAGAAGAGAGACACCTCACACTGAGATTTATCCCAAGGTCCACACCCAGAACCAACGGCTGCTGTCAGAGCAGGAGGGGCAGGCCAGGCCCCATGGTGACATTTCTGGAGTTAATATGGCCCTGGGCTGTGTCCCCTTGCCCTATGACCAAGGGCACGGGCCCACCAGTGTCCCAGCCTCTCTCTCTGCGAGTGGGTCGACACACCTTGGGACCGAGAGATTAACAGCCCTGTCCTGGTATTAATGATCTGCAAAAGCTGTGAAGTTGCAGAGCAGGGCAAAGAAGTCTTGATTTATTAATGGCAAAGCAGAAAACTGGAAGAAAAAAGTGGAAGAAAAAATTCCAGCCCAGCCAAGGGTGGTATCGAGACAGATTTACCCTGTTGTATCATGCATTTAAAATGGGTCATTTCGGCTAAGGCAGCTGTGTGTTAGCCCACTGAATACATTTGGTCTCCCATATTTGTTTAAATAATACATCCTATTCAGGAAGAGGAAAAATAGGAAAAAGAATTCTTTTTTTCTTTGCACCCAGCTGTCCAAATTACAAAAATTGTGCTTTTCCCTCACGACCTGGAAGCTTTCTTTTTCTGCTAGCTCTCCATCACGAGGCACCACAAGTCTCTGTGCTCCACTACAGTGGTCAGCATCTCCCCAGAGATAATGGACTGGATCATCACCTGGATGCAATTCTTCCCTTTGGTCATAAATCATGATGGGAATACAGTAACCAAAAGCCATGAAATATGAAACCATATAAATAAAGGAAGCAAAGGACTGTGAATTGTCTGGGGAAATCTGTGCAAAGAAAGGGAGGAGGAGAGACTTGCACTGTGGGAGGAGCCACGACAAATATACATCCTGATTTTAAAGTCAAACTGTTGCTATAATTATTTAAGATCGGCCTTCTCCTGTGTGTCACAGGATGAGGCTTTGTTCTCCTTTCCACTAATTCCATGTGCTTTCTGTTCCTCTTGGGCCTTGCTTTTATTTCTGTGCTTTTCCCACTTCTAGTAGTTCTGTCTACAAATACCTCTGTTATTTCATCATCCCTCCCAGTCCCCAGCTTCTGGACTGTTTCTTCTTCCTCTGCTTCTGTTCTGTTAAACTCAAAGGATTTTTGTTACCAACCTGAGAACTCCAAACCTGAGTTCCTGCAGGGAAAATGCTGGTCAGCCAGGTCAAGGGCTTTAACTCTCATCCACGTTCAAAAGATGGGGTCCAAGCACACCTACATGTTTAATTAAATCAGAAATGTTAAATCCTCCTTCACAGCTGCCCAGCCCCAATACAGACTCAAATACAGCCCCAAATCAACTCTACAGTTTTGGAAACACAACGAACAAAATTTAGCATATTGTCCTACTAGGAGGAGAAGTGAAAAGAAACAGAAAACAAAATATTGAAAAGCTTTAAAAAACAAGGAGTCCTGAAATCTTATATGGGAATCCTTAATGCTAAAATTTTGCTTAATCTTGCAGACAGCATTTCACCCTTTAGGTTTATCGAAATCGGGGTGAGGAATCTGTCACTGCTTTGTTCTGCACCAATAGCTGGAGTAAACCTGCATGTCCATTCCACTGTGCAAAGAGCTCTGCTTTCCTCAGAATTGCTGCAGACATACCAGGTATGTCTAAAATACCCTGGGATTTATAATTTGAGTGCAGTTATTTTATATATGTCAAAAGCAGTGGCTGATGCTGCTGTCCTGAGGCTACTTCCATGTACTGCAGCACTAAACACTTTTTCACCAAGCTGCTGGCTGCCACCATAGGTTCCCTCATCCCTGGGAAACTCGGTGTTTCAGAGAGCTGAAGGACCCTAGTTAAAAAGTATTAGTCCAGTTGAAACATTCATGATAAAATATATTACATTTATTTTCTTTTCACTGACCCCTATTGGACTTTGGCTTCTCCTCATGGATACAGTTACATATTCACAAAGATATTAATATTTAAGGCTTGACAAACTCCCACTTTTAGTGGTTGGTTGCAACGTTCAATTCAGGTTCCTCCTAATGAACTAAGGCATCTAGGAGGATTTTTACCACTGGTGTAATTTTATTTTCTGTAATAACACACATCCATCTGTTTGATGACGGGTGCATAACAGAAGACAGGATAAAACATAGAGAATGTGGAGCTTTGATTTGAACCATGTTTAAGAGGTACAGGTAAAATTGTGTTTCTTTTGGATCAGCTGCTTTTCCTCACCTCTACAGTGCAGTTAATAAACACCGCAGACTGCTCTTTCTGAGCTTATAAACCTAGCAGAAATAAAAGGAACTAAGGGGTCTGACAACTGAGTGAAGCTTATAAATGTCACTGAAAGCCTTTGGGGCCCCAGCTCCTGGGGAATATATCAGAGCCCCTGCAGGGTTTATAAATTCTGCTTATTTACTGGCAGGTTTCTCTCCTGACCATAAAAACCACAGGTCAAAAAGCACTGCTAGATGGGGAACATGAAGCCTAGCTTCCATTTAAGTCCAGCTTCTTCTTTCACAAGCCTGTGCAGCTCATCAGCAAAGCTGTGGTCACACCGAGCCCGTCACGGGGAAAGCATCTGCAGCTCCCGGCTTGATGTAGGACTGATCCTCTGCAGATGTGAGCTCCTGGCTCCTGCTCAGGCTCTGTTTGCATAGCTCCTCACACTTTACAGCCTGGAGAACCTTGCTGGGCAGCTCAGATGGGATTGCTTTGGGGCCAGGGTTTTAGAAGCACACAAGTCGCCTGAGCTGCTCGTCGGCAGAGCACAGGCAGGGCCAGCCCCTGGGGCCGTGTCACTGCTCACCTCGTGTCCCTCTGAATAACACCTGAACAGGCTCACAGCCCCCCAGGGCATGAATCAAAACTGCTCTTTGCACCCGCTCTACGAACCCACCTCCATCTCAGCTCCAAGGAGGCTCATGAATACACAAACGTTTTTGTAGGAACCCAAAAAGCCTTTCAGCAATTCCGTGCTCCTGAGTGCTGTAGGCAGGCATCCACCTGGCAGCAGGAGGAAGAAGCACCATGAGCATGTCAGGTTTGCTCTCAGCATCCTGATCCCAGCTCCATTCTACCGCACCCCCTGTCTGACAAGCTGCTTTAATGGATGGGCATTGGCCTTCCATGGAGGGGCTAAATGTAAAACTTCCCTATGCTTCTCTTGTCAAAGTTAAAAGCTTTTCATGTCTGTGTTAATGTTTCTTTTTTTTTTTTGCCTCCTGTCTGCTGGCACCAATGACAAATACTACATCTTGCATTGAGTAACAGTATATTGAATGGCTGGCAGAGGCAGAATACGGCACCTGTAATTTATCTCCGGGAGTTTGGGTTGGATGACACTGCTGGGAACAGACGGGGGCTCTGAGCTGTCACCTGACTACTAATTCTAGGATTTCTCCTCCGAGAGTGAGAAGGAGTGAGCTGGAATGAAGGGTACAAAAAGCAAATCAATAAACAGGTTAGTGTTTGCATCATTATTAACACTCGGGCTGTCAACACACCCATTGAAACTATCGCTCAGGGCAGCTCCAGATTTAATGGTCAGTGTAACAGATTTACTGTAAATGTTAGCTGAGGCAGAGCGGGAGGGGGATCTCATTGACAAATAACAGAGATTTCAGGGGGATGCATGGGACCCTTTATGTGTGTGCATAAATAACGCCGGGATTGCCGGGCAGAGGCGGGTGGCTTTCCGCAGTATTTCTTCCGGCGGGGCTGTGGTGTGTCCCCGTGCTCCCCTTCCCTCCCCAGAGCCCCTGCCTCCCTCCACTCACAGGCAGCAGCTGCACATCAATTAAATCGCCAAGGGAGCTTTGATCTTGGGAACCCCACACGAACCCCTTAACAGCCTGGGGAAGGGAGGGGAAGGGAAGGGTGATGCTGCCGTCTCCACACTAAATTAGCCCGTGATGAGAAAAAGCTTTGAATGAAGTTGAGTTTTATTGGTTTTACCCAGCTGATGGGCTCCTGCCATTCTCCCCTCTCCCCAGACAGTCACCTTTGCAGAGGTTTCTTAGGAACACTCATGGCATCTCCCCTTCCCCACTGATCTGTCCTCACACTTTCCACAAGTAACCCACGGCCAAGCAGCTCTGAGCAGTGTAAATGAATGCACGATCAAGTGTCTCTGCTTAAATTACTGATGAAATGATAAATCTGCTGCAGAGTAAATTGGCTGAAGACGAATCTTTCCAAGCCCTGACGGTGCTGCCACTTTTTCAAATGAAAGCCCTCATAAAGAAATTAAACTGGTTAAAATGAAAAGTAGCTAAATTAAAAGTATCTAAATTCAAGTAGCTTTTGCAGGGGAGGGCTTCCCAGCTTTCACTGTCATCTCATGTAGCTCCTTCTCCAGGAACACTCTGCTGCTTTCCTGGCTTGTTTTAAATGGTTCCCACATGCACATTTATAACAGTGCATCTGTCTGCAGGCGACTGTTTCTGCTCACTGCTGCTGCCAGGAGAAGGAGGGACCCAGAGGCTGAAACATCAGTGTCAGATGTACCAGTCACGAGTAGCTCTCCCTGCCTCAAGGGCTGCTCACTCTCCTGGAGGTTTGAGCCTAGTGGCAAAATATAATATTCTGGAGCTGCAGTGCTTTGATATTCCCAAATGACATCTTCATCTCCTGCCCTCCAGACAGACACCTCAGGAGCTGAACCTCAGAAGGTGTGGGTTTGCACAACGAGATAAATCCCGTGTGCTCCAGGGTTAAGGAATCCTTGCTGGGAATGCCCTCCCCAGTGGAACTCAGCCCTCGGAGCATGGGCTCAGGACACAAGCAAAGATGCTTGAAAGCTCCCAGCCATGTCACAGTTACTGCAAAAGCCTCTCATAGGAAACTTCCACTCAGAGCATCTACAGAGACCCAGCAGACACCCGGGGCAGAGTCTGAGACCATTGGAGAGTCACATCTCTGCAGGGCACGGATCAGTCACAGAGCAGGGAGGGCGGGATGTTGGTCACCCAGGAGGTATCTCAGGAGCAAGAGCAGCACAACTCCCTCTCCCCCTCACTCCAGACTGTCCCAGGCTTCACCTCCACTGTGCATGGTGTCTCAAGATGCTTTTCGTGCTTATCTGCCCCAGTGATGTTCATAAGCTCTGTCATTAGTGCAGCCGCTCTGAACACACAAAATGGTGAGAACAGGCTTCTCTCAGCCCTTAATTTCATTAGGAACAAGCTCAAGATGAAACCCATGGGGCTCATGGCAGATCTCTGAATGCCCTTTTTGCCAGGACAACCCTACAAGACTGGCAGAGGATTTATTTACCCGTTAGTACTGGCACCTCTGGGACAGCACCACCTGCAAATGTGTTCCACACTCTGTGACTTGCATTACTTGCCGGGACCTCAAGCCCTTCTGAGACCCAGCAGGAATGTGCAGGAGCCACAGGTCTGGTGGAACAGGAGGGGACACAGACAAGGTTGTCTGGGGTTACAGTTTGTAACTGCAGCTACTGAAACCCTCCAGTACCTGACTCAGGCCCCAGCAATGTGGATCTCCGCTCACATCACTTGATTTTGTGATGCTGTGCTGTGGTTCAACCCCAGATCCCCAAATCAGATCCAGTAACTCTGCCCCGTGCGTGGGGGCACCTCAGATGGACGCCCCCAAAGTGCCTCTGGGTTAACCTGGGACTGTGCCAGCCACTCACACCGCACTGTCAGTGCCAAGCTCCTCTCCAGGGGGCACATCTGCTTTGCGCCACAGAGGTGTCAGCTCTGACTTCCAGGCTTGCAACATTAGAAACGGCACTTGCAGCATTAGAAACTCAAAAAACCCAAATGCAGCAGCTGCAAAATCAGCATTAATGGTTTGATTCTGATTTCTAAAGGGCTGGTGGCAAAGGAAAGCTCTGGAGCGTCTCTGTGGAGCTGAGCTCTGATTCCTGCAGAAGAGAGCAGCCCCTCGAGTTCAGAGCGCCGCTCGCTCCCTTTAATCCGGGTGCTATTGACTGGAGCAAGAGCAAACCTCCTTGGAAGCCTTAATTGGAGCAAGTGGCGTCTGACGATTTTTGTTTAAACTGTAAAAGAAGACTCCTCCCTGGTGGGAGATGTTCAGTGATCAGAATGAGGAGGAAAAAAATAAACCCTTGCAGCACACAGCTTGGCTGTGCAGTGGATAACGCAGCGGAGAGCAGCCCTGGGAGCTGCTGGAATATTTGGACAAGGTGACCCTGCTCCGAGCACATTAGCTGCATTATCGGCCTATAAACTGTGTCACTGCTTTACATATCTGTATGGCCCACATATTGAAGGGGAAGATTAGCTTGATTATCAATGGGGGAATGAGCCAAACAATTACTTTCATTATTGAATATCCAATTAATTATTCAGGAGGTGAATCAATTATTCATATCTCATTTAAACTGGGTCGGGGGAGAAGCGTTGCCACTTGACAGAGCTGTTCACAGCCTCTCCGGGTGCAGCAACAATTCTGCTGCAACAGGGAGGAATCGCACTGGGAGCAAAAGCCATCCCCAAAATTATATTCCCCAGACCATATGGATATCCATCCATACACAGTTGGTGGCCAAGGCCAATTCCAGAGAACTGTGAGAGTTTGGAATTGCCTGCAGGGTCTCCTCAGCCATGATTATTGCTACCTTTTTAATGTAATACAAAGTGTCCTCCAGGCCAGCGCCAGCAGGACTTCAAAGGCCCGTGGGAGCTGAGCATGTGCTGTAGGAGGACTGAGACACTGAGGACTCAGATGTATTTGGTCTTATGTGAAAGAAAGACAAAAGCTCTCATGCACATAGCAGGAGGGAATCTCCTGGAGAACAGCAGACTCTTAAGCATTTCTCAAAACCTGAAATCATCATAGAGACATTTTACCAGCAAAATATCTGTACGTTGCTTCCTTCACTTAAATAATGGAAATTTTAAAAAAATCGGTTTGCCCACTCTCGTGTTGTTTTTGCTTTCTTTGGAGGCGGGAATGGGAGCACCACACACAGTCTGGCCTGCATCCAGACAGCAACATCCCAGTGCTGCAGTGCCCGCTACATCCACACACTCTTTGCCGTGGCCACACATCGTCCTTCCCCTCAAAGCATCGACAAACAACTTACTGCAGGTTCCAGAGCACCCGTGGCACTGCAGAGCAGAGGGTAAGACAAAGAGAAAGACAGAAATACAGCCTGGAGAGAGCGGATCCAGGAATACAACCAGGGTGAAATTTGTATGGAAAGGCCGAGGTCTGAAAACTCTGCTTTTCTGTGAAACTACCCACACAGGCAGTGACAGCTGGCTGCAACTGTTTGAAAAGCAGGGAAACAAGGAATCATAACTCTGTGTGTGTGTGTGTGTGTGTATTTCCAAGACAAATGGGTCCCTGGGACATTCAGTGTCTGGGAACACTCCTTTCCTCCATGCTCTCTCACACAGTCACTTGTCCTCACTGCAGCCAAGCCCCAGCCCTCCAGTAATCTCAGATTTGTGTCTTTTTGCTTCCTTGCACAAGCAGAAGCGAGTGATACCATATTGGAAACAAATTGTCAATTACTGAACAATCAAGCCCTCCATTTGTTTGTTAGATTGACTCTCAAATAGCCCGATTAATTATAACAGCACTAATTATTAAGATACACTGGTAGTCATCTCCTATTTCAGAGAGAAGGAGAAAGTCTTTCCTTCTGCTTTTGCTGTCACAGTAGCAGCCTTACCCAATAGGGCGATTTATCTCTGTCAAGCCAGTAAAATGATAATGCCAATTAAATCACACAAGTAATTGCTGTCGGGGTCCCCATGGATTTCTCTCAGCAAAGTCAGGTGGAATATGGATGCAGGCTGTCCAGGGAAGGCTGGATCCTGCTCAGGGAGAACTCCACCCACACTAGTCTCTGTCCTGCTCTGATCACTGTTGTGGGGACCACAGGCAAAGCCCCCTACCTCGTGCTCTCGGGGTCTCCAACAGCCCCAGCTGAGCATTTTTGCAGCCAGGAGTGAGTGAAGTCACTCGGTGTCACACAGAGATGCCACTGAGCACTCACGGTGTGAGGAGGTACAGGGCTGTCTCGTTTTGTTCTCTGCAGGTTCAGCTGGTTTTCAGCTTCTCATGGCTCTGGGAGCCTCCAGCACCTCCTGCTCCTGTCCTGCCTGGACCTGGGCTGTCCTCCATCCCCTCAGACCAGAAATGCAGCTGGATCTCTGGGCAGAGCTGGTGTTACAGGCCTTCCTGGGCACTCACACCGTAAAAAATAAAGATATATGTACAACACAAACATGCAGTGTGGTCCAGAGAGGCTTGAAGGATCACATACCCAGGTAGCAGTGATTGTGACTGACACAGCTGCTGCAAAAAGGAGGGGTGTGTGCCCCCATCCCCTGTCCTGCGCTTTCTGCTTATTGTAATGAATTGATGTCTCTGCAGCTGGGCAGATCCCTCCTAAAAAGAACAGTGTGATCTAACCCAATCTCACTCCTCATTCGATTAAACCCCGTGAAAGCAGGCACGTAACCTTGTTAATATCACGTTTATTAGAGGGAAGGGGGACAGAAAATTAAGATATACTTCATGTTGTTGCTAATTAGAAAAATTGAGACTTTGCATCTGTGCAAGGCAGAGCAACATGTGGCATTAACAGATGTGAACTCATTACACAGCTGCATCAGAGGAAATTGTGCCACCACAGCGACAAAAATCTCAAAATCAGATTTCCCCCAGTGCCTCAGCTTCCCATTGCCTTCTCCTTCCTTCCTCTAAAAAAAGTTTGCCCTGGGCTTATTGGGGTTTTTTTACTGTTTTTCTTGGGGAGCAGAGAGGAAGAGGGGCTGCTCTTTTTGGAAATATACACTGAACCCCCAGAGAAGCTCAGAGCAGAACAAGCCAGGCTGCAGCATGACAGCACAGCCTCTGGCTCCTGCTGAAACACAAGGTGCTCCACAGCTGGAATAAAATCTATCCTGCCTTTCCCTGCCTATGCTGTTTTCCACAGGGAACCAAGCAGGGAGGGTTGGTGGCAGCCTCTTCCCCAGGGCTTCCCAGACATGACTGCCCTGCAAAGTGGAGGGAAGTGGGAGTAATACCTTAAATGAGGTGTCACCGATAAAGTGCTTCAAATCCTGCCCTTCATCCCCCTGGGAGCTGTCTTAGATCACCAGACCACTTGTCATCTGCAGTAAAGAGCAGCCAAACAGCACGAAAATAGGTCACGTTTTCATCATTTCCTCTGTATGTTCTGCTGAACTTTTTGTCTCAGGTAGTGGAATCCGATCCCAGGAAAAAATCAGAGGTCAGATTTGGGATTCCTCCCTTGCAGTGCTACCAAGAGCTGATTGCTCTGTGGCAGAGCTGAGAGCAGCCCGGCAAAGCAGCTGTGTAAAAATGCAGCGACTTTGCTGATGCTTGTTTCATTTGTGCCTTATTCAGCTCTGGAGAGGCTCAGCTGTATTTCTGGGCAGTCAAAAACATCACAGTGTTATCAAGAGACATCGCTGTAGCAGCCTAACAGGTTTGGGGAGGCACAGGCAGGGTGTTGGGGTAAGGGGATGGAACTCACTTCACAAACAGCTGGGCACTGGATACAACAAAAAATAGAGACTGGAAAATGAGCCCCAAAGACAGTTTTTGTCTTTCTCTGAGAAGGTACTGCAGGGACAAAGGAAGATTTCTCTTTGCAGCAATGCCAACTCTTTCCACTTCCCTTCTCATTCCCAAGGATTTCTACTGACTTGCAGAGTTACATCAAACACCTGATCCCAGCACTGCTCCAGACCACCTTGAGGCAGGGGGAGGTGCAAGAGATACACCTTGGACAGCATCTGGGAAGTGAGATCCAGCTTTCCTCCTGGCCATAAGCTCGGAGCCCTGGGCATTTTGCTAAAGGAACTCCCCTGTCGAGGAGGTCTGCTGAAAAAACCCTCAGTAAATGCAATTGGTGCTCCAGTGTGATTTGCCTGCTGCCTCCCTCATCAAGGAGAACATTGAAGGGGGAACAAAAGAAAAAAAACAAAACCTTATTTTTAACAAAAAAATCTGGGTGGTGAGCATGCTCTGGACTGTCTGGCAAAGTTCTTCCCTTCATTTGCACAGGCAAAGGGCTGGTCAGCACTGGTTTCATGCCAGCTGCGCTGGGCAGCCACTGGCAGAAACGTTCCTCGCCTGCACCATTTCATTGTGAGCCCTTTATCACCCCTTTGTCCCGGGCAAACACACCCCATGCAGCACAGAACCTGTCACCCCACACACTGCTGAGGCCCTCGGTCCCTTTGTGCAGGCTGTTTCATTTCATAAACTCAAGGGTCACTTTTATTGTGGTCTCTGCTAAATGAAATCACAAAAGCAATTTAAAATCGCTTAAGCAAATCATGAAAGATGCAATATGAGGAAAGGGCTGTGAATAATGGTTAGCCTAAAGCATTGCAACAAAGGGAGTGACTGTGCTTCTGTCAGGTCCTTTCTCTTGGTCTGTATCCTTCATGCTGAATTCCTCATCTTCTGCCTAAGATTTTGGGCAGGAGCTCATCAAAGGAGAAAGCCGCTCTTATCAAATTTCTAACATTGCCTGCTATTCTTCATGGAAAAATGAACTGCAGGATGTAGAGAGAGCTGCAACCGCGTCTGGCATTTCAGACATGCAGTAGCCGGAAAATAATAACAAAAACACGGGATAGCATTTTTATCCTGGAAATTATTTTCTGGGAGAAAAAAAATGTCATTTAGCCTGTGAGCTTCATCCTTATCTGCCCAACATTCAGTAGAAACTTCTGGCTGCCTCCAAGCTTTGTCCCAGTAGGCAACAGTCCAATATAGAACAAAGTTGGAGGTGACTAAAATGGCTATGAGATAAATTTTCAAGCAACTTTTCTTTCCATCCCATCCCATCAGCAGCAATATGCTTCACAGAGTATTTTTGTCACCCAAGGATGACCTTCTTACAGCTCTGAAAAACTCTGTTCACTTTTCATCAGCCCCTTTGCTTGGATGGCACTGGCTCCCATGCTGCCTTATCCTACAAGCAGAGCAAGTGTGTTTTCTCAGATATTCCATGGAGTCCTGGATCCTGTGAGATCAGATTTCTTAGTGCCCAGGTAGGGATGAGAATTCTCCTTAACACAGCACAGGCACCCAGCAGGCAGCCCCTCTCTGTGACAGATTCATTGTCACCCAAGATAAAAGGTGCCTGGGCTCACTCACAAGCCAAAGCCGTGCCTGAGAGCTCCACTGGGCCAGGTACCTCTGTGTCAAAACTCATTTCTGTCCATGTTTTCTTGATCTAGGTTTTCTCAGGCAGCAACAAGTCAGCAGCATGCAAAGAGTTCACAAAAACAGCAGCCAGGTTTGGTGCTTCAGTTTCTGGCTGGGGTGGGAGGGAGGAGAAAAGGAGAGGGATTGATCCAGGAGTCTCAAAGTGAAAGTCAGAAACTGCCCTCAGCACCACAAGAAGCTTTTGAAAAGCCTGTACTTCTGCTGTGGGGATGCTCAGCTCTGTTGAGGAGGAAGGTAACCCCAAACTTCCCTCTCATGGCCAGCATCTCACACCTCACAGACTTGAGGCTCCCAGCTGGATCTATTTGACAATATTCAAAACCGGATTAAGGTACTGCAGCAGACCCTCATCTATAAAACGTGACCCAAGCAAAATCTGCACATCTGAAACAGCAGAAATTCTGCAGATGGTGGGCCAGATGTGCCCTTATTTTAAACCGAGGATCACACTGGGTCTCAACAACACCTTCTCAAGTGGCCACGCTCTGCCAGCCACGAAAACAATCCTGCAGAGACACAGCCCATGAGCCTGAAGATCCCCAAAGGCTGGAGAGGACCGGGTGCTATGGAAAGGACAGGTGAATTCCCACTCCAGCTGCTCATGGGGTTCCAGTCCTGCTGCACCACCTGATCACCAACCTAAGGATCCCCAGTGTCAGGACAGGTCAGCACAAAAGTCGTAGAGGAGGTGGCCCAGAAAAGAAGAGCTTTTTATTTCTTCCCTCAAGAAGTGTCTCAATAAATGCTTTTAGCATACCCCCCTTCAAAAAGAAAAGCCCTTCTAAGCTTATGCATGATAATAACATTTCCCACATTTTCAATTAGCTCAAATAATCTTGCTAAAAGCTATTAATAACCCACCTTTAGCTGCGAGCACACGTGCACCTGTGTGTGCAAGGAGACAAGCCATGCCTGACAGAGTGAGGCAATGAGAAATGAACTGCCTGAAATTAACTTTAAGCGTCCAAGTGATTAAACCATTGTGCTGTGATTGTGTACGATCCTGCCTTTCTTTGGCAATTAAGGCTGTATTGATCAGCTAGCACGAGGAAAGGGGCCGGCAGAGCGATGCTCATTCAGGCTGCCATAATTAAGAGTGATCATCTATTGTTCTGGAGCGCACGGCACAGCCCAGCCCCATCAGGCTCTTCCCTCTTGCCTCCCTCTCCCTTCCCCGGGCCTCACTCCCACGAACACGTGGATTGAGCATCTGCTTGGAGTGAAAATTGGAGCAGGAGCGAGCTGAAGTTGTTCTGGATCAGGATTAAATTCATATCTTTCCCCATCCATTCAGCCCCAAGACAAGCAGCTTCTGCTGTTTATTAGAAAGAGGGGGTAAAAATGGGGGGAGGGAAAACGGAGCATGAGAGAACACAGACCACCACACTTGCAAGCAAGGCTTGGGCTGATGGTGGGGCAACCAGAGCTCACCAAGACTTCAGGGAAATGGCACCTCTGCTTTTGTGGGGGCCACTCCATCAAGAACAATTTCCAGAAGAGATCCTCCTGTCCTCAAAACTAATCTCCTTTTTATTATTATTTATTTTATTTATTTTTTACCTTCCCAAATGTACTCAAACCAATCTTCTACCCTTACACACAGCTTGAAATTGGCTTCTTATTTATATCTTAACTAGCAAATGTCTTTCTTACAGCTTCTGCTGAACCCTTGCTAACATGCAGTCCTGCTTTGCCTTTCTTCACTTTCATGGCTCCAGCCTGGGAAAACTGGCATGGAATAACAGCATTTAAAATATCAGCTGACAGACTGTAAGTTCATGATTTCTGTGACAGCAGTCCTTGGGCATTTAAACTCTTGTGGTAAAGGGTATTTCCTTACTTAATTATTCTAGTTCCCAGTGTATCATTTCTCAGAGTACGGATGGCACTCACTGTGAGCCTCAGGAAAACAATCCCTGTCAGTCAAAGTGTGTTATTGTGGGCTTGGGGGAGGATTTGGATCATTTCCTCCTGAAGACTACAGAATACAGCACCTGAAAACACACTTGCCCAGAAAGCAAGGGAACGTGGCACCGAGCCACATCACTCCAGAAGTGATGCAGTGATTTATCATTCATCAACAAGACCTTGCAAAACCCTGATGCTGGCATCTAAAACATGGCAACAATCACTGATATTTTCCTTCACCTCTGTGGATTGCTATCAAACTTGAAACAAAGAGAAAAGATTTGCATACCTGGGTGACATTGCTTGCCACAGCCACAAAGCAGGTAGCCTAATTTTTAGCTTGATGCTCTAAACTGAAGTGTGTCTTCCCAGTTGTTTACTGGAGCCCACAAGTGTGACTGAAGCTTTCTCACTGTCCATGTCTGTCCCAATCACTGAGCTAAAAGTATAGGCTGACAGGGAGGCTGGCACAGAGTATCTGTGTGCAGCCCACTTTCATGTAGTACCTTCATCACCATAATAACGTCAAGTACTCTGTCCCATCCTCTCAGCCTTGTCAGCCTTGCTCCACTTTAAATACATCTCACTGCTTTAGTCACAGTTCTTGCTTTAGTAGATGAGATGTGGCCTTGCCGTTATTTTTCCAGTTCTCTCAGTCCTGACCCTCGTGAAGATCATTGTTCATCCCTGTTAGCCCATGGTCCCTGCTGAACACAGATCTCCTTCCTGCCTTTCAACGAGGAGCATTTGCATTTCCTGCTGCTTGACAAAACCCTGCCCATGATAACAGTACACCCAGGTCCTCCCAGTCTGAACCCTGGCACCGTGCAATTTCATTTTCACTGCCCTACACCAACCCTGCCTCCTTGCTGACTTTGACTGGTACAAGCTGCTGCGGGACAAGAGATGGAGATCTCCGCTTTGCTCCTTTCCTTCCTCTCTCACAAGCTCAGTGTTACTCAACAGCTCTTGCCCAGGCAGAGCAAAGGGTTAAGCATGAAGATCTGGAAGAGACAGTTCTGTCCTGTCACAGAGCTGCCCTTTTGCCTCTTCCTCACACATCCACACTGCTCACATAGCCTGCGTTCCTCCCCGTTAACACCATTAAGCTTTGACCTGAACTAGAGATGGAGCTAAATATGTGTGCACCTGTCCCCTTATAATGACCTGCTATTATCATTTTCCACCCCTCTTTTTTGATTGATGGATATTATATGCAGAGTGACCCTCAGGATTTTTTTCCCCCCTCTTTTTGTTAGGTCTTGCTAAAGCAACCTGCAAATTAATTTAATATCCTCTTTTGGTTGGGAGCTATGAAACGAGGGCTCGAGGCTGATGATGCGTAAACCATTTGTGGCATGTATTTAATCTCTGGACAATGGATAGAGATGTTAGTGCATGCTACACTAAGTTCTATTTACGCTGGCTATTAAGTGCAGTCAAGCTGAAGGCAATCGGAGCACATTACAGGGCCTAATGGGAGAGGATGCTACACAACAGTACATTAAAGACTGAAAATGAATTAAGAAGGAAGCATGGTAGAGAAAGCAGACAAGGAAAGGGTTCTGTATACAGATAACTCTTATTGACAGCACAAATATTCATGTACTCTGAGTTCCCAAATCCAATTTTGGTATTGGATACCACTCTAGAGGGAATGTTTTGAATTCCATTTTCATGCAGATACAAAATGACTCGCAGCCAGCCTGCCCCCTCCCACCTCCACCTCGGTGGTTTGCATAGCCTGATGCTGGGAAATGCATCCCCTTTTTCTGCCTTGCAAAGCTAAGCCAGATCCCTCTTGACCACCTAAATGAGGCCAAACTTTCTCAGCCCGCTCCCTGAAATGCACCTACCCCGGGAATGACAAATAGACCTTGCTGCACTCCCAGTCCTTCTCGCTCTCCTTGGTACTTCTTGCTCTGGCTGTCACTGAGAAAATTCAAGCCCTCTGGGAAAGACAGGAAAAAAATGCACAGTGGGAGAAGCCTATGAGTTGTGAACACTGTATCTTTGCTTTTGACTCTTTTGTCCCTGTTATCTGGATGGGAAGAATTTAGACATGACAAAATACTGGCCTGCTGTCTTTTCAAAACCAAGCTCCAGAAACCAAGAGTGGCACTCCCTTACTCCATCTCACACGCACAATTTTATGAGTTTACTCCTAGGCATGAAAATCTCCATTTGTGAAGAGACTGACTTGCTATGGCTTCCTGAGTATGGTGGCTTCACTTAGATCCGTGCAAGAGAAGTCCAGTTTATAAATAAAAACTTGCACATAAGGAAAAGAGAAGCAGCAACCAACCTACAGAAGCTACGTGTTCACCCTGATCAGCTCTGCTCATTATTTCACCGAGGCTTTCCCAAGATGCAGCTCTGACTGTCACTGCTCCTGCCCGGGTTGCAGACACCCATTGATCCCCTCCCTGCCTCCCCAGTGCAGGGGAACAAACTGTGCCCTGAAAGCATCTGCCCGTGGTACTTTTGGCATTTATTTTAGGACAATATTCCTTTGACTCAAAGCTTCTCTCCCTGTATTGCCAAGAGCTTCACTGACAGTCAAAGGCTGTCCACCAATCTTGGTCAGAAGAACCCCGCCCCTGAGCCCTGAGGACAAGCCCAAGGAGCGTGTCCTCCCTTCTCTTGCAATCCTAAAGGTGAGATTTGCCTCTGACAAGAGGCTCCTTGCTACTTTTGGCAAGGGCTTCTCCACCAACTTGATGGCAACAGAAAATATCTGTTAAGAATCAGAAAAACAAAACTTATTTATACCCAGTAAATGCACTAAGAATGGATGGAGAGCCTGCAAGGAGCCAGGTGCTCTCTGACATCCCAAAAGCCTGAGACTGCACTTGGATAAGACAAGAAAGATTTCCTTCAGGACAGGATTGTGCTAAAGGAAAACTTTTGTTTCTTTTGGGTGTCCAAGGCCTTATCATCTCCTCTTCCTTCCACTTCTCAAAGTGCAGAGTAAGGGCATAAAGGAATTACTTTTCACGTAGTCAGTTTATTCTGAAAGCAGTTCTGGCAATAAAAGGAAAGAATATTAGAATCCTTTAATAACCATCCTGGTTTGGCAGCAAGGGAGAGTTTGGGGTCTTTTCAAATACCAGCAGAGTAAAAAAATCAATTCATTGCTGGCACAAAGAGGAATACAGTGAAACCAATACCCAAGCTTAAAATACTACGTACACAGGAATTCAAACCAATCTGTTGAAGCCAGGCACTGACTAACCAGTGACTCTGTCTGGTTTCAAGGAGCAAACTTGTAGTTAAACTCTGCAGAAAAAGAAGTGCATTTGTCTTCAAGCAAACCTCCCAAGCCCAAGACAAATGACTTTCACACGGTATTTGGATAGGGCTGGAGGGAAGAGAAAGTAAAAAAATGTTGCTTCATGGAGGTCTTTTTTCCTTGGTTGGTGAAACATTTCCTCCTCTCAAGGATATTCTCATAACAAGTAACAAGTGTTCTTTCCATTTTCCAGAACAAAACATATTCTGAGATAAATATATAATTCACATTTTCTATGAAATATACCTTTATTATTTATTTAATAATTATTTCCCTATGAAATATAGCCTTGCTTATATTTATAGAAATTTGAGACCTTCTCATATTTCTGCAGTAAGTTCCTTTGGTCACTGTCATTAGAGTTTAGAGCCTACTGTGACCCCAAGACAGTCTGAATTAACCCTGTGGGGTGTTTGTGTTTGCAGATGCTACACAGCTACCATGGGCTCCACTACCTCTGATAACTTTAGCACAACCTCCTGCCCCATTCCTGCAGCCATGGCCCAGCACACTCAGTACATGGCTCACAGCCACAATCTTTCAACAATGCCCCAAGAGCGATGAGACACAAATCACAAACCCAAAAAGCGTTCATGGGCTTCTTGTCCCTTTCCGGGTGCTGAAAGTGATGCTCAGCTGCTGTCATCTGCAGAGCAGTTCAAGAACGAGGTGTTCTGACATCAGTTTGAGATCCTTCCTATTTTCAAAAACATCCTGGGAGGAGGAAGAGTAAGGGAGAGAAGTGAGCAAGTGTTTCCTTCTTGCTAGCACTAAAAATCCAGTCACAGCTTTCTTTTTCACCCTCTTCTTGAGAGGTTCCCTGTAATTCTACCCACACCAAAAGACTGGGTAAGCAGAAGAAAGAACAGTCAGGAGAGGAAATAGTCTCGAATCTCCTACAGACCTAAAAACCTCTGATCAGAAGAGTAAAGGCTGAATGAAATCAACTTCCAGCCTTGGAGGAAAGGAAAGGGAAGGAGAAGTGAGTCAGGAAGCGAAGCAGTATCACACACAATCAGCAAGAAGCTTTTGTCAAAGACCCAAAGTCCCCTTTCCTGGGCTTAACAGGGACAAATTCCCACTGTGACCAAAGAAGGTGCCCCTACCTTCAGGGCACCCCTCACTGGTCGCTGGTGAACCAGGAACGTTGCTCAGAGGCCACTTGCATGGACCTGTGAGTAATGCAGGCCTGGCAGCACTTTGCACTTTGCTTCCTCACTGAGTGTTATCCAGCTTAACAAGCTCTCCACAGTTCAGGGAGTGTTTAAAAGGTTCAAAGTTTCCTGTTGTTTGTGAGAAGAATGTCCGTGTTTATCACCGATGCAATAAAGCTGCTGAAAATAATCATCATAATCAGTGGATTCAGCCCAACAGGAGCGTCACAGTCCAAGGCAGCACCTTCCCAGCCCAGATACAACCATCACCTGCTGATCATTAAACTCTCTGTGAAAGCCAACACACAAATGAGAACCCCTTGGGCAGTGCCATGACCCTTTGTCAGGGGTTAAGGCAAGCTACAAGGCAGGGTGAAGGACTTTGAAAACAGCCCTGTGAACACCTGCCTGCTGGGATCCGGCCTCATCTGGAAGGCCTCACCACCATCATCTTGGCTAACACACCTCTCTGGGCACTCTGCACATCCTCAGATGGCCAAACCCCTCCTTGGTGCTGTCTCACGTGGGCTGACATGAGGTGAGGGAGCAGAGTCTCCCAGACTCACCATTGACATTGCGACACCATCAATTTGAACACATTGCTTTAGAAGAAAAACCTTGCTTCCATTATTTAAAAAAATCTACATTTCTAAAACTGCCGCTGTCCCTGATCCACTGATGTGTCCAGGGAATACGCCATTGCTCACACAAACAGGGGAACATCCCCTCTTCACACATGTAATCAGAGAAGTGTGGGCTGTGGGGAAGGAGGGAGCAGGACAAGCAAACTCTCAAGGACAGTAAAACCTTCTACTGAGGGCAGAGATGAAAGACAGAGAGAAGAGTGGGAAGGCAACACATAAAACAAAGCAGAGGAATGCACTGCTTCGTCCAGCTGCTGCTGATGATGAGCAGAACAGGCCCACGTGATGTGAAGTGGAAGAGCCACAAAAATTATCACTTAGGATTAATTTAAGATAGAGAACAAACGACTGTCTGCAATCCCTGCTTTTGCTTTCCACATCACAGGCTCACATGCCCAGGATTTATGCACTGGGGTAGATGGCCAAGGGTGGAAAACCCACAATTCCTGTACAAGTTACAAAATACTTCTCCTTTCACAGAGAATCCGTGGTTTTAGTTTGCCCTGATGACTTTGTGACATTTGTATAGATGACAAATACTGAGTATCCCCCTGATAACCTCGGGTAGATAGAGGTGCTGAGGGTAGGGAAAACACATTGTCCTGATCCAGGACATTGATAGGAGAGCATGGGTAAGCACAAGGGTCAGCAACAGAGGTAAAAGTCTGAATTTTGTAGAGAAAAACAATGGTTCAACAAGACTGCTGGAGAAATACAGCATGATCCTGCATGAGCTGCCTTATCAGGAGTTATGCATTTATTTAACTGACTTAAAATCTTTTCAAAAATCCATGCAAGGTTTCTGGATTCTGAGACATCATTGGCAGCACAACAAAAGAATAGAGGCTTTAAAATACCGTATTAAACAGGAAATTGTGCAGCTCTCCACTGCAAATCTCTTCCCCACTTCATTTTCCGCATTCTTTTCCACTCTTCATCATTCTGGAAATTGAATTTTTAGGCACTCTCAGAATGGCCACAGCAGATAGTCTTGGCAAATCCAGCTCTCAAGGAGAAAGGCAGATGAAGGGGTCTGCAGCCCCACACTATCCCTTCCTGCCATATCTGACACCTTATAGATTGTGATGAGTCTGCTGTGAAAAGCGAATATTTTTATTTTTCTGGTTCCCCTAAGGAGTTTCTCAGTTACAACCTTTGCCTTGTAGCCTGTAGGTCAAGCAATTACCTCAGTTATATCCATTAACCAAACTGTAGCTTTCTCTTTTTATGTTTTTAATATATTCTTCAATCAGAAGAGATTGAAATAATTATGCCTCAATATTTTGATTTCCTGAAAGTTTTTGGGAAAGCACATTAAAATAATCCTTTCTATACCTAAAGTGTCTTGCCCTCCTCAATATTGTTTCCTCAGTTCCAGTTTTCTTGTTCTCTTTTCCATTTAGAAAACTTCATTCTGTAATTTTTATTTCAAAAGGTATAAAATCTCTAGCTATCCATCTCAATTCTCCAATAGCTCTTCACAGCCTGTAAGAATGCCAGTTTCTCCAAGGATCAGTTTTACATGGTTTTTCCTAGCTCTGTCATGAAACTTGTAAAATGAGGAGCTGGCTCATTGTTAACCCACTTTCCACAATTTCCATTTATATTTTATAGCAACTTTGATATTTCCAAACCCAGCCCTCTACCTCTCTCCTTTCTTCACTGCTGTATTTCATTAACCAGCAATGCACGATCTGAGCTGCAACATCCAGAGAATCAATAACCAAAAACTTTCCCTCACCTCTCCGTGCCTCACTGAACATCAGACCACAACACCCCCTGGAAAATAAGTATCAGGGATGTTACAAGGTCTGTTGTTACCAAACTCGATTCATTTCAGCCCCTTCCATGCAGGACCAATAAACACATGCTCTTTTCACCTACAAATCCCCAACAGCCTCTGCAATTAATACCTAATTAACAAACAAAATCAGAGATGCCAGGTGGAACAGGACAAACCCATTCACAGCTCACAAAGGGAACAATTAACTCCTGCCAGCTAAGGACAGTAAGAAAAATATTTTGTTCTTGAATAAAGTCCTCCTGCCAGGATTGGATGTGTTTATAAAAATAAAATAAACCAGCTTCAAGTGCAAGATGTGGGCTTTGAGTCAGGAATTGCTCATGGTAGGCCAGGGGCTGGACCAGAGGGTCATTATAATTCCCTTCTGACAATAAGACCCATAAATCCACTGTCCTTCCAACAACTTTTAAAACAGATTATTTATGTTTTTTTGTAAGCCATGAAACTGCTCCCACACGAGATAAAGCAGACTTCACCACTGAATGAGCTAAAAACTGCACAAATTGGCTTCCCCCAGCAAACCTCACACGTGTACATGGCTAACAAATTAACAACAGCATCTGTGGAGGGGAAAAACTATCTTCACTGTTCCCAGCTTGAGTGAAGAAGTGCTTGAGCTCCAGCTGAGGCTCAGCTCGTGGGGCCTGGCTGCCAGAGATGTGAGCTTGGTGCATGGGAGTGTCCTTGCAGGGTAAATCAGTGCCTGCCCCCATCATTGGTGCCCAGAGAAGGCGGCAGCAGCAGGCTGCAATAGGACAGCGAGTCCTCCTGCTCCCTCTGCATCCTCCTCTGGGGTGGGTGGTGGGGAAGTGTCCACATCCTTCCCCAGCCTCTCCTTGTCCCATTTTCTCTGAATCTGAAGCACTTTGTCCAGTGGGTACCCCTGGCCTCAGAGCTTTCAGTCTGCTTCTCCTCTCAGCCCACCCTCTCTGGGTTTGCACGCGAGAGCGTAAAGAGCACCAGCCCTGGTTCATACTCAGCAAGGCAGGGATGGATCCTCTCCAGGGAGAGCTCTGCAAGTGGGCAGAGCAGGGTCAACCCCTCCTGCTTTCTGGCCGTAAATGACACATTAATTCTATTTAAGAACTTTTTCTGTTTCTAGAACTGTACAATTGTTAGGCAAGGAACATTGTTTTTATTAGTACAGTGATGTTCCTTGCCCCATCCCTGGAAGTGCTCAAGGCCAGGTTGGACAGGACATTGAGCAACCTGTTCTAGCAGAAGGTGTCCCTGCCATGGCAGGGGATTGGAACAAGATCATCTTTAAGGTCCCTTCCATCACAAATCATTCTGTGACTCCGTGATTCTGGGATAATAAAAAGATAACAATGAAAAATTTGCTCCCAAGTCAGGGTTTTCTTTGCTAGTGTTGAGCTTCTGTTGGTGCAGGTATCAAACCAGGACTTGGCAGTGCCCATGGGCACAGGTTCCCCAGCCCTCCTGCCAGCTGCACATCATGGCAGGTTACATTCTGTTATTACTATTCAAGTGTTTCCCACCAACTGCCCAGGGGTTTTAACTCCCAGGCAGCACCCAAAGATGTGTTTGGAGGGGGACAGACACGAGTGCTGCAGCAGCAGCAGCAGTTGTCCCATCCACCCACCCTGCCAGGCCTCACGAGGTGACACCCAGTGCTCACCTGCCTGGCCCTCAGGTTCATTTTCAGCCACGGTGATGTGACGCTGCACTTTGCTAAGTCCTGCACTCCAAAGCCAGTCACATCCCCACTGCAGCCGATGCACGCGCAGCTCCCGAGTCCTGCATGGACCAGCCAGTAAATCAGGGCTGTAAAAGTATTCTTGGCCCCGTGCCCAGTATGTGTACCTCTTAATCCCTAATTCCAATTGTGTAAACAAGGCATGACATAACGGGTGTGCCATGGAAATATGCTCTATAAAGTTGATTACCACGCTTCATCCCATTAGAGCAGCAGTCACTGTAAAACTCTAGATAAGGCTAAAGCAATTTATTTGTGTTTCTAAAGGAGATGGGCACATTTTGGCTTTTCAGGGCATGATCAAACTTGACAGGCGGACTCCAGAGCTACTTTGCAGCTCTTGTAACAGCTCGTTTCAACCTGTACTGGGTAGGAATTTTTAAACCAGATATCCTAAAAGGACAGATCAACTGTGGCCATTTCTCAAGTATGCAAAGAGGGAGAGCATGAAAAGCCTTGGATTGCCTGGGTGACCTCTTCAGCCAGAATGTCAATCCAGCTCCTGCTCCCTCCTGAGTGCAAAGGCAGCTCTGGGTGGTTTTGGAGGTCAGGAGCTGCAGGCATTAGAGAAAAAGGAGCTGCAGCCATGTCCCCATGTGGCCAACCTGACTGTCACAGTAGGATTTTGGGCCAGGGTGACAGGAGGTAGCTGTGCTCCCCTTGTCCATCCAGCAACCTCCAAGAGCCTCATCCAGCCCACAGCTCCCACCTGCAGCCCACGCATCGAGCCTGGAACTCCCTGCCCAGGATCACCCACAGCACCTGTGACAAAGCTGGGACTCCAGCCCGGGTCTCCTGAGTCCCATCCCAGAGCTGCCAGCTGCTGGAGGGTAAGAACTCAGGCCAAGACTTTCCTAAAACCCTCCACTTCCCGTGGCATTGCAGCTCCGAAGGGAACCAAACACCCATCCCAGACCTCAGTGCCGGGGGGAATTGTGGACAGGCAAAAGCCAGAACTGCTGAGCCCAGGTTTTCCATCCCTGCTTCGTGGGTCAAGGCCAGAATTCTCAAAGAACACAAAAAACCTTCCTTTAACCTGCCCCAGGTTTGCAGCAAGCAGGAAACCTTTGCAGCTTCAGATTTCACACTTCCAAATCAGCTCTGAGGAACACAGCTACTGGGATCGAAGGCATTAAAAACTGATATAATTAACACAAATCAAGGGTATAATATATATCAACTTGTGCATGAGTTCAAAAGCTCTTTTTAAAGCCACAGAAGCCAAGGAATTTTTCCATTATCTCAAAAAGAGCTTGATAAAGTATTTTGCTTGTAGAATTAAGCCAGTAGCAGCTGGTAGTGTTACTGAAGCAGCCACAGCAGCCTTGTGCTGTGTTATAAAGACATCTCTGTCGCTGGAGAAGAAACGAAAACGTGCATTCATAGATGCATATTTCAACCTGATTCTTTAGGCACCCCCCCCATCTCCCACCCTCTCCTTCTGTCACCTCTTGAAAAGGTTTTTCAGACTGGAACTGTACTTGAATTTCGTCTAATTGGAAGGAAATGTGAGACCCAAATCTTGGTTCTCATTGGCATGGAGACACTTGCATACAATCACGGTATGCAAAACAGCAGAAGTCTGAATTCATAATTGGACGTTCCAAAATGTAATTATGAAAGATGAAATGCTCCTTTCAATGAGAAGGCTGTAAATAGAATAATTAATTTTGTGTTTGCTTGAACAATTCTGTATTATGGACCTTACACTGGAACTGAAATTAATTAAGTGCACCAGGATTTATGGCGGAGGTGAAGAGAGAGGGAAAAAAAAGAATTAATCTGAAGTAAAAGATAGATGACTTTGTGAGTGTAATGATGCGTTAGTCTGGGGTATTCTTTAACAAATTTAGCAGGCATGTTCTGGGTACAAACAGCACTCACTGACAGAATTATCTCAACTAATGCAGCTGCTGGACTCTGAGCAAATTGAGATTGCAGATGAGTACTTTAGATTTAGAGCTATTAACCCTCTGTGTGCTGGAGATGTGTTTCCATTCCCTGCACGGGAAGGTTGGCTGTGTGTCCCTTGTGCCAAGCTCTGCAGGACGTGGCCGTGCAGCAGCTCCCTGGGCTTGTGTGAGCACACACAACACACAGGAATACACACAGGAACACACTTAAATACACGTAAATACACACACAACACACAGGAATACACACAGGAACACACATAGATACACACGGAACACACAGGAACACACAGGAACACACATAAATACGCACAGGAACACACAAACACACATAAATATACACATAAACACACAGGAATGCACACAAGCACACATAAATACACACACAAACACAGGAACACACACAAACACACATAAATACACACACAAACACACAGGAACACACAGGAACACACAAACACACATAAATACACACACAAACACACAAGTACACACACAAACACACAGGGACACACACAAACACACAGGGACACACAGGAACACACAGGTACACACGTGCTGGCAGGGTTGGAGGGCAATTGCCAATGTCAGGCAGTTCAGAGGGAACAGCAGAGGAGAGGCAGAGCGCTCACAGGAGGAGGAAAGGAAATGAGGAGAGCAGAGTTCAGAGTTTTGTCTCTCAGTGGACTCAGGGAAAGAAGGGACAGTGGCTACCGCCTGTTGTGATTTTTAAAGCAAACAAAGCCAAAGTGAGCAAAGGAATAACTGTAAACCAAACGGCTCAGCTGCAACGAGCTGTTCCTGAGTTCATTTCAAATGGAAACCCAGAGTTATTCCTTTCCTCTGCTAAGATCTGGCTATAAAAATCTAGGTGTAAAAATCTCTCCTGATGCTTCATTCAGGACTAAAGCACTCTCCAGCCCTGAATGAATGAGAGATTTCAGATTTGCCAGCCTGGCAGAGACCCCTGAGACACCCGGGGCAGTGACCACTTCCAACATCCGGAGCAGTCACTCCGAAGACATTTCCAGTCCCATAAACGTTATGCCTTACCGGTATAATTTTGGATAAAATAATGTAATTGGCCATAGATTCAGGAATAATCAATGTGATACTTCCCCTCCTCAGAGTCACTCTGAGGCAGCACTTTGTGGAGGGTTGGCTCGGCTGTGCAGGATTCCTGCACCGTGCAGGGACACTCTGGAGTTCAGCACGTTGTGTCTGTGGAGTGTCAGCTTTCCCTGCCCAGGAACCGGCCGCTGAGAGACACACAGCAGCTGGAACCAGTCCCCTGGGAATTTTTTGAGACTCTGGGAAGCAACCAATAAGGATGTGCTGGTGCAGCCCAGGAATGGAGGGAGAAGAACAAGCATTGAAGAGAAGATCCCTTATCTCTGCTTTATCATCTGCTCCTCCTCTGCTGGGATTTCTTTGCTAGGGAAGAACTTTCTCAAGGCTGATTTTATTCCTTAGTGGGATAGGATTCCTCAGTGTAGGACCTCCTTGTGTTTCACAGGCATCTGCTCCCTGAGGCTGACAATCCAATTAGCACAGATTGTACCTCAGCTTATCAAAGTTCAGCACGACAAACTTCTCCAAAGCCACTTCTCCTTGGAAAGCTGTGCTTGGTGAAGTCACAGGGATGGGAAAGGTGTGAAATCCACAACCCTCAGACATGACCTGAGATGCTCACGGCCAGGGCAGGTGGGACAGTGTGAGTCTGAGACGTATCCCTGCTCTCATCAGATCAAGCTGCTCCCAAGCCTCAGTGTTACCTCTGGGCTGGAGGAGACTCCATGAAGATGTGTGTCCCAAAATACGAAACACCACAGTGTAGGAATAAGGCCCTCCTTCCTCAGGGAAGAAAGCGCTGGTATTGCAACTTCTAAAAGCCAGAAGCTGCCAGGAGGATGGTTACCCAACACCAGACATCGAACCCTGGGTAGCAGAGTGCACTGGGGTACAATGCCTGTTTGCTTACTAATATTTGTTTTCATTTTCCACAATAAAATGCTAAATATGAACTACGGTTACTCTGCCTTAAGTTGCAACAAGAGCTGCATTTTCCACTTGCTTGGTTATAGCTCTTTAAGTGATACATTATATTGTTTGCCAGAATACTTCTACAAAGTCTTTGCTTCATTTAACTTGTAGAACAATTCAGCCAGATTGGTCTATAAAAGGTGTACTTAAAATCAGGATTACCCCAGGACTCAAAAGTGCTGGGTGCTAAAACGCAGCCTCTCATTTCCCATGGCCTTCTGAGCATCTGAACATATTTATACCTTCTGCATTGCAGCAAACTTAATCAGAAGGACAGGCTTGCTAACATCTGTGCATTCCATTCGCTTCTGGAGTCGTCTCAATCTCTTCTGAAACCTGATTCTGGCTGTCAGAGCACATAGCTCTCCATGCTGGGTATTATTTGGACATGTAGACATCTGTCATCAGGAAGTGTGATAGATGGTTTTATCAACCCACACAGGCAAAGACTGTGCCAGCAAAGGACTCTGATACAGGGAGAAAGTATCCCAAAAACCTCACAAGCCTGCTCCATACTTTTCCCAGCCTGTGGCTGCAGCAGGGACTGGACACGTGGAAGAGGAAAATCTGTTACACATCTCAAGATGGGTGTATTCCCCCCGGACAGCTCTGGCCAAAATAAGTAAAACAAGTACCAGAGGTGATATAGCATCTCCAACAGCAGAAGGAGAAATGGAAAGAGGGAAAGCTTAGATCGGATATGAGGAAGAAATCCTTCCCTGTGAGGGTGGGGAGGCCCTGGAAGAGGCTTCCCAGAGAAGCTGCTGCCCATGGAAGGGGGCTGGAATGAGATGCCAAGTTGGACAGGGCTTGCAGCCACCTGAGATAGTGGGAGGTGTCCCTGCCCATGGAAGGGGGCTGGAATGAGATGAGCTTTAAGGTCCCTTCCAACCCAAACCATTGTACAATTCTATGGTGAACTGAGCTCCAACAGCAGAAATCCCTGAAAGTAGAAGTGTTCATAGCAAACTGCAGCCAGACTGTGCTTTACAAATAAGTTTAAGGAAAATGGAAATCTGTTTTAATAGAAATCATCACAAAGATTTCATTTAAATCATTCATGAATTAAACACAAATTTACCAACTAGTCCCCACAGCTGTTTTTTCTTCTCAAATTCTTCCTGCTTCCAGCCTCCCATCCAGCAGTCACCTGCAGGCAGGACTTTGCACCAACAAATGCTAGGGCAAAGTTTAGAGCCAAACTGCAATTTTTGGATGCTTAACTTCGGGCTTTGGTCTGCATCCACATGCAGCTCCAGCCTGAGTAGGGGCAATCCTCTCTGCCTCCTGACCTTCCAAAAATAGTCAAATGCAATTAATCCTTGCTGGTTTTCCATTTTCCATGATTCTAGGATTCCTGTGCTGAGGCTCCCAGAGAACTGAGATCAGACACAGGCAGAGGAACACGTCCCTACTCCTTCTTTTCCAAAAAGCCTCTTACTGCAGCAGCCAGTGGCTCACAGCTGGGAAGTGACAGGGCTGGTTTGGGGCATCCAGGGACGTTCATTTTTCCCTCTCTTTGCTGTCCACCTGCTTCAAGCTGAATTTTATAAATTTTTTTTCATTTTGTGAGCAACATGGTTCCCCACACTCCCTCTGAGCCTGCATTTAAGCTGATCCCCCCCAAAAATGCCAGCACATGTGTGTGTGTACTGTGTGACACATATCACAGTCACAGACATCTAAGAACGCAGAGCCACATACTGTGGTGCTGGTGAACTTTATCTTTCTAAGGGCACCAGAAAGATGGATAAGATAAAATCAGTTGTATATTCTTATTTACAAAGGCAGGAGATTGCACTCTGTGTTTGTCTTTGCCATTTGGGAAAAGCTACATTTGAAACTTTAGATTTGTATGGTTTGGGGTTGTTTTATATATATGGCAAACATTTCAGGGTAATCCCTGTTGTTACGTCCCACAACGCTGCTGCAGACTGTGAGAGATGGGTAGATGGTGATTTCCTTTAAGCCCTAATTTCTGGAAATAAGTGGCTGTCTGGAAACCTTAAATCTAAAAGCGAAAGGAAAGAGGTTGGTAAAATTTCTGTGTATGGGAAATCTGAAAATGAGATTTAAATGAACCTTGCAAACAAGACAGGATTTAAAAGTTTACATGGAGAAATGAACAAGCAAACTCATAACCTTGAGCTGATTTTTGTCCACTTGCTTTGACAATTATGCCAGGCACTACATGCAAAAAATAACATTTTATCTCATGCAGATATACAAAGGCTTATTTTCAGATACATCCTGTCAATAAAAGCAGAAAAAAGGCAAATCTCTCTAATCAATGTAGCAGGATAACTCAAACGAAAAAAAAAAAAAAGAATTTTGCAGTTTTATATTATTAGAAGGAATTAAAAAAAACCTCACCAATCTCCCTGACACTGATTCATCAAATGAATTAACTGTGTTCATCAGTTAACCCTCACTGGTCAAATAGGGTTAAAATTCTTGGAGCTAATTCACATTGCCAATTTTGCAAAGGGGGCAAAAGCACAGTGGGATAGCAGGACCCAAATCTGCTATTTTGCCATAACTGACGGCAGTTAAAGTTAAAAAAACTTGGTGGGCTGGTGTTTTATTCTTGTAATATTTCTTCTAATAAAAACCTGCCTGATTAAAACAGCCTTTTAGAAAACATTAATTCAGGAGCTGAAAAAAAAAAAAAAGAATTCAAATGAACTCAAATAGATTTTCTCTGGTACGTTAACGCTGCATTTAGGATAATGGATAAGGAGAAGGATGGATTCTGCAGGTATAAATCAATAGGTGAGGGGGGCTGATGAAACTACAACCTGTGAGAGTGAAGCCCTGGTGGTTTGTGATATCATCAGGAGCCTGAGATTCATTTGTTTGACAGTCCAGGCTCCTGCATTCATTATTTTAGCAACAGAACCATGAGGCACACGTTAACCAGGCAGCCACCCTCACTCAGATCCCCTACAAGCACCTGGGTTAAAGCAGAAATCCCAGCTGGATTGTCAGTAGGATACGTGAGCAGATTATCCCTTCTATTGCTGTAAGAAAACTGATAGAGAAGGGGGGGTTATGGAGAGATGGAGACATAATTGGTAGTTTTGGATTAGCCCCACCACTGGCCAGCATGGAGCTGACTCTCACAAGGCTCAGTGCTGCCTTGATGAGGATGTGTTAATGATTTCATTAGGATTTCAAGGGGAATGTGGTCAGTGGCAGCATGGATAAATGAACAATGCTCTGCTCCCAACCTGCTCTCTCGATGGTGTCTGCCTTTGAATTTTCCCTGGCTGAAAATACAAGTTTTAAGAGACAAGTTTTTGGTTTTCAAGAAAAAGAAAAAGAGTTAACGTAAGTCAGTCAGGTGCTGGAAACCCCAAATAACCTTCTGCACTCTCTACTTTCTATACAGATATCTCACTGCTCATTTTTCTTGCAGGCTTATGACCAGATCCTGCTTACCTTGTGCTCCATCTAAGGGCCTCTGAAACCCCATGAAGAGGCCATTGATTTTAATGGCTGTTGGATCAGATTCTTGTTCTTAGGGACAGCCTCATTAATTTCATATGGCCTGTTGATGTGAGTAAATTGGTCCCAGTTTGGCCCCAAGTCTGTGACTTCCCTAGCCCTGGGAACAGGCAGAAATCCCTGTCCTGTTCTGTTGTACAGTCTATCCCATCCAGCTGGAGTTAAGTGTACCTCATTACTCAGGGAAATTTGGATTTGGACAATTCTTCACTGATAAACAACATATTGCTATAATTAGCAAGTGTGGACTGGAATCCTGGAAATGGAGTCTGTCCAATCTGTCAATTTAGGAGCATATTGTTTAATTTACACAGTGCAGCACGTTGTGCAACCTGAGAAGGCTCCCCCAGCCCGGGCCAGAGCAGGGCTTGCTGCTGCCTCCAACTTTGGAAAGCAGCTCTCAGCTTCAGAGAGCAATTTTGACATTCTTCTTCTCCCTCCTGGCCTCCTCATGTAGGCTGAAAGAGGCTGAAAAGGCTGAAAGAGGCCACGCCCAGTTCCTGTACAACCACTGCCAAGCTGTTTTTACAGCTAAACCCTGAGGATCCCCAGTTTCCAACAGGAAAGTCTCTCCTTCTGGAAGACTCTGTGCAAGAAGTGTTGTGAGGGTGGCAGTACAGCCCAAATCATAGAATAGAATCATGGAATCCCAGAATCATAGAATGGTTTGGGCTGGAAGGGACCCTAAAGACCATCTTAGTTCCCCACCATGGGCAGGAACCCCTTGCACCATCCCAGGTTGCTCCAAGCTCCATCCAGCCTGGCCTTGAACACTTCCAGGGATGGGGCAGCCACATCTCTGGTTGTTCAGACATGCTCTAATCAACCTGTGCTGGTGTCTGACCACCTTCACAGTGAAGAATTTCTTCCTAATACCCAATCTAAGCCTGCCCTCTGTCAGCTTGAAGCTGTAATGATTGTCCTGAGGCGCCAGGCTCAGCACTCAAGCCTGGTGCACCCAGGCTCTGGGCATCCTGAGCTGCAGGGTGAGAGAAGCCAACCAGCCTGGAGTACAGCACAAAGTCCAAAATGCCCATCCAAAACCTGCTCCACAGAGGGATGTTTGTTTTGTTTGTAAATTACCATGAATACACCAACGGAAATGCACAGCAGAGTTGTTTTAATACAAATATACACAACTAAATTTCCAGCCAGGTTGACCAGAGCCATCAAGCATCACGCTTTGCCTCGCATTCTCCAGGCCAGATTCTTCTTCAGTTATCAGGCTCTGCCTTCACTCCCCTGCTTGTCTTCTAATCAAAGCAAACCACTCCAACTTTTAAATGAAACTAATTTTCATATTGCCCGCATATACATACAGTTAAGAAATTACAGTGACAGTGATAAAAAATGTTAATTTTTCTTTCCAGATGCTTGTAAAACAGCCTTAACATATGTCCGCTGTTTAATTAACAGAGCGGCAGCACGGTGGAGGGAAGCCAAACTAATAATTTAAAGAAGCATTCTCCCTCCCTTGATTTGAATCCCAAAACACATCCATCATGTGCATTTCTGAAACTGCAAAAGATTTAATTTTCTGGACTTTCAGCAAACATCATAAAACAAGTCAAAGAGAAACTTGAAGTCAGGAGTGATCGCCTTTGAGAGAGTTCAGCTTCAGAACCTGCACAGAAATTCATTTCACTAAGTGACTAAAAACACCAGTGCACTTTTTTTTGTTAAATTAGCTTTTATTGTCACCTCCTGCTGGGTGGCCAAAAGGTGCCATTTTGCTGCTCAGGTTCTGGTTTTGAGCTGCCTCCTTGCCCAAGATTGATGAGGATGTAATTCCTTCCTCCAAGTAGAGCCAGGATGAAGCCAATCATCTCACCCACTCACGGAGCCGTTGCCTGTAGTATTTGTGCACTACAAAATTTCTGAGGTATCTATCTTTCCTCCCCAGGAAGTACTGACATGCTGCTGCCCTAACTTATAGGTGGGGAGCTGAGACAGTTTAAACTGCGTGTTCAACACGTGTATTTTAACTAATTGCACTTTCGGAGTTGCTCCTCAGCCCAAGCCCTGGAGGTGGAGCGATGAGGATGCTGAGGACCCTGCTGTGAGGTGAAGGTCTCACTCTTGCAGCTCAGAGACACCAGCCCAGCCCACGGCTGATATCCCAAGCTCTGCTCCTCCAAATGCAGCACTGAGGGTCTGAGATGGAGCGAATAGAACAGATGGAGAACGTGCTGCTCTCTGAGCTCACATCTGCTTGCAACGCTCCTCTTCGCCCCCTCACAAAGACAAGGCCACAGGGACAAGGCAAACTTAAAACTTAAAACTGTCACTTGCAAAATTGGCACAGAGGGCTCATCTCTGAAGCCGAAGGGAACTTCCCAGCGAGGGCCTTGCCCTTTCTCCAAAAGCACATCGAGAGCTTCAGACCCCTCTGCCCTTCGTGTCTGGGATTACTGTAGGTTATTTAAAGGTGCAAAAAGCTCTCCTTACCTCCTTCCCCCTCTTGTCAGCAAACAACAATTTGTGTATAGAAGGGATCAAATCCCTCCTGGAGATTACTCTGAGATCCAGGGGGAGGAGGAGGTGCCACCAGAGCCCTTAACCTCTTCTGGGATAACCAGACACACAGAAAGTCAGCACTGCCCACTACTCACAGTCAGGAAATGATGCTCCTGGCCCCCACCCTCTGCAAAGCTAATGACTTCTCCCCGGGGACGAACATGCCTGGGGAAAGGAGTTTGTGTTTTATCAACCTGACAGAGCAGTCTCTGCTCCCAGAGAGACACACAGTGTAAAAGACAAAGCAGCACAGGGAAATACACCCTTTCCTCTGTGGAAAGGAAGAGATTTGTCAAAGGTGATGCTGTATTTTATTACTGTATTGAGTGGGAGAGCACATTAAAAGACTTCTGTTAAATATTAACCAGGAAGAGGAAAGACAGGGGACAGAGCATTTTCCTTCTCCGACTTTCATAGGGAGCAGTCAGTCATAAAGCAACTCAGAAATTAATCTGCTGATAGATTAGAGACTGCGAGTGTTAATTGACCCTTTGATCTCCCTGTTGTTATTTTGGGTTATGCAGGGAGGGATATTAATGAATCTGAAGTTATTAAATGAATTCCTCCCTTGCCATGGCAGCACTTGGCTCCCAGCAGAGAGGATCCCCTTGCGCTGGCCCTGCTCTGGCTGGAGCTCTCGAAGGGGTGGAGACAGAGACAGGCACAGCATGACAGGCACAGCATGACAGGCACAGCATGACAGGCACAGCATGACAGGCAGGACGAGAGCACCCGGCTGTAGTTTCCAGGCAGTCCTCATACTCTACATGACTGAAGGGGGTTGAAAGCTCCCCAGCTCAAAATCGAGAGCATTTCACAAACTCTTGGACCAGTGTCACTCCTAATTCTGGCACAGCTCAAAGCCAGGGGATCTGTTTATCACCTTCCTCCTTTCAGAGCCCACCAGGAGCATGGTACAGACAGACCTGGTCAAATTTCCTCAGGTATCTGTATCCCTGGAGCAGCTCTGTACCCTTTGAGAAGGTTACACCAGGCGTTTGTTTTGACTTGTTTTCCACATGGGAACCTCAGGCTGTGTTTTCCAGAGGCTCAGCTCCCTAATTGTGAGACCACTGGGCCATGGACAAAGCCATTGTCCTGTAGCAGGGACTGCATGGCAGAAACGCTGCAAAAGCCTAAGCTGGGCTCGTTCACGTCATGGCCCTGTGTGTTACTGGGGTCACGATCAGACAGAATTTCTCCAAGGCACACAGAAACTGGAAGGCCCATCTTGGATGGAGTTTCTTCTTAGTCTTAAAGCCGGATATAAACATTTGGGGAAAAAATTGCAGGCAATGAGTCAGTTAATACAGCAGGGCCTTCCTCCAGAACCCTGGCCAGCCCTTCCCATTACAGAGCTAGTCTTTGGCTAGCTCTCCAAAGGAGACTCAGTGACTGTGTACATTAAAAATGCTATCACCATTATGGGCTCTTCACTAAAGGTACAAGAGCATGACAAATATATGTAATTTGCAAATTGGCTGGTCTTTTGCAATAATTTAGAGACACTAGTTAGCGGCAATAGAAATCTAACAATTACTGATGTTTAAGGTTTGCATTGTTGCTCGGTGAATATTTCATGCATAAATGAACTTCCCCTGGACCAACTGCTGTTTCTGATGAGGCGCTCTGAGGCTTTATTGCCAAATACACAGCGGGGCTCCCCCAATGAGCCACATAACGGATGATGCATCACCTTCGCAGCTTAAATAATGCAGAGTATCTGCATTTTATAGAGTGGTGGTACACTTTATTTACATATCAACGGAGTGGCCAGACTGAATATGAAGAAATATGTGAAGGAAAGAACATGACACTTTTAATATTTCATATTAGCAAGCAGCCCGCAGGAAGAGCCTCGGCCAGCTGAGATGAGAGCTTATCTGCCTGATTTCTGTGTGTACATGTCTCTCTCTGAGAAAATCTCTTGCAAAACTGATGCAACAAATGTTGCAAATGTTCCATTCTTGTTAACTTCTTCAGCTTTTTTGAAAACAAAAGGTGCAGACTCCTAATCAGAGATTGGCTTTCCAAGTGCCATTTGTTTGGGAAGAGAATCAAGCCCACCCTTAAAATCTTGTCCTGCTTCTTCCTGGGGCTGCTGGGAGATGTAGCCTTCCAGTCTATCACTCCAGAGAGAGCTGCAGGATATTTCTGCTCATAGGGAGGACACCCACAAAGCCTCATCAACCTGCTAGGACTGCAAGGAGGCCCAGACCTCATAGAAATGGCATCATCCAAAACGCAGAACAGCTGATGATGCTTCCTCTGTCGAGTCTGGGTTGATGGAAGGGGAAAATAATACATGAAAGCAGGAACTACTTCTTCCCTGTGAATAGTGTGGCTTGAACATCCTAGACTGTATGGGACTGTATCTCAAGGTATGGATCCTCTTTCTGAAGCAGATTATCCAAGCATTCACACTTGAACACCGTATAAAATCATTTGTCCTTCATGAAAACCCCTCAAATCTCATCCCAAAAAGGCCCTGCCCAGGGGACTGGTGCAAGCCTTGGGATGCTGGCCATCACTCTTGTCCCCTCATAGCAAAGAGTTACAGTGACCAAACATGGCAAGGATACTCAATTCTTTAAAGTAGCAATCTGCACCCTCCATGGAAAGAATGGCCCAGCAGAGCACAGGTACCAATTTTCATCTGCTTTTCTGCAGGACTGGTGGGGATGTGCCTGCCCACCACAACTTCCTTCTCTGTCCAGCATCTGTTGACAGCGTGCAGCACCTCGCTCACGTTATGCCTCATTCAAAGAGGATCTGATGTGTACCAGCTCGCTTTTGTACAAGCCCATTAAAATTCCAATGCAAATGACCGGATTCATAATCTGAGCTTCATTGAGAAACACAGTTTCCTGCTTTCCCCAGTAATGAAATTATTGGTGATGCAGATGCTCCATTTCTAAGCTAATTCAATCTCTGACTGGTTTTTTTAAGGCGGGATGTGTGAGGGCGGGAGGGTGAGGATGTGCAGGTTTGTGTGTGTGTGCACACAGCCCGACACATCTGCACAGCGTGTTTCCCAGCACACAGATCCACAGGCTATTTAGTTAGATAGCCAATTATAATTATAAATGCAATGGGAATACCAGCAGTGTATTGTATGGACACGATTAAAAATGAACTGGGAAAGCTAAAAGCAGCTTAGTCGCCAGAAACTAATACACTACTGGGGCAAGTTGTGGAAATGCCTGATTATTCTCTTTTGCTCACTCCATCCCTGGGGGATCTTCCTGAGCTGTTACTTTAACTGCTCAACTTGCCTTTTCCACTGTGATAGTCAGCAGATGAAGCCCTTCACATTTAAGTGTAATAGTGCCACAGAGACCAACTGCTCCTAAGAGTTACGACCTATAAATGTCGCTTCCGTGTCAGAATGAGAATGTGCCACTGAAGATGCTGAAGTCTGCAGAGGGTTTGCTTGACAATCCATGCAGGCCATTAAACTTACTCCTCCCCTCGTCCCCCCAGCATTGTGTATGCTGGGATTTCTTGCTTGCTTTCACAGCTTTCTGAGTAGCTCCTCCAAAGCTGGCAGCAGCCGACCAATTTATCCCTGGCACAGAGTGCAGGGCACAGCATTTGTTCGAGTTGCACTTCTCCTCACCTGTCGTGGCTAATGAGAGCTCCAGGACAGACTGCCTGCACTCCCCTGTATCAGATGTGGGGATCCTTACCCAGGGCAGAGAGAAAATTGAGGTGGACATCCAGTGATGCCAGGATGAGACAAGGAGTCCTGTAAAGTGGATATAAATCTCTTTACAGCTCCCTGTCCCAGACAGTTGCCAGGTGCAGGTGGTACTGCCCATTCCCTCGGCATGGGAACACACAGAGCCTTCTCCACCCATTCTCACCCTTTCCTTTGAGGGGTGTGTAGGGGGAACAAGAACTATTTCTATTTCACCATAGCATCCAGATTTTTCTGGCCAACTGAATAAGAGGGATCTCACTCTGCCTTGGCCAGGAGGACATGATTACTTCTTTGCCTGAAGTGCATAGCAAGAAGAATAGCAATAGCTCAGAGCAGGGTTGGGTTTTTTGAGTCACAACCCAGTTCTGGCCTTACCTGAAAGCCCAACTCCCCACAGCCAGAAGCACAGCCTAGAAGAAATGCAGGAATTCACACCATGTTAACATTTAGCCTAGCATCCACATTTACTCAGGTACAAGATAGAGATATTTAATATTTACTCATTTTGGTTTTCACCTAGACCCTGACAGCTGGTCTCCAAGGCAGGTGCAGATGCATCACGGTATGCACGAGTGGTGTAGAACCCGGACAACTCAGCTCCATACACACACTAGTGTTCCTGCCACTTTTCCTTCCAAGAAAAGAGAGTTTTTGAGACCTCTCAAAAGGAGGAAAGGAGGAAAAGCACCTCTCTGAGAAGAATGATGGTGCAGAAAACCCCAAGGCTTGGTATTGCTCACCGTTAGGGGTGGCAGGGCAGAAAGGAAAGGCACAGACAGAGGAGGGGATGAGGTTGGGGTGGGTGAGGAGCCCTCTCTGCAGAGCAGGCCCAGGCAGGGCAGTGCAGAAAGGCTGGGCCATACAGCCAGTGCAGCTGCAGGGGGTTACAGACCCTCTGCAGGGAGTGGAGGCAGTTCACACAGACAGCTGCTCTCTGGATGGGAAAAGGGAGTAGGACAGAGTATTGAGAGGCTGACAGGCAGGACTGACTCCCCTTGGGGTGCTATTATGCCCCATATCAGCTTGAAATCTGGAGGGACAAGCCTGTGATAGCCCCAGCCCGTGGACAGTCAGATGCTGCCATCCCCACTCCCGCTGCATCCCATCCCGGCGTCCCCACGGTGCCTCTTTCCCCTCCCCATCAGCCTCTCCCCTCTCCATCCCCTGGGCAGCAGCGGTGGCTGCCGGTGCCCCCCGCACCCAGGGAGGAGGCAGCAGCTGATTCCGCAGCCACTTGACCAGAGATGTTGTTTGAACGGGCACCGAGACGGGGAGGGGGAGGAGCTGAGGATCCTTTTGAGGCCGCCACCTGGGACTGGCGGCACTTCTACTAATGCACAGTGAACAGCTAAATCATACATTATTGATTTGTCAGACGTATTTGCATATAAATAAGCATGATCATTCATACAAACCTTAATGTTGTTGTTCTCCCTTTAGTGTTGTGATCACAGATGAATGACTCTAGTTAGACACAATTCAGGAAAGCTTGTACCACTGCAGCAAAGTAAGCTGCTGATTTAAAACTACATTTATTGGAGCATGTAAGTGTGACAGTCTATTGGTGAATTTGGGGATAATTAGTCTAAAAGACAAGATAAATGAATCCTGAAAGTGGTATTGTGATGAAGAAATGATCCCTCCATGCTAGTAAAGCTTTGATGCCAGAAATATTGTAGATGATAATTAACTGGGAAACACAGAGGAATTATATTTCAATTGTGTTTTCAAAAGGACTTAGAATTTTACAGGCAAATTGATTCGGTTCTCCCCCTCCCCCAGCCCTGTGATTATGAAAGATTGTCTAATTTACAACATGAACTGTGAAGCCTATGACAAATCGCTGGCTTGCTTTTATGCATCTTGTTTGTACGTTTCTCCCTGGTAGATATCTGCTTATTGTTTTTAAGCAAACCAAGACATGTATTTTTCAATTAGTCTTTCCCTAGGCCTAATCTAGACAGATCTGCAGGCCAGCACAACACACTGACCCATGAAAATTATATCTGCTGTATTAATTCATTAAGCATTGCAGGATCAAGCTGTAAGATCTCACTCCCTGATAACATCAGCAGCATGAGCAGGGTTAGTCTGCATCCCTCCCCTGAAAAGAAAATATTATAGATTGTGCAATGCAGGGGAAACATTGCTTGCTAACACTTCATTTTAATTGTCCTAAATTAGAGCTGAAGACTTACAAAACTGTGCGTGACAGCCAATGAATACCAAATGAATTCATTAGGATCAAGGCTGTTACAATGAATAACTAACGAATCTATAACAACAGCTATATCCTTTATGCCTCAGCTGGCGGCTGCAGCAGGGAGCCCTGGAGGGAGCTATCCTGACCCTGAGGCCAGCACACTTTGCCCCATGCCAGCCTCTAATTGCAGCTCTCAGGGAAGCTGGTGTCACCTGGATTGCTCAGGGTTAGGGGAACAGTGCAGGTGGATGGAGAAGGGGAATCAAACCGGAGGGTGCAGGTGAATTGCAGGAGCAGGGCACAGCCACCAGCCCCTGAGCTTCAGAACATCCTGCCTGGACTCCACAGGGCCAAGATGCAGCTTGAGCCACATCCTGCCACTTATTCCAGGATATTCTAGCACTGCTGCTATTGAGTCCTGCCTATCTGATGGCATTATCAGACTGACACCCACCTTTTATCACCCATAACTGGTGCATCAAGCTCAGCACACACACTCTGATCCACCCCAGAGGATGCCAGTGTCCCATGATGGTTTGGACTGCTCCTGTCTGTGCTCTGGGGCAGCCTGTCCCTGGTGAACACAGAAAGGTGCTGTTAAAGGAAGAAAAGCAAGAAGATAAACACCTTCATCTGCAAGGAGTTTGCACCTTGTGTTTCTCTGGTGGGACTCACCATAACTCGTGCAAGATTCCATGAGTTGGGACTGGGAAAGAAGGGGGGAAAGGGGCTTTTATTACTCTGGAGAGGTTTTATATGATATTGTCTTCCTTAGCAGAGGATCTTAATTTTTGGGTGGCTATTCAATGAAAGGAAATACAAAAGACAATGCCTCAGCTAAGTGGCCTCTCAAACCACTGCAGCTGTGTCACGGAAGAGAGCCTAGGAGCAGAAAGAAATGGAGACCACCTTGCCAGGGAGCATCTCAGGACACTGAAGATGATACCAAACCATCACCAGGTTTCTACCAACAAGAGAGAGGAAGACACTGCATGAAAGAATTTCTGCTAATTGGATGCTCGAAGAGATGCACAGAGAACCAGGGGAACACTTTGTTCTGCATCGCTACATCAATGCTGTTCGTCCCCAAGGGACGCCGAATTCTTCTTCCTCTGGTCAAAGTTCCCACATTTTTTCGCAGAGACCCAGTAGTTGTGAGGAGGAGGGAATATTTCTGAGTTGAAGAAAGATTTCCAAGGGGCTCAGAAATTTGCCAAAGGTATCAAGCCAATGGCATTTGTTTCTTTTAAAAGGGGTGTCCCAGCGTAAGCAGAAAGGTGCTCAGCCTCACTGCCCCTCTGGGCTCAGCAGCCTTACAGGTAGAGGCGGTGAAACCTGGCAGGTGAACTTGTGCTCTTGCCTCCAGCTTTCTGCCCCACTCCCTAAATAATGGCTCCTCTCCTCAAAAGGGAACATGTTCCTGGCATGAACTCCAACACAGCTTCACCAGCACTTTCCATTTGCAGGGAAGCTGCAGGGACTGGGAGAAAAGTGTCTGTTGCTTGGACATGGAGCAGGACTGACTGCAAGAGGCAACTGCTTCTTAACCTCACTTCAGCAAAGCTTCCTGAGCCAGCACATCTTGGTCAATGTTTCGAAGTAATTTTGAGGTCTTGGAACAAAAATCCTGGGTTTTGTATGAAAAATTGTTTGGATTGTAAGGAAGAGACTATTGAAACCCTGGGGAATGAGTTCTAGACAGGAGACGAGCAGAGCTGGGAAAAGGAGGGACAGGCAGTAATCATCCTCTGAAATCCTGATAGCAGGAGCAGGGCCCCTGCCCTTGCTGATGTGCTTTTGGGAAATGTAGCTCATCCAGGAAAAAGAAAGCAAAAGCCAAGCATGTGCAGGGAGCCTCTCTGGTGTGCAGCCTCCGCCTCCGTTCAGGCTGTTTGCAAACTCTCTCTATGCTTATCATCATGTAATTGAAATAATGTGTATTGACAGAGACTTGAAAACAACTGCTCAATTTTCCTGAAAATTCAATTAAACTTCGTTTATTCTGGGGATCGATCCAATTAAAAGGGGGGAAATTTCAGATGGTCCGAGCCTTACAATCCATCTTAACACACTGTGTCTATCACCGTGATGTAATAATTCCCCCAATCAATGCTTTAAAAGCATTTAGCAGTCTTGATAATGAACTTTTGTCAAAATAGCCTTACAAAGCAATAAATGAGAGCAGATTAATATGTAGTCATAAAGCTATGAATGGTTTAACGCTTTGAAAGGTTTGCTTCATAAATTAGACTTTTTTATTTATTTCTTTATCATTATCTCTCTCTCTGATACTCTTGCCCAAGGTTTTGGTAGACAAGAGGGACCTGGGCTTGTGGGGTGAGTCCTTGTTAGGAGAGGATGGATGGATATGAACTGAGGATGAAGTATCCAGACCTGGTTTATTGGCTTTACAGACAACTCCCGTGGCCACCATGGGCAAAACCAGAGCAGCTGTAAGTAAGCTTGTCACAGCACTGATTTTCAAATCCTGAACAAAGGGATCTCTGTTCAAACTCCCAGCAAGGCTGATTCCCACCCACTGAAGCAGCCCCGTCTGACTGCCTTAGGACTGCCATAACTGTGTGAGAGCCTTTTCACAGCCACTGGGGGATGAGAAACGAGCCCCATTCTGACGCTGGGAGGGGTTATGCAACGGCTCTTCATTGTGGCACTTCTTCAGGAAATGCCCAGTTTCAGTGTCTGCCTTCCCTGGTACTGATTTAGGATATTAAATCATCTTCCTAATACTGTAGCTTCAGGCTGACCCCAGCAACTCCCATCCTACTTTATAACATCTTTGGATGCCATGCATTTTCATCCTCAGCTGGGATGGGTTCTTAAACAGTTTTCTGCTTCTTGCACATAACTGTGCTCAAGAGAGTTACCCATCTCCCCTCCTGCACTCTCAGTGTGCTGCCCACAACAAGCAGGTTTTCTTAAATACTCACCAGAAGAACCAGAATTAGCAAAGACACAGCGTAGAAATGGGAACCTCAAAGGTTTAAATATATTACTGCTGGAGACAGGAGCAGGGAAAATGCTTCTTCTGCAAAGGAGGGCACGAGGTCCTGGTATAGAAATGCAGATTTACGTTTTAATACTAATTTTTAGTGCCCTGGCTCAAACTGTCTCCTGGTAAAGTCTAATAGAGAGTAACCTGGGTGCAAGACCCCACTGCTGGAAGGGGCAGAAGGTTTCAATCATTTTTATTCTACTCAAGTGCCATGAAATTTTCCTGCAGTGTGTGTGTGGTGTTGGAGGGTGACAGTTTGCAGGAGACAGGCAGAGAAGAGCCTTGCCCCTTCCTCCTCGGGCTCTTTTGGCACATTGTTGGTGCCCTGGGCAAGCTGCCAGTTTCTGCAGAGGAACCTGTGTGTCACAGGCCTTCAGCTGCACCGAGGGTTTCACCACACTGGGGTTCAGTGTCCCTCTGGAGCTGAAAACACGGTGAGGAGAACCAGTCTGCAGGATCTTCACCAAATTTTAGCAGCATCCCACACTTGTAAGAGAACTGATCTGGCTTTCAGGGGTGCTGTGGGCACTCTGCTCTCACTGCACTTGCTGTGCTAAGGCAATACTCTCCACCTCCCATGGAATGAGCCCTTCTCCACAGGGGCACGGCAGCCCTTCAGCATCTCAGAGCAGCAGCCTGGTGTTTTTGGAGACACCAAACGGAGGGAGAAAATCCCACTGCACTGAGTGGGAGCCGCAGGGAGAGCAGAACCTGCATCCATCTCTCCCATGCTGTCAGTCAAACAGGTCCCACACTATTCCATTAATCCCTGTGACTTGCTAGTTCCTGCAGACTGGATGTATGCCGAATCCATACAGTGTTGATTTACAGACATTTTGCCAGGGCTCAATAACTGTAAAGCACACCAGCACCGCATGAAAAATGCTGTCTGCAAGAAACCTTTTAGCTCAGCAGAGATGGGAGTAAGTGGCAGCATTCCCTTTTTGCAAACTTCCAGTGGAAACATTTCATTTGCATACGATATTAATTGCAGAAGAAACAGGCATGCTCCTTCCCATCTAACCCACAAGGTCTTTAATGTGCTGTTTTCCTACAAGAGTAAGGAGCTGGGATGAACTGTGTAGGTGCAGCCCGTTCCCTGAGCAGTCTGCAAAGGAGGTGACCTGCTCAAATTGTTGCTTTCTGAAATGAAACAGTGCTAATTGCACCCAGTGCCCTGACTTTTGGCTCGCTTCAGACAGCAGCTTTTTCTACTGCATCAGAAAAATGCATGTCTTTTCCTCAGCATGGCCTGGAGTTATGCACATACCTGGTAGAACAGCTCCTGAGTACATGCCCAAAATTAACGGGGGGAAATTATAACCCAGGGAAGATCATGGCACAGATACCTGAGCTGTTGACCTGGATGGATCTGACAACAGCCCTGCTATGCCCTTGCTATGTAGAGGATTGACATTAGTGAGGTGGTTTATATTTTTTCTGACTACCCAAACCTTTAGCTGGGCCCTTCACGCAGAAGAACCTACAAGATAAATATCTCCCAGGTTTATCCCACCAACCAAGGCAGACAATTTTCCCCCCAGGCTTGTTGTCTCTACAGTTTGGACATGCCCCATACCATTCCCTCAAGACTTATTTCTCCCTAGGGAGTTTCATCCATTCCTCTTCTTTCTGCTGTGGCCACTGCTGAGGGATCAGCCCAGTTTGGGCTGCAATGGGCACCACTGCAGCAGCAATGGGAGGGCTGGGGCAGGACCTCGGCCCAGAGCTGCCTCAGGGCTCACAGAATCCTGCCAGCAGCTCTGTGCCACAGTGCTGATATTGCTCTTGGGCCCTTCCTTCCTTCACCTCAAAGAGTTTCTGTTTCATGTTTTCATTTCCAGGAGCTTGGTATTTTGGGGGTGGGTAAGGGAGGACTACAGCATGTTTCAGGAGTAATCTATTCCTCGGCATTCAGTCCCTTGTGTGTCTTCTGCTGGTCCTTTGAAATAAAGTATTATTCAATCAAAAGAGAAGAAAAAAAATTGTGAAAGAATCCTACTAAATCCCAGATAAACATGTAAAAACAAATAATTCCAGGTGGAATCATTACAGGTTAAAATTAAACTTATTTCTTCCGAGTGTCACTAAAAAAAAATTAAAATACCTCTCCTTCCTGCCCCCCCTTAATAAAAAAGAGATCATTTTGATAGTAAAGGTATTGCAGCAGCTTTAAGGGACTCACAGATCAAACATCATTTGGGAAATTTCAAAGGGTTGTTTCAACAGTATCACTTTCTACCATTTCCCACTCCGAACCCCTTCTTCTTATATTTTGGTTCCTGATGAAGTTTCAGCTGCTCCTGAAGTCAGTCCTTGTGTTCTCGGCTATCAAAGAGCATTGCAACATCAACGTCAGAGTTAAACTACAGAAAAAAAGAACCTCTAAAAAAAAAAAGCATCCCTTTTCCTTTGGAGATCAGAAAGTCAAATAAAAAGGATGCTGATTTGTGGAATAAAGGGTGGGATTCCCTGCTGAGACGATAGGAATCTTCTGACTTAACTGAGTTAAGATTTGAATACATTTGGCCCAGACAAGGGGAGAAAAAAAAATCCATTAGTTTTGAGAAATGCCTCACACAGTTTCAAAAGGAAATATGTTAATACAAAAATATTTTTTTTAAAAAGGGAGGGGAAAAAAAGAGAGATTTGTATGTGTGTTTCGGAGGCCAGGAGTTTAATACTATCAGCCAGAAGCAAAGAGAGAAATTAAATTACATGACTAGCACGAAGTCTTCCCTCCTGCTGCCAGGACATGGATGAGGGAACAAGAGACTCCTCTGCAGCCCTGCTGGATCCAGGCCTTGTGGCCATTGGAAAACCACTCTGGCCACCATGACTTGCCATGGCCATCCCTGGGGCACTGTCCAGCCCTCCATGGGGCACACCTGACCACTGCTCCTTGCTTTGGCTCAGGGTTCAGTCCCAGGGCTGATGTCGGAGTCCCAGAGCTGCCCCACACTGAGGGGACGTGAGCCTCCCCCACCTCTGCCTCAGTTTCCCCCCTCTGCAGGGACCCCAAAGTGCTGTTCTCTACTGTGCAATGCCCCAGCCCCTCTGATCCTAGTGGGAATCTTAGTCCCTCCTAACACATCAGCCTGATTTACACCAGCCTGATTGATGCCAGACTGCCCATCCTTCAGAATCCCCCTGGTGAACGAGCAAGAAACCCCAGATAACTGACTTCATGGAGCTTCATGAAACCAATTTTCTGATGGTCCAGGTGCTTGTTCCTCTGGCATATCCCTGGTGAGGGCAACGGGCTCTCTACACCCGAGGGGAACTGGCAGGACTGTTCTGCATCACAGAGCACCGCTGCCATTGCTGCCCAGGAGCAGGGCAGGAGGCTCCCACAGCCACCAGCCACTTCTGCCTCCAAAAAAATGGGATTTTTCTACACGGCAGCAGCCCAGGAGAGCAGATGGCAACTCATGCTGGTTGTGGCTTCATAGCACTCGAAGTGCCCCGTGTTCATCAGCAGCCTGGGAAAGACACGGCACAGGTGTCGAGTCCTTTCCTCCCCACAGAGCTTTTACTGCTCCTCCGTGCCTGAGCACTGCTGAGCCATGTGAGGACTCACCCCAAAATAATCACAACAGCGTGAGATTGCCCTTCTTAATGAGGCCCTGGGAAAAGCTGCTGGCTGGGGAAAGGTTCAGTCCAGCCATGGAGTGGCTGCAGGCTGTAACATGGGGTTGTCAAAAGAGCAGCTCAGTATTAAATCCTTTTGATGGTTCTCCTGCTGAGAGAAGAGATGATATCTCATCATTAATGGAGTTGAATTAATATAAATTAACCGAACAGCTCCTCACTGCTTCCGTTCAGGCAGAGAAAAGGGGTTTATTGGGGAGGCAAAAGCAACGATCCCTTTCACCTCGCATTCACTCCACCATCCATAAAGATGCTGCTGACCTCGCAGTCTCATCCCTCCTCCTCCCCTCCCCTGGCAGGGCCGAGGCGACGTAAAATAAAATGATTATGTGACATCCCAGGAATGTGGGGACTGTCCACAGCACAGACCTCTGGTGACCTTTACACAAGTGACAGGTGACCTCTGTAAATCAGCCCTGGGGAGACTTGAGATTGCCAGGGGAGCCGGAGCCGCCACGAGCTCTGCGGCAGCAGCAGCACCGCCAGCTCAAAGGCTGTAACTTCTGGGCAGATCAGGCTGGAGAAAAGGGGACACATCTCTGGAGTCCCAGGCGGGGCTCTGAGGGCTATTTCATATCCTCTCTGTCTTGCATCCTCCTCCTCCTTCCACCTGGATGGTGAGCTTCACCCTTTTACACCCCTCACACGCGGGCAGGAGCAGCACTGAGCAGTTTCTGCAGCTCTGTCCAGATTTACTCACAGGTTTCCAGCCTGCGTGGCCAGCAATGAACTCCAGAGAAACAGCCAGTGAACTGCCCAGCTCCTGAGAAACAATGACTAAGAAATTATTAGGGCAAAGTTTTGAAGGCAGAGAGAGTTCTTTCTTTACAGCACAGGTGGTAATTATTTAAGAGCAAACCTAAACCTTACAGAGTGTTTCAGCAAGTGCTGGAAGGTGGCAGAGTGTCTGTGTGCTGGGGTGGAATGGATCCATATGTCAGACATACCTGAGTCATTTTTTAAAGCTATAAAAGGCAGACAGGACAGACAATGTATATTATGCACTTTTAAAAGCTACATTAAAAGAACATCATTAAGGCTGCAGAGCCAAGCACTCAGACAGCAGCTATGTCATGCCCGAGGCTGCCTGCCTGAGTTCATTTGAATCCCTCCAGCCTACGAGTGTGGCATGGCACAGACTAAGAGTATATTGTCCAGGTACTTTCTCCTTCTCCCCATGCTGGTCATGGGATGGATGATTTGTGCCATCTTAGAGCTTTCTCCAGCCTGTTATTGTCTTATTGTTGTAGCCATGGACTCATTGAGCCACAGCCCAGCAGCATCAGCAGCTCCTGCCCCGGCTGGTGTGAATGGTGGGTTTGTGCTACCTCCACACCTCCACAGCCAGGAGCTCTCCTCTGTGAGCAACCCCACTGCCTGCCCTGTGAGCCCAGGCCTGGGGCCAAGTCCCCTGGGAGAGGACCCCAGCTGGGCATCCACCCTGCACAGCCTCCAGAGGCAGAGTCACAAATTCCTGCTGGTGCCACAAACCAGCACGGTACCAGAGGAGGGAGAGGCTGCTTCTGTCTGGCTTGAGGAAGGAAAAGAGAGAGAGAGAGGGAGAATTCAAATGAACTCATTTCTTGTTCTAAGACCTTTTCAGCCCTCTGCAGCTGCTTCTGATACAAAGGCAGAACCTTATCTCCCTGCTGCACGGATGCAGCGCTACAAACAGCTGCCTTGTTGTAACGCACAGAATGCGTGGCATCTGACAGCAGCCTACACAGAGCCAGACGTGAGCAGGAGCCACATTCCTCCGCCGTTTCTGACCAGCTTTTTATTTTAATTCCTGCCCTCTCTTCCTCCTGGAGCCTGCAGTAAGCTGGTTTGCTTTCAGCATCCTCCCGCTGCACCCTATTTAACTGCAGCCCCACGGTCCGTGCAGGCAGCAGTGGTGGAAGGAGCCTCATCTTCCACTCTGCCAAACCTCCTCTTACCCCATGCCATGTACAGCAAACGGCCTCTTCCACCCTGATCCCAGCAGGGAACAGAATGGACATCTATTCCCTCATCACTGGCCTCAGGTCAGGCAGTGTTAGGGAAGGAGGAAGACGAGAAGGTTATAATCCATCCCAAAAAGCAGGTGCTAATCGAAGATGCTGACATTTGAGCCTGGACTCTGGAGTCCTACCCTACCAGCTAGCTGTCCAGGCCTCTAGCGCTATAAAGTCCCTAAGACCCAGTCACAATCTCATCACCTTCACAATTTTTAATGTGCTTACATTCAAGATTCACTTGGAGGCAGAAAACTGCTAGTTTGAAACAGAGGGGAGGAGTATTGTCAACCCCAGATGTTCAAAGCAGAGTCTGAGCCTCTCAGTATGCACTTTACCTGAGCAGAAGACAAACAGCTATTTTTACTCTTCATTTTTACAATCTTAGGTTTTGCCTACTAGGCATAATGTCCTACAGAAACGACTGTAGTTCTCTGAGCAAATTGAGTACTTTTTTAAAGAGAAGGAATAAAAGAGCCTAGACAAATATAGGAAAATTGCTGAAGTTTTGCAGTCCTGCAAGGCCTTAGAAGAAAGTTTGAAGGAGAGAATAAGTTAATACTGGAGGTAAATGAGAAGTTCAGAGAAATTCAACATGGTTTTACGCTGCAGTAAGAAGGAAAGGAAATGAGTTAGAATGTGGACGGATTCCAGGACTACTAATAGCAAGAGATTCAAATTTAACCCAGCAGTTGTCTGTGGAGGAGACAACTGGGCTCTCAAGCTGGCCCTACAGGGTAATGCAGGGACTGAACGAGAGGAATTCCCATTAGAGAAAAGCTGGAATGTACATCATCCTACAGAGCATTTCAAACCTCATCAGTTATTGCTATTCAAGAAGAGAAACTGAAGCAGGGACAGAAGAAGAAAAGTTTGCTGGGATGCTGAGGGCCATCAGGAACGTTTCTAGACAAACACAGAGAGGTTGATTTGCTCAACCAGGATTAAAAAGAGAGACTGAGAAGTGATACAAACATCCCAGGATCTATCTGCCCAGGCGGGAAAAGAATTAATTAAGTTGAAGGGGAAACCTGGCAAAGATCAACTCCACAGGAACTGGATATGAATACATGTAGAGCTGGCTTCCAGCCATCAGAGCAGGGATGCTTTTGAAGACCTTTCAAACATAAATAGTGGAAGAGAGAAAACATGCTGCTCACACTCAGTTGGAAGCCAAAGCCCCTGCAACACTGGGGCTCAGGCAGAACATCCCTCTGTGGGACCAGCAGTGCGGCAGGTCACAGCACTGCAGACACAATCCTGTGATCTGACCAACGTGTGGTCCGTGAGTGCAATGGGATCCAAGATCTCCACGCCTGCTGAAGTGGGAAACGCTCACCAGGAGGCATCTGGATAGATCCTCCTGAGGATCCTTTCATTCCTGGCACAAGAAGCCTTCAAGGAATTAAGCTGGAGGTTGTCACCACCACGTCCTCAAACACTGTTGCCAAGCTCCCACAGTTTATGAGCTGGTGATTCTAAGGCAGGAGATGGGAGGCACTCTTCTCCTCTAAGGGAAGGAAACATTTTCTTGAGTTCATGTTTTCCAGGTAGTTTGATAAAATTGTTGGTTTTCCTGCCGCAGTAACACAGCTGCCACAAATACCTCTCGTGCCACACAAAATTCTTTCTGAGTGCCCCAGCTCTGTGGGGTGGGGAGGGGACAGAGAGAGGGAGAAGGAGACAATCATAGCTCCAACCCACTCCTCCACATTGCAGAAGGAGGAATTTGCTTTCTAACTGGAATGTGGCTGCTTGTTAGGGCCACAGAGTGAAGAGGCTGCATCTGTAATGTTTCTGTCAAAGCAAATGAGGTCATTAACAGACGAGTTCAGTGATGGAATTGTCTCTTGTAGTATTTATTATATGGTCCTTTTCCTGACACCTCCCACTGTGAGAATATTAAATATTTAATGCACACCACGGCTCTGCTCATTTTTCATTCCCACTTCAGCATTTCAAGTTGGCTCCAATCTGCTGCTAGCTATAAAGTTGACTGGACAATGGACCATAATGAATTAACTCTTTGGAAGCCACCGTAGCATTTACAGGACTGCCAAAACACTGGGTGCTTTATCATCTCTGACTCAAGCATGTGCCCTAGAATTCGATCCTCAATTCATTAAAACAAAGTAGGGGGAGGAGGGTGAGGGTGGAGAATTTGGGAAATAGGTTTCAGGAACCATACATAAGTAAGTAATGAAGGGGGAGATGGAAATGTTAGCCTGTCAAGGTGACAGGGTTTATTTACTAATTATTTCAGGAGCTGCTATCTTCAAAAATGAAGGTGTTCCTGTGCAAGAGTCTTCAAAATCCTGAATGAACCACTGATCCTGGGATAAAGCGGAAGCAAGACCTTTGAGAAACAGCTCACGGTCATTACAAATCCAAAACAGATCACCAAGAAGAGCAGAGTAGGATGTGCCCCACTGTATGGTGGTTGCTGCCCATCTGGTCAAGCAAAGACAAAGTTGGTCTTGCCTGGTAGCAGAACTCTCCCAGGATGTCTGTACCTTAAAATGCCTAAACTTCCAGCTGTGTCTCCAAAAGTCCATGTTAAAAGTTTACTTAGGTGATGCTTCAAGAGGAGAAGCTCTGTCTGCTAAGGACATGCTGCTCTATGAAGTTTTCATTAGACAGATCTGGTAGTTACGACACCTAGAACTCTTTGACACCCCTTTTCCCAAAAAGGGAAGGTCTAAGTACAAAATTATATGGACATTATGTCTACAGGCTGCTGGAGATTCAGTTGTGTGTGGAAGGGACTGTCAAGGTGGCATCTGTCAGGGTTTCAGCACCTTGATTCTCTCCCAGATAAAGGTATTTATGAGCAATATTTTTCCCGGAAAAGAATATTGTATTTACTGCTCCTCTTCCAACTTCCTACAGCATCAGCAGGTCTGCAGAAACTCTCATGCCTGTGGCACCAGGACCACATTGGGCAGGGAAAGACACAAAAACACAGTCAGGCTGTTTTCATCCACGGGGTAGAAATGTCAAGGAAATCTAACTGCCACACACTTTTCCTCGAAAAGAGATCCCCAGGCAAATTACTCCTGGTTTCAGACTTACAAGCTCCCATTTCCTTATCTGGTTAACACTATCTGGCACTTCTACTGAGATACCAGGAAATCTGATTCCCACTCATGGTGTGAAAGCAACCTGTATGTGCTTGACCTTTCTAATGTTTTTTAATTTGATTGGGTGGCTGTTCCCATATTTCCTTGTCACCAGCCCTAGTAATCTGAGAGGCAGAAGTGGAAAAGACAGCCAGTAAAAATACAAGCAAACGCAAGTGGGAATTACTTGAAGCCTTAGGATGCCAGAATTGCTCAAAGCTACATCCTCGCTCAAAGCCAAAGCTCAGCTCAGCTCAGCTCACGGCCAGGGCTCTCCACAGTGACCTTTCCGTGTCACCCCAGTGTTCATTCCAGGCTCAGATCCTGGGTTCAGGTTGGAGCTCTTTGCTAATGAGCTTTCAGAAGTGTGATTTTTAGTTCTTCTTTTTTTACTGTTGCTCTGCCCAGTATGAGCACAGCTACACCAGTATAACCCTGTGTATCCCTCACATTAGGGGTTAATCCCACGGGAAAAGCCACACCGTGTGTTGGTAGCAGCATGTTAATACAACAAACTGCCAGTCACAGAAGTGCCTCAGGTCTGGTTCCTGACCAATCTGCCTTAAAATTGGGACTGTTTAAAGGAGTAAAACAGACAGGGACAGGTATGTCAGTAAAACCACTTCTAGGCTGCTCTTGTCCTGCCTCCATGTGCTGATGAAAGCTCGAACAAGTGCACAGCCCTTCTGCAGAGATATTGCTCTCGTCTGTGCAGTTTCCCCACCTATGGAATAGGAACAGTGATGAGAGGGAAGTATAACTTGGCACCTGAAGGCACAAACGAGAGGTTCATAGGAGAGCAAAGCAAGTTCAGAAAATTTATTTCTAAACTTTCTTGTCAGTGCTTTCTGCTCTCAGACTCCCAAAATTCAAATTCCTTGTGTGGCTTTATGCTGAATGAATCATTTCTCCACAGTTAACACCCTTTTATTTCCTGCCCCAGGAATCCCAGTGAAATGCCACACATTTTCTCCAAAGCCCTTGTGCCACACAGGCATTTTGCTTCTTACAGAGGCTCTGAGTCTGCGTTTAACAGCATCTCCTGCTGCCCCTGGCCGAGGGAAGACACAACCAGTTGTTCCTGACAACTGAGCAGTGTCATCCCAGAAGTAGAAGCCCCATTTGTTTTTGTTTCCTTTCAGCAAACCCATCCCCACAGATCGATTCCAGCCGGGCACAGAGTGCTGGTAAATAAGCCTGCAGTAGCTGTAGCAGTTGGCATTTTCAAATATTCATCTTTTCAGATGATGGCTTTCTCTCCCCCAGCCCCTCAGCAGAGAGCTCTGCACTTCCCTGTACCCAAATTGTCTGCCACAGACACTCAGCTTCTGACTTAAAATATCTCCTTTTCACTCCAGTGGCTGTGTACAGAGAGACAACAACACAGAATCACCCAAATTAGTGCACGTCACGGCAGCCGTTCAGTTTTATTTATTTATGTGGATTTGGCCACTTCTTTCTCCAGTCATTAATAAAGTGCAGTGAATTTGAGCACGTGCAACTGAAAATGGCTCCTAAAGGGAACCTTCTGCTGGTGGAGAGGCTGCTGGGCTTCCACTGCCTTTCATGCAACACTTAGAGTGAAAGAGCAGTGAGAAAGCTTCTTACCTTATGGAGACAGGATGAGAGAGGTGGGATTGTTCAGCCTGGAGAAGAGAAGGCTCCAGGGAGACCTAAGAGCCCCTTCCAGGGCCTGAAGGGGCTCCAAGAGAGCTGGAGAGGGACTGAGGACGAAGACAGGGAGGGACAGGACAAGGGCCAGTGACTTCAAACTGCCAGAGAGTAGGTTTAGGCTCGATATTAGTGAGAAATTGTTCCCCATGAGGGTGGAGAGGCCCTGGCACAGGGTGTCCAGAGAAGCTGTGGCTGCCCCATCCCTGGGAGCGTCCAAGGCCAAGCTGGATGGGGCTTGGAGCAGCCTGGGATAGTGGAAGGTGTCATTGCCATGGTAGGGGTGGGAATGAAATGAGCTTTGAGAACTTTTCCAACCATTCTATGAAAAATAAGTACTCTTCTTCATTTCACCCCAAAATACCCTCTAGATCAGTCCTGCCAATGAGGGGCAGGGGAGTGACCTGTTCTCCCTCAGAGCAGCAGCACATCTTTTCTCCTCTCTTCCCCCAACTCCCTTTTTTGCCTTTTTTCCCCTCTCTGGCTCTTGAGCACTGATGCAAGAATTTCAAGCAACATCAACCCTGGTGCAACTCCATTTGATTTGCTGGCAGCTGGAGGCTATTCTTTGCGTGCCATCATCTGAATGGCAGATGTTATGAAGGTTCTGTTCTTGCCTTGACAAATCTCAAGTTAAAATAAAGGTGATAGAGACCTTTAGACACAGGAGCAAGCCACAAGGGAGGAAGAATCTGGAAAGCTCCCCTTGAATTTAAACGGTAGGGACACCAGGCACATTCACCATGGGCTGGATTTCAGTAAATAACAGCACTCATCCAGTAAAAGTTACTGAAACTTGGCATAAATTTTGACCCAAATATAAAAGTCCGCATTTAAGGGGAAAGGAACATCCTTAATTAAAGACAAGAATGTTTCCACTTAAAATACTCTGACTTATCTGCTAACGGGTTGCTCCTTGAAACTCACCTTCACAGGTAACCTTATTCATGATCAGCCCTTCCCAGCTCGGTGGCCATACTGACATTTCCCAATGGATTCTGGCAGGATCAGTGCTGAAGTAATACAGATTTTTTATTAAATATTTTTCCTGCTTTTTTTTCCCCATGTAAACCTGCAAAACACGTTACAGAACTCATTTTCTTTGGGTGTCTGTGGCAGAGACAACAACCAGGGGCTGTGATGCTGCGATTTTCAGTCCTGTTTGAGAAATTTCAGTGCTGTCCCCACTGAAATGGTTGCATTTGGAAGCTGGCTTCTCTTTCTGTTTCATTTGGACAGCATCAGGACAGCTGGTGTTAATGGTCAGAGCTCCACTCCAAACCTCAGCTGGTGCTGTGCTGGCTGAGGATCTGCACCTGCATCTGCTCTCTGGTTTCTCAGCATCCTAAAGCACTGCATGGAAAGGTGGCAAAGTACAGGACTTATCACGAGTGAGAGAGCATTATAAAGTGATTTGTTGCTTCTGAGGAGCCCTTCCAGGACTTCAGGGCTGTGGCTGAAACCTTTGATCAGCTGTATCACCTCTCAGCAAAGAGGGACTGGTGCAGAGGTGGGGAAGGTGGCAGCTCCAGTGCTCCCAGTCCCACGGGTCCACATGGACCTTGTCTGAGTCAGACCTCAGTTGTGATGGCTGTAAAAGAGTGATAAGGCTATTTACTGCAAAGTGCTTGAATATGGAAATTGCCAAGGATCACCCCGATTAATGACAAGGGGATATCACTGCATACAATAAATCAGATTTTTTCACATGGGTTCAATTGGGTTACAAGCTGCAACTTTCCCAGAGCCCCTTTGTGATTTTACATGAATGGAAGTGCACGTTGAGCTGCTGAGCTTTATAGAACAGGTGCTCAGTCACTGCCCCATTGAAATGGAGAAAAAATCTTAGGACATCAGGTGTGGCAAGAGAGTGGCCAGGGGTTTGCACACCTAATCCCCTTTGGTTCCTTGTAGAGTCAGAGGGACAGAGGACACATTCCAGCGACTGAGAGATGAAGCTTTGGAAAACCAGGCAACCAGCTCAGCCTGGATCAGCAAATGGAGGGTGGATATGAGATGTGAGTAAGGTCCAACAGCTCTTACAAATATCAGCTGTGCTCCAGATGTGAAGCAAGCGGGGCGTTACTGCTGGGAGCCCAGGCTGGCATTGGCTACAGCACAGCTCCTCTGGGCACTTCCTCTGTAAGGAGATTTGCAGACCTGCCCTCCCCAGCCCCGGTGAGATGTGATGTTTGGGTTGACCTTGCCTTGGTTTCCCTGCTGTTCCCACTGCCGTTTGCACCTGGACCAAGTGGAGGCAGAACGCCCCTGGGGTGGTGCAGCAGCATTTTGCATCCTCCCCAGTGAGGATGCACAAAGTGTTTCACAATTTCACCCACCCAAACCCAGACCTGAGGACTTGTCAGAGGGCATGTGGGAGCAGTGCTTGGTCAAAGCTTGTTGGAAACCAGTTAAACCCTCCAAATATACTGGAAGGGAGGGACAGACCCACGCAGAGCACGAGCCCATAGGGGCTTGCAGGAAGAATGAGTATTTTTTATAAGTCCAGATGAATTATCAGAGAAAACTTTCAGGAACACAACTGCCCCTATTGTGCACGAAGCACAGAATGTGAGGCTTCAGGCTATGGAATCAAATGTTATCCTTAGGGCAGGATTGGGCCCCTGAGCACCCTGCTGTGCTCTGAACTGGCTGTGTGATGGTTCATTGTTTGCCTCGGGATCCCAGTAACTCAGGGAACCATTTGGCTTTGCAGGCTGAGAAGGGAATCAAATAGCTGAACCCTCAGTAAACATGCAAACACAACTGGTTGTCTTTGATGATTTCTTAGCTTGGACCGGAGCCAGGAGACCTGGGGATTGCAGCCCAAGTTCCTGGAGCTCCACAGCTGACATGCAGAGCAGCAGATCACAGTTGGGATGAGCGAAATTGTTATCAGTTGGAGAGGCAGCCAGCAGGTGGAATCTTCTTAAAATATCTCCTGCCCATTTCCAATCTGGCAATTTTGGCTGAACCTGAGTCACCTACTTAATAAAAATTCCATATTCAGTCCATAGAAATGCTTCCAGCACAGTTAGATCAATTTCCTCTAAGTAGCAATAAATGTGTTTTCCTTTAAAAGGCCAACATAAGCACATTATCACAGCCTATAATCCCCATTCTCTCTATTAGCTCAAAGTACATCCCAGAGGCCAAGGGTCGCAGCTAAAGACTAATCAGTCTCATTAGCCTGTCCAATTTATCTTAACTAGGGGGACACAAACACACTAAAACTGTTAGGGAGACTTTTTGATCAGGATATGGGAGTCATTCATCAGGGTCCTGCAGCTTCCAGAGACAGGAGGGAGAGAAACGACCCGGGGACAAAGCCATTCTCCAAGGAAGCTCTGCACCAAGGCACACCCAAGCAGGCAGAACCGGGCAGAAACCCCCCCGGGGGCTCCTGCTCTCCTACCAGGCAACATCCCAGCAGGATAGGGGGAGGGATATGGAAAAGCATCTCCTTCTTGTTCTCACCCACACACCATCCAGCAGCTCAGCGTCTTCCTTGCTCGAGCTCCGCTTTGGCGCTGCAGGCGCTCGCTGGTCCTGGGAAGGGTTTGAGCTCAGCTGGTTAAAGTTTAACCTCTCCCCAGCTGCGTCAGCCACCGCTGTGGCTTGGGAACATGAGCTGCCCCTCCTTCTCCCAAGTGCATCCCTCTCCTGACAGCTCCCAGCTCCCCCCCTCCCTGCTGCCTCTCCAGGCTGGAGAAGGGACACGGTGCTCAAATCCAGCAGGAAGCAGCATGAAAAGGGGAAAAAAAATGAAGCAAAAAATTAACTCCTGTGGAAGCAGTTTTCTCTCTGGTTATCCAGAAAGGTGTTTTAGATGCTCCAGCCCAACATCAGAGTCCTGTTCCTGACTCCTGTTCCTGGACCTCACTGTGACCATTAGTGGGCAATGCACATGCCCTCACAAACACTGCCCAGAACTACTGCCCAGGCTCTGGGCTTTGGTAGCCCAAAGCAACAAAGCCAACCCTGAGGCTAATTTCCAGCCCCAAGACTCCAAGCCACACTTTCATCCTGGAGGCTCCTGGCTGGGAAGAATTTCAAAATTTGTGGTGCCTGCACATCTTCATCGGAAATTAAAAGACAAGAAGGATTTCTGCTAAGAAAAGAAGGAAACTTAGATTATTTAAGGACTTTCAATAGGAGGAGGCTGGCCAAGCTCTAAATCAAAGTCACCTCCTTGAGGCTCCCCTGAGTGGAAGGAAAAGGTTGTACCTCAGATCCCTACTTCTGTCGAGGAAATAAGTGCCTCCAGAGTAGTCGCATTTCCAGAGACAATCAGCCATAGAAAAGAAAGCATTGCTGTTCCAAACCCTTTTGCTCGTGCCCAACCCTTGTTTCCATATCACCCGTGTGTCCTCACCCTGCCCTTTGTGTCACTGCGACGTCACAGCGCCGTGGGATGCGGGGCAGAGCTGATTAAACTCAGCCCAAATCCAGCTGCCGTGCAAACCTTTCATCACCCAGCCCAGGGGCTGCTGCCAAGGACAATGGGCATGGCAGAAACACTCCAGGGCACCCATGTCCCTCCCTCTCCGTGGATGACCCACGGTGAATGGGTCACAAGCACTGAGGATGAAGTGGTGGAGCTCAGGGGCTGCCAAAGGGTTCATGGCCTGGGATTTCACCAGGGGAGGGGAATTTTGCGGTGTATAACACCAGAAAAACAGGTTAAATTTTGAAGGTGCAACGACTCCAACAAGAGGATTTAGGAAATGTCACAGCAGTTCGTGTCACCCTGTCCCATTTTTTGTCAGTCACTTTCTCACTTCCAAGATACTTGAATGGGAAATATTTATTAATGGAAAATTAGCTTTGCACTTCCTTTCGCTGCAGGGAGCGTGTGTGCTTTCATTTCATGTTACTCATTGAAGCTAATCTGAGCAGAAGAGGGGAGAAGAGAGGGGAAGAGGTGGTGGAGATTCCCAGCACAGCTCAAATGCTGGAGCTGTCTCTAGTTTGCTGTTTCTTTCGTCCTGTAGGTGAACTGTCACAGGTAGGACAAACTGCAGCTCACGTGCCTCAGCCCCTGTGGGTAATCACCCCACAGGTACAAGAGCTCCTCATTCAAATGAGTACCTTTTCCAGACTTATTTTTGGAGAGACCGTGGCCACCACAATCCCTGCTCACAGAAATTAAGGAGATACTTTCTGTACAGAAAACCTTGAGAACGCCAGCCTGTCCAGCTTTAGGATAATTTAAAGTCACAGACTGCACAAAAGCTCCTAACACTGACTTTTTCGAACAATCTCAAACAATCCTCTCCACTCAGAGAAAGACAACTCGCAGATCTCAGGTACTCACACAGCTATCTACAGCTTTGAAGGTGGTAAGAAACCTTGTTGTCCATCCCAGTTCATCAAAGCAATCAAACTTTGCTCTGTATTAATCACAAACGTGCACCTGGTTAAAGCCCAGCACTAATGAACAGTGAGACTTGAGCGGTCACTTAAATCTTTGTTTCAAATGTTTATGACTGTGGTGTCTGAGTTTCCTTTCCTTTTTGGTTTTACTTAAGACCGTTGTGTGACAATAACCACAAGTTTTTGAAAAGGAAGATTTAGGTCAGTCTTACTCCCATGGCCAAGCTCCTTCGAGCAGGATCAACTCACCCCACATAACACGTCCAGGCTGGGCACCTTGTCTAAGTTCGTAGCTCCAGTTTCTTCTGTAATCAGGATCAGAAATGGGCAGCTCTGAAGGAGGATTCATCCTTTCTGTCTGGGGCAAGCATTTTAGGGCAGATGAATCAGTTTGTGGAGAACCTTACCTTTTTCCCAGGGCAGCTGAGGAAGTCTAGACTGTAAGCTGGGATTAGTCACTTAACTTCTCAGCAGCAAAAAACATTGCACTCTAGACATTTTTCAGACCATAAAGGTAGGTGAGATGAACTCTCAGGTCTCACTCTCAGAACCTTTCTGGGCAGTGAGTTATTAGACAGTTATTTCCTGGGAACAAAAATGGGAAATGCCCACTCTTGCTCCCAATCTCTGCTCACAGCCATCTACACATCACTAAAGAAGACACAGCTGTGGAATTAGAAAGAAATACACAGTCAGGTCCTTGCTTCCACCACAGGCAGAAACTTTCAGGGGCAGATTTCCAGCTGAAGGTCCTGTACCCCAACTCTCAGGCAGATTTATTCCAGCATTAATCAGAAGGTTGGGTGGAAGCACCCGCAATGTCCTGGCAATAAGGAGAAGTAGAGGAGACGGAGGGGAGGGAAGGAAATTCATTTGTAGAGATGATGGAGTGACTCCTTCAAACGAAAAATTACTAATGATTAAAACAATGCTTGAGACTGTCTGTTTACATTTTAAAAGTGCATTATCCCAACCAGAGGGGTCCAGTGCTCAGCACCTCTTCCTACTGATTACCATCTAGCTTTCCATTTTCATATAACCTTGAAATACAATAAAGTCAATGTATGCACAAGGATTCTCTTTTTCTGATGGGTTGAGGGACGCAAATGGATTTTTTTTTTTCTTTTTATCATCCCTTACCTAGAATCTACATCTAAATCCCATCCTACACCATTTCCCTTTCAGAGGAGTGACAGGAGGCTGTGTGTCCACCCTGCATGCTTTGTGTATCTGGGCATCAGGGGTAGATCACAGAATTATAGAACGGTTTGGGCTGGAAGGGACATTTAAGGGTCACCCAGTCCAATACACCTGCAGGGAGCAGCAGCTTCTCCCACCAGACCAGGCTGCTCAGAGCCTCATTCAACCTGCCCTTGAATGTTCCCAGGGATGGGGCACCCGCAGCTCTCTGGGAAATCCATTCCAGTGTTCCACCAAGCTGACTGTAAAACATTATTTCCTTGTATCGAGTCTATCTACTGGGATATCTTCCACCCCACCTTCTGATTATCCTTATATCCAGACTATCCCTGCTCCTAGTCTCCATCTAGTTTATCTCTAGTCTAAATCTAATGAGAACAGGAAAACATAAAAGAGATTCCTCTTTCTTTGATGTTATGTCTGACTTGGTAGTCGGGAATGCGCAAAACTCTCGACTCCTTCTCTAAATGAAGATGTTTTACAGCCCTGAATTCCCAGAGCAGCCACTGATGGCTCAATTCTGCCCCCTCCTCCTCCCCCTCGTGGCACCCACGCTGTTCTTTCTACAGCAGCACTGCAGCATTTCCTGTGCTGGAGATCACACTGGCCACTTATTTTGCAATGCAGATAAACCCTCTTTGCATTATTTCCAGGGCGAGAAAGAGAATAGAAGATCCCCTTTTGGAAATCGGCTTCTTCTCTCTTTCATGTTGCTTTCCACTGCCACAAAAACATTGCACACCCTCTCCTTCCATTCCAGATCTTATATCCAGCAAGCTTTTGCTGACTACATAACCTTCACTAACCTGAAATTCCTGAGTAGTCCCAGGAGCTCAATGCATCTCAGAATAAAATTTTTGTAATGTCATTTAAGGGTATTCCTAATCCAGAATTATTGAGGAGGCCTGGGTCATGGGAATTGAGTTTGACACTTGACAAATACTTGGCTTTGTGTAAATGGACAGGCCACTGAAATAACTGCCTTTGGATGTCACATGAAGAGAAATTAATTCTTTATTAACTTCCGCAATGATAATCTAATAAACTCATTTGGTCTACTAGTTTCAGCACTTAAGGAGCTCAGTCGATTGGATGCAAATAGATTTTTTTCTTCCCTTCTGGAGCAGTGCCTCTGTGGTGTGCAAAGGGACATCAGTGTGAAAAGTCAGGCCTGGCATGTCAGGACACGGTGTACACGTCCAGATCCTGCTGCTGCCCAGTGTGAGAGAGACAGGCACAGCAGAAGGACAAATAGCAGGGGCTAGAATAGTACTCCATTAGGAGAGAAAATGGGGTTTTATTAAAAATTTATATTTTAAACAAATTTGCTATAACTTGAATTCAGATGCCTTTTCTTCTTAACCAGGTATTTTAAAATAATATACAAGGAACCAATATATTAGCTGTTTCCTTTTAGAATTATAGCACAAAAAATTAGTCCAAGCCATGTCCGTGCTGTACAAACACAACAAAAGCTGGAGCTCCCATCCTCAAATTTTACTGGTAAGTGCTAAAAATAAAAATGGAACTATGTGGGCCAAGCAAGCCTCTAATTCTAGAAGCCAAGTGTGTCCAACAAGAAAATAAGGCTGTCATATGTGACCTGAGTATCTGATCAACCCAGCCATTGCCACTTAGAGGTTGAATTTCAAATGTCAAGCCACAAACTGCTGCAGATGGACCAGGAGCCATGTGCAAAATAAACAAACAAAAAGGCTCTACAACACAGAGCGAAACATGACCTCACTGTGCTCGTTTCAGACCTCCCCAGCAAGAGAGGAGTGACACAGCTGATCAGCCCAATTTCAGGGTCATATTCCTGTATGCCAGGCTGTCCAAGGCTGCCGCTCTGCTCATCAATAAGTTCATGCAACTGTGATGTTTTTCATGTTAGTGCAGACTGGAACCACCAACAAACCTAGCTTTGATCAGGATATTTATACCACACCACTGCTGCTTGTCCTACACCCACACAGCACATCCCACCAGCCATCCAGCCCAATGGGAGCCAGATTAAAAGCCGAGGCAAGGCATGTTTCCTGCCAGCAGGCATTTCGTACCCTGCCTGTTGGTGCAGCACATAAAAAATGTTTCATTTGCAAAAGCCAAATATTTATTAGCATTTGCTGACTGGGTTGCTCCATAATGACATGAAAAATTATGATGTCTAAGTCCGTCAGTTCCATGTAAATACATAATTTGCACAGGAATGTATAAATATATGTATGCATGTTTACTTCTGATTAGTGGCAATTATCCTATGAAAGAGATGCTGGAAATAGAGCAGGGGTTTCCTAGATTGCTTTATTTGTCTGTGTCCTTTCTGCTCCTCTCTTTTCAGAGGTAATGTGGGGCAGAGGACTTCAGCTCACTGTGACCTCCTCTCTGGCTTTCCTGTGGAGCTTCCAGGGACCTCAGGTCATGGTCCATCACTAAATGGGCTGATCTCTCTGAGTGCTCACACAAGTGAAGGAAAAAGAGATTCAGGAAGATCCAGAGTGCCCAGATGAGCTTCAGGCTCTGAATCAGCCTTAGAAATGTTAACACCAGCTCTCTTTCCTGAATATTTCTGAGATCTAAGTAATCAGCTGCCTTTACATTGGATATCGTTCTCACAGGTAGTCAGATGCCCTGGAGGACTTGAGCCTTGTTATCTACATGGCTTCATAAATTTGATTTTGGCTTCTTTGTGGAAAAAAGTCTTCTTTTTAAGTCTGCACTAGTGAGTGGCATGCTGGGGATGCTCCCCAGGCAGCCTCGCTGCCCTCTGTCCTCGCTCCAGAGTTCAGCTTTGCATCTCAGGCCCTACACTGGTCCCTCACCACCTCCTCCTCAGAGTTTGGCACTGAACCTAATTAATGGGTGCAAGCTGAACAAACTCCCAGAATCACAAAAAATAGCCTGATCATCAAAGGTCCTGCAGTCCTTTCCTCTGCACCACACTGTCAGTTCTGCCTCTGTTGCTCTCAGCAGACATTTGTCCACTCTAAAATCAATGCTGCATCTGTTAATGCTCCAGAGGAATGCCCTGCAGCCCACAGCTGCAGGCTCTATCAATGCCCAGAAGCCAGTTTGTGCTGCTGTCAGGGTGGCAAACGAGTGTCTGTGACATGTTCCACCATGTGCTGAGGTCTGGCTTGCCGGAACCTCAGCCAAGTGAAGAGCAGATGTCATTTATAGGCCACTCTCCGCTTCCTCCTGGTGCTGGATCCAGAAGCAATAAGACATAGGACCCTCCCCCTGTTTATGATATATTTTCATGTGTCTCTCCAGCAGCAGCTGATGGGGAGGGACACCTCAGACAGGAGGTGAGAATCTGCTCATCTCTCTCACAGACCTGCTGTTACTGCTCCCCAGCACTGAGACATTCTTAACATCCTAACAGTGGGGATGTTGGATGCTGAGCTCAGCAAAGGCCATAAATATGCTGGCAGGTTTGGGGGGTTGTTTGGGTTTTTTATTTTGGGTAGCAGAAGGTTTTTCCTCTTACAGGAGTTACAGAACGATGATGTTCCCCTCAGCAGTAGAGTTTGCTGCTCATTTCTCCTGGATGGACACCTGGTTCCAGGGACCATCTGCTGCTTTTTCCAAAGCTGATGCCAGAAATATCTCTCCAGCTGAGAAGTAGGTGGGTGTCTGAACTCAGCCTGCAGGTAAAGAGCCAGGACATGGGCCAAGTACAACTCTTGGCTGCAGTGACATCTTTGGCTGGTGTGCAAGAGCACAGTCCTGTCCTTTCCCAGAGAGCTGAGGACACTCAGCCCTTCTGGGGAGTGGGGGTATGGCCACGGGCTCTGGAGGCTCTCCAAACCAAGCTGGCACTGTGCTGCTGTGCAGACCTCCTGCTTTTGTCCACCACCTAAAGAGGATCTCAAAGAAGAAATTCCAGGCTGGGCAATACTTTTCAGAGCTCAGTTAGTTTTGTAATCCTCCAGGAAGCAGTTCAAGTGTGTGAAAACCATTTTACCGAGTAAATCAGGGCATGGGCATAGCAGCAGCTTAGCTTAACCTGTGTAATGTGCCAGGGACAGTGCAGATTTACAGCATTGCCATGACAGCATTCTCCACTTCCATGAAAGCAGCCTGAGCTCTTTCCAGTTCAAGAGGCACCACCTCCCCAGTGCTGGACAGTGTGACAAACCTGCTCCATTACCGGAACTCTCTTCTTGTCTCAAAGACAAATGAGAATCAGAACAGCATTAAAATCAAGAGCAAAATTCTCTTGCATTAGTAAAATAAACTGCTTCCTCCTGGCCCAGAGAACACCCATTCATTACCAGGTCTTGTTTGCGAAGAAATTTTAAGCAAATGTTGGTAATAGCAGGACACAATGGGAAATGATGGTCCTGCACAGTGTTCATATTGCATTAGTTCAGATCTACTTGCAACACCTGCTTCATTTCACCTTTCTCCCACTGTTATCTCCTGGAGATTTCAGGACTACCTCCCTACATCTATTTTTGGGTATAATTTGAGTGTAATTTGATACGTAATTAGGGTAGAATAGAAGACCGAGTATTTAACTACCCATACATCTCTCCCTAATTTAAATAATTCCTGATATATCTAACTAGTTTGCCTCATCCTGCACTGATGTGTATTGAACTGGGGATAATGAAATAAGAAATGTGAGGGGGAAAAAATGTTATTTCAGAGTCGGAAGATCACCAATTAATGACATGAAAAGCCTGGTGGGAATATCTGTACACTTAATGCACCTTCTGCTTCCAGTCCTATGCAGTCACTGTCTGTGGCTCAGGGCTCTCAGAATAGTCCTTATAACAACTTGTGTTTCTTTGAGCTGTCTCAAAGTCATCAACAGCTTTTGGACAGGACTTAAACACACAGAGGGTAAGAAATAAGATTAATTTAATTCTCAGCTAGCTTCGGCCGTGCCTCAGACCTTGCGTTTCAGAGGGGAAGAAAGTCTCTTTTGCAGTCGTAGCTCCCTCTTTCCCTCTCTTATGTCCAGAGTGAAATCAGATTGCTGGCTTAAAAAAGAAGCTTAAATTTGAAATGGTTGAGGATAGGTGAGTTCAGCTCTTTGGTGTGTGGCTACACATCCCTGAGAGCTCAGTGTGCTGCGTCACACTCAGGGAATTGTTTAGCTGTCAAACAGGGGTGGCTGGATTTTGTTCGGGTGGAACAGCACTGCTGGATTTTGTCCTGAAACATGGGGAATATTTTAACACATTCCTCTTTTTAATAATACAAATTGTCTCACTCGTGCTTCAGCATGAACAAGTGCTGATGGATGCACAAGCAGGGAAAAGTCAGATATGGCTGCTCATCTGAGATTTCAAAATATCATCCTATCTTCATCGAGGGAAGGGGGGAAATTGAGAAATCCTGAAGTTTTTGATGGGTAAGAAAAAGTTTTATTATGATATTGGTTGGTGTATTTCACACAATGTAAAATACAGCCATTTCATTAGCATAATTTTAGCACATAAAATATTGAAAATACAGTACAATTTTGCCTAATACCTGCTTGTTATCAGGGAAAAAGCGTGGCTGTGGAAGTTGTTAACCATTCCATCAAAAATTTCAAGGAAATCCACTCTTTGTGGTGGAATGCTTCAATTTAGATGGATCATTATTCTCAGCAGAAAGTTATTTTTTCAGGGAATTGTCAATGCACACAGGAATATGGCAAAAACCAGCCTGTGCACAGGATCCCGGCCAGCCTGGGCTCCTGCCTGCCGTGAGCTGGTGCAGAACCAACACCTTTCCCCATGAAAAACCATGGGACAGAAAAATATCTCAGCTGAATACTGTTGTTGGAGTTTTTTACGGTTTTTTCCTTGTCATAATCCCTCCTGTATCTTCCAAACAATTTCTAGGGATGCCAACACCACCTCTGGCTGTGTCCTGCACCCCAGCACTGCACTTCCCATTTCTTCCCTTCCGCTGCTGCCCACCCACCACGCACATCCCACAATGTCAGGTCACCTTTCTGTCCAGCTTGGGAGCACTGCTCCATGGACTTTCATACTTCTAGGGCAGCTAAGAGGGGGGGTGGTGAGATCCTCAGTGCTAATTTGCAGCATCTCCCAGGGGCAGCTCCCAGCCTTGCTCCCATCCCATCGCCGCCTTCCCGACAGGATGAGGGCATCCGGAAGCCCCCGGCTTGCTGGCTCACACGCTCCCTCCCCCTTCCTTGTCAGGGTTTCTTTCTGTGCAGAACAGATGGGCACGAGCTGTTTGGGAAGCACCTCCCTTCCCTCCCCCAGCCCCTTGGAAAGATGCATCACCGGAGCAGGGAGCAGTCCCCTCCCGGCTGCTGCACAGCTCCCTTTTCAGAGGGGCAGGTAAAAGTTTAACCAGGCTGTCTTTCAGCGCTGGAGGCAGAGCCGCCTTTCATAGCCATGATAAATTGCTCCTGTCAAAACTACATGAATGCTCATATTGAAAAGCTCTTCTTTCTTTCTTTTTAACTTTCCCCCCTCTCCAGTCTCACGGTGTCTCTCGGTTGTTAGCCAACATTTAATGCCCGCTTAGTCAAAGGGCACTTCCACTCCTCGTCTCTCTGTCCTGTCCCCTGGGGCTGCCGGGGCTGAGTTGTCACAGAAATACTGATGGTGAATAAAATAAATTAGAAAAAAAAAAAAAAAAACAAAAAAAAAAACAAAAACAGGGTGAGGAAGAAACCCTTTAATGTTTTTAGGGCTTTTGATTTCGGTCAGGTCCTTCTACCAGCAGTTCCTAACCAGAGCAATTGTAGGATGGCGGTGGGAAGAAAGATGTCTTTCAAGGAAGTTTCCAGTTGTTGATATGTTTTAAGTTAATAGATTAGCTTCAGTTCGTAATATTTTCCAAAGGTGACAATGAACACATGACACAGAACAATCCACTCCACCCCTCTCTAGCAGCTGAGCAGCAAGGCCAAAATGTTTTGTCGATGTTCCAGGGAGACAGAACCTGCCCAGCTCTTAACTCAGTCTGAAGACCCTTCCCCACCTGTCAGAGAGTGCTTTCACTCCATGGGTGCTCCAGAGCAGGAGCCACAGATGGTAAACTCAGGGCCGGGTGCTTTGGCCATGGAATTGCCCCTGCTTCACCCAAAATTGCCTGGTTTTGTCAGTCTCCCAGCCCTGCTGCAGCACTCCTCTGCTGGGGCTGGTCCCATGGCTGCCGTGGTCAGGGGGGCCCTAAACCAGGTACACTGCTCACAGAGGAATGGATGGGAGCACGGACTGGTTGTCCATGCTCCCATCCTCTGATGGGAGATGAAGAAGATCCTCTGAACCAATTGTCTGTTCGTGGGTTTGAAACTAATGGGAAAGATGTGTTTAGGGTGCCTGGTGAGCACCAAAGCCAGCACAGCCCAGCCTTGCCAGTCACTCAGCTTCCTCAGGGCTGCACCTTCAGGAGAGGAATTGAAATCCAATATGAGGAAAATTGTTCTGAGCATCCACCCAGAGCACCACGAGCCTGTCTTGGTGCCATATTTGCACATGTTATAGTCACAAGCTCCTCATCCCCTCCCTGCAAGCTCACTGTAAGGAGTGGGGCTGGCAGGACACTGTCCTGTCCCCAGCTGTGCTGCTCTGATACCCGTCCCTGGCCAAAGCCCGTCTGAGGGGACAGGGGCACTCACAGCACACCCAGATCCCTGGGTACTGTGCTTCACCCAACCCGGCTGCAGGAAATACCCAAAACTTGGGAGTGCTGCTTCCCTTTCAGAGCATCTCTCCCTCCTCCACAGCACTGCTTGGTAAAAGCTCCCCACAAATCAGCTGCAGGCACTCAACACACGTCTTCTAAGAAGAGATTTCAGACCTGTTCCCACACTGTGCTCTGATTCCTCTCTCTCCTGTTTTTCTGTCCATGCTGATATCTAGCCAGCACCCAGCACTCCCAATATATCCTCCAGACTGTAAATATCAGTGCTGCTGCCCTTTTGCAGCAGCCAGTGACAGCAATATCTGGCACACACACACACAGGGCTTCCCTGGGTGAATCTTCCCTGTGACAAATATTTCTGCTGCGGTCCTCGTAGCTGGCTGCAGCGTCACTGCCCTTATCACTATCAGCCCCCCACAGGGTTCAGCACTACCCACATCTATATATGTATTTTGGGATATTAATACCACCAGGACACTCTTGTTATCCCAGCTGGCTTGCTCATTAACCCTTGTTGTACCTGTACACACACGGTAGACAGGCTATGGGGACTGCACAGCTCTAACTCTGTTCCCACCTACCTATATTCCCAGATATTTTAATAAAGCTGTGTGGCTGAAGAAGATTGGTATTCGCCCATATGTGCAAATCGTTTCAAGGGCTGCATTTCTTCTGACTGCAACAGACTCACTGGAAAAGATTTACCCTCCTAGGAGCAAAAGGAAAGAGATGTTTAAAGAACAAACTGAGTACTCTCCAGAGGCTCCTGCTTAAGTACCATATCAGCACAGGCTGAAAGTCAGGCCTGATCCTTCCTCCTGTCAGCTGCCCTCTCTTTCCTGGCTCTGGAAGTGGTCTGCTGACATGTCATAAATCATTTTCTGTCTCACTGCCTCAGTTTCTCCTACCCATGTGCTGGGGAGCTTGCTGATGAGTTTCCTTTGGACGAGGCTTCCCAGTCCACCATCAGGAGTGTTGGAGGGACTAAGCACTCATGATACCAGCTTTGCTGATGCTGTGTGTGCTGGTTCCTGCCTGTGCAGAGCCTCTGCAGAGCTGCCTGGGGGGGCCCTTGCACTGCTTCAGCTTGCAAGGGTCAAGCCCAGCAGCTTTGCTGCCATCGGCTCCTCTCCTCTCCACGTAGCACTTCAAATCAGCCATGTTGCACCACATTTATTAACTGCTTTTGACTGACTTCTTAAGTTAATTATAATTTCACAGTGTAATATCAAGTATGATTAAAACAATTAGGTTTTCCACCCCCTTGCAATGCCTCTCTCCCTCTGCTTTCCTTTCTTCTTTCCCCTCCTTCCCCTGTGTCCCTTCACCCTGGAAGTTTTTAGATACGCCTCTGCTCCACTGCAACAAATTGTACGGTAGGATCTGAAATTATTACCCTCTTAAATGCATTAAACTGTTCATAAAGCAATTTGCAATGCCAGTTACCAAACTATGGTGAGCCTCCCAGCCTGACACCTCCCAAATGCGGGAGGATTCTTGGCAGCCGTGCCCTGCTGCAATGCTCTCTCACTCACCAGAGTCAATGCCCGAAACTTAGGAGAAATCAATGCAATTATAGATATGAAGGTCCAATTACTGCGTAATGTGATCAGTCTTTATCTCTGAGTCCCTTCAAGAAAATCAGGGAGGCCTTTTCTTTTTTCCCTTGTGAAAGGAGTTGCAATATAATGCAAAACGATCTTAAAGTGAGGACCAAAAGGGAGGGAGGTCCATCACTCAGCACGTCAATTCCAGTGTTGGCCGGTACTGATTTCCCCTTCATACTGGTGAGGTTATTCCTGATTTACACCTCAGCGCATCCATTGTGTCTGATGAAATCAGTCCCTGTTGATGCTACTCTCAGGTTCCCAGCCCAGGATCATGCATGTGGCCACTCCAGATTCCTTGGGTAATTTTGCTCATTCAGAATTTTTTCATCAGCTGCCAATTGTGGCTGCTCCCCCCTCACTCCTCCCTGTGGGTCTGAGGGAGGGAGAAGGATGTGGAGCAGCCTGGCTGCCCCCTGTCAGCATCTAGAGCTCATCCCTGCAGCTGGGCTCGTGCCCCAACACAGAGAAGTGACTGAGCTCCTAAAGGAATTGAAACAGCCTTCCTAAGGAATAATTTGCAATCCCTTCTGGGCAAGACTTCATCCTTGTACCTGCCCAGATGGGCTGATAAACGCCTGGAGGGGCCAGGCCCAAGGAATCCTCCTTTTCTTGGCACATACAGGCTGGTTTCAACATCCCCAACAAACAAAGAGGATGGCCTGCAGTCACCGTGTCTGGGCCAGTGGAAGGTATCCCTGTCCACGGCAAGGAATTAGAACCAGATGAGCTTTAAGGTCCCTCTCAGCCCAAACCATTCTGTGATTCTGCAATAAGGACAGGTTCTGCTCAGTCACACACATCCCAAAAAGGAGATTTTAACAGAAAAACTATCACTCCGAGGCACTGAGTTCTGTGCACAGGAGATCAGTGAGAGGGACTTGTGTTTCTCTGTGCTTTACCTCTTTACCTTTTATCCAACAGAGCAGGATCCAGATCAAAGCCAGGACATGACTGTAATTACACAAGTAGAAATAAGTAACCATCTGCACTAATAAGGAATACAATCCTTTATCTATGTTAATTAGAAATAAATTAGAGAGAAAAAAGACATACACATTAGCTAATAGTTAATTACTGCAACTACATTGAGAAATATATGCATGTATAAAGTAAAAACTCTATTCCAAATTAAGAAAATATTGAGGTTTATTTCTAGAAATTCAGAACAAGACCATGTTTGGGACCACATCCCAGTGTGAGGAAGGCCATTTATCATAAGCCTCAGAGCACCTTGTTCAAGGATCCCAAAGAGCTCAGCAAACATTGATAAATAGACCTTGATGTATTCCCAAAGGGAACCATTATCATCATGATATAGAAGTGCTCGAGAGTCTCCTTCTCCATCCCTGCCTGCCCAGCTCCAGTTTGATTCCCACTTCTCTTATGGAGAACACCCATCCACTTCCCCAAATTTTTGCAGCCAAAATCTGTAGGAGCCAGATTGTCACCAAGCTAAGATTTGGGGACAGTAGGGCTGTCACAGAATCGTTAGGGCTGGAAAAGAACTCTAAGATCATCAAGTTCATCAGGGCTGGCTTCGAGCTGTTCAGCAGAGCTGACCCTCAGCACTCAGACTCACGGCTTTGCCCTCTGATATTCCCCACCATAGACACGCAGACACATCAAGGTCACCAGGACAGCACCAAATGGAGGAGAAAATGGTGGGAATGTGGTCCTCCAACGTCCATGGGGATGTCCACTGCCCTCTCCCTGCTGTCATTTGAAGAGAGAGGAAGATCCCTGGGTGAGCAGGGGAGGGCTGACAGTGCCGTGGAGCTGCTTCCCCACCTTGCACTCAGGTGTTCAACCCCCTCCAGCTGCCCCACTTGAATAGGGAATCTTCAGTGGGCTCTGTCATCTTTTAAACAAAATCCCTGCGGCATCTCACCTGGGAGAGGACAGCACAGAGCCGAACAGCAGGGTGAAATGTGCTCGTGTGAGCAGGAGGCATCTCCATGCCGGGTGCTTTCGGGGGCTGCTGCGTCGTGGCGGGGATGGAGGCGGCCCAACACGTGCTGCCTGTCAGCACTCGCTGCTGCCGGCCCAACACAGCTCCTCACGGCCCAAAACGTGTGAAGAAATCCCAAGAATGCTCTCCACACACTGGGACATGTACTTCAGAGGCCTGAGAAAATAAATAATCATACTATCTCTGAAAGTGGGTTTATTTTCTTTCCATAATCTGGACCAAACTTCACACTCTCAAGGGTTTTCCACCTCTATTTCCTTCTCCTTCCTTTGGTTTTCCACTCGAATTTCACATGTATTTTCTTTTCTCACTCTGCCACAAGAATTACAATACGTAATTTGCTTATCTGGGGGTACAAAAGTTGGATTACTGTACAGACTGGTTTTGCAACACAGAATGAGTGTTGCCTGCTAGGGGTGTAAACACAGAGTTAATCCTGCCTTTCATGGCCTGCACTTTCCCTGTACTTGTTTATTCCACATTTTGTGTCTGCCCCAGGACGGATCAAACTGTTTAACCTTTGACAGCAAAGTCAGAAGAATGATTCACTTGGAAGCTAAAATGTAAATAAATATATGCATTGCTAAATAAGTCAACTGCTAATGCCTCAATGTGAGGCTGATAAATATCCTGATTGAAATCATACTTAAATAAATGGGGCAAATGATCAGGCAGGGGGTTTAAAAGTTACAATTTCAGGGCATAACTCAGCACAGCACCAACCATAATTAGCAAATGGTTTTAATCTTTGATTTTTCTGATTTTTTCAGAGAGTCAAATCTCTTCTCCTACAGCTGTTACATGAACCCTGGTATTACAAGTGTTGCAAAAGGAGACAGAATATGGTTGATTTAATGATAAATGAAAAAGTCTTTTCTTGCTTACATTGACTGAAAAATGCTCCAAAGCTCTTAAACCTTCCACAGCACAGAAAAGTGGGGAACTGCTAAGTGATCTCCCCTTTCACCTCTATTCCTGCCGTAACTCAGTGTGCCCGCAGAAAAAAGTTCATCTCCCATACAGGTACCTTCCCCTCGGGCACTAAATTACCAAGCACTACCCCCAGTTACAGTCTCTAAATCCATTAGCAGTTAAGAGAAAATAATCCCAGCAATTTGTGCAGCAGTGAGCGTTCTGTACGACGGAGGAATGTGCAAAGAGCAGCGCGTGGATGTGCCGGAGGACGAGCCTCAGCTCAGGACTGCCACCTCCCTGCTCCTCACAACGCACAGAGCTGCTCCCAAGCAATCCTTTCATTCGATTTATTTATTTTCCCTTTTCCCACGTCTTGTCCTCACCGAGCAGCCTGGGCACGGCGAGCCTGTCTGCAAGGACTCGCATGCTAGCACACGTCATTTTTTTGGCTCCCTGAAGGAAAAGGTAGTGTTTGCCTCCCACGTTGGATCGAGCCCTCTGAACCCGGTGTTTCCACATTCTTGATTGCCCTGCTGTGTGTGAATCGCATACCAACTAAGGAGTCCTTTAGATCACCTTCCGAGCTCCATTTTTTCCCCCCACATGCTGATTGAAAAGCAAATGAAATGCTTTTTCTACCACCAATTTCCTCTCTTCGTGTACCCGCCTGCGCTTTTTATTTCTGAAGAATCTTATCAAAGGAGCAACAGGTTGCTGGAGCAGTGGTTTGGCCCCCAGATGATACACTGGGCTGATAATTTATTAAGGGTTGTCTGTTAGAGGAAGATTGCTCTGAAGTGCTTTGAGCTGAGCGCAGTGGAGAGGATGGAGCAGAGAGCATCCTCCCCTGCCAGCCCAGCCCAGGGTGCCCCCCAAACCAGGCATGGCTCAGAGGAGCAAGGTCTTCTGGAACCCTCCAGCAAGATTTTGACCTTCTCAGATCAGATATTCAGCTGTCCTGCTTGTCAGCCTGGGATTCTCCAAGGAGCAGCTCTGCTTCAGTGTGTTCTCCTGGCAGTGCAGCTCCTGTGTAAAGCAGTCCCTGCATTTTAGACATTGTCCTCACTCTTCTCACTCTTCTCACTCATGTTTATCAGACTCACAGAGATGAGGATTGAAACTGAAACTGATAAACCAGGGTCCTCGAATTCAACCTGGATCCATCATGGAGCCGTGCCAGTGATGCAAAGGCCTGAAGTGAAAAAAGGGAGTATCTGTAACACCCTAAAAATTTCAAGAGGAAGGCAAAGTTTCAGGCATATACTTGAATTTTATTGGAGTGGTGCAATCCTGGATCCATTCTCAAGAGGAGGCTTAAATAACTTATATTTACAGATAAACCCTTCCCCTCAGTGCCCTTGTACATGCAGGACGTGATCAAGGCAGCTTCCAAAATTGCAAAAGGGCTTTTGGGACTAAATCCCAAACCACGCTGATGTTCTTCCCAGCGAGGACATTGGGGTTTGGCAGAAGAGTTTTACTGAGTTTCCACATCCCAGATCTTGCCTTTTCAAATGCACGTGAGCTGATACTGACACCTGAACGTATCAGGAGAAAACTCCATTTTGGAGATCTTCTGTTTCATCTGCTGCTGCCAACCCATGAAGAGAAGATGATCCTTCAGCAGAGCAATTCCAATAGTATAAAAATGGATTTCTTTTTATCAGCACAGTTAGCTAGAAAAGTTTACATTCCCCATTGGAGTTATGTAGATAGAATAGACTGTGTTGCCTGGGCAATGTTATTGCCTCCCATCCAAAGCCAGTCACCCACACCCTCCCTGAAGTTGAAAAAGTCTCCCCACCCTCCTCTCAGCCTCCAAACTTTGATCACAATCCCAACAGATGCAAAATATTTGCAGTAAGAGGTGCCAGTGCCATCAGCTCGCCGCAGTAGCTCCCAGTCAAAATGTTTGCACGCACACTTCAGAGCATCATTTATCTTGAGGGGTGTCAGCTCTAAAAATGTTAGCGCATGTCACTGTCAAAGCAAATGCCAGAAATTAGCTTTCTTTCATCTCAGAGAAGAATAATTAACTTTGCAACTGTTTCCAAAAGTGCTAATTAATGGGTTTCAACAACTTGACTTGTCAGGATACATCTTGATTGGAACAACAGCTTGCTCTTCCCCTTGAGGATTATGGCTCTTCTTTTGGGTTCTTTTCCTCATCCGCCAGTTTAGTGAGTTGTGGAAAATGGATGCCATTTATAACACAAAAATAAACATGTGAAAAAAGGAAAGCCCTGGGGACTAGTTAACATTTATTAATTATTGGTGTGCTTTATTAGCAATAATGCAAAAACACAACCTCCCATTGAAACTGAATAATCTTTAAACAAGATGGGATTTTGTTTGCTGTTTATGTTCTTGAAAAAACAGGAAAAGTCTTCAGCTTCATGTCTCTGCTTGGGTATGGCTTGGACTGGGCTGAACTGTGGATCTCCCCCTCCTACCTTGAAAGTTTCCTTCTGGAGCCAAGTCCTCTGCCTGGAGATTCTCTCTCTCTCCACTGCCTTGAGTACTTACGTTCTTCCAGCAGCTTTCACACTGTATTTTCTTCTCCCAGCTCTCTTTGAGGTGATAAGATGCTTGACTCTCAATACTGAGCTCCTTTCCCTTTTAAGCCATGTCACTGTTTGGATGCATTCCCTCCTTCCCCCAGGATGGGATCTACACTTCAGCTGCCCACGTTGAGATGAAAAGTAAAATGCCTGTTTGACAATGGGATTCAGCTATCCCCATCCCACAGAAGTATGTGGAAGCTGTCACACAGCCAAAATCCATAGGACCCATGAAAACCCGAAATCTTGGATGCATGCAACAATTTAAAACACTCTGGCCTGAAGAACCAGTGAAGGTGGTGGTCAGACTTGATATAAACAGCCTGGTGAAGCCTCAGACCCTTATATGCATTCCTGGAAATATAAAGCAAATCAGGAAATCAAGTGGAAAATCCAGGAGGTTGTTATTAAAAATCTACAGCTCAATCATCATTATAACAAGACTTACACCAGAGGTCATTTACGCTCATGGTAATTAGGGAGGGAGGTTGTGGTTTGAGAGTAAGGGCAACTCAACTAAAGAAGAGGTTTTTTGCAGGAAACCTGTCCCTAATGCTGCCACCTAAACTGGTCATGTCAGGCTGGCACTGTGCTCACCTGGGGTGGGGAGAGCTCCTGCAGGCACCCCCACACCCCACAGCAGCTGCTCCCAGTTCTCCCAGGATGGTGGGAGCTTTGCAGCCCCTTCCAGGTGAACAATGGATAGGGATGGCAAATAAAGGAGTCAGTGGAGCAGGAGGAGCTGGTTTGCCTTGGGCAGCAGCCGGAGGAAGGGCAGGCCTTCAGGAGAGGTGCAGTGTTTGGGGGCTCCTGCACTCTGAAAGGCTGAAGGGGTTGGAGGGCTGTGTGTCCCCTCTGGCATGAGGTGCCTTCTCTTGTTGCCTGGAAGGAGGAAAAAGGAAAAGGGAGAGGGCACCTGAGCAGGGCTGTGGCCATGCTAGCTGTTTGCTTTCCCAGAGACTTGTGCCTGGCTTTTGGAGCCAGGGAAGGAAGTCTCCAGGCTTGTGTGCCCTCTGAGAGGTCTGGCTCAAGCAATGATCCCTGCCCTGTGTTTCTGCAGGACCTGATAGTGGCAGCTCTTCTAAAATTTCATTCTGAGAGCTGGGGGGGAATGTGACCTGAATTCAGCAGAGATAATGGCCCTCCTTCATGGGCTGGTGGATCCCTAGCTTGGTTTTTGCTGAGCTGCACCTTATGTTCAGACTCTGGCAGTAGAGGGTTAATAAATTATTACCTGTGGTTACAAACACCTTAAGACACAAGGATTAAGTGGTTATCTGTGCTTAAAAGCACACCTAATTGTAGGTGAGGTGGCTACAAACCATGTGTTACTGCTGTAAGTTCCTAATCACTGATAGATTGGTAGGTTTTAAGCAACTTCAAGTTTTTGAGCTGTTTATAATTTCCCTGTTGCCCTGTCTGTAGCCTGAGCAGAGTTTTGCACTGTCTTCTCATGATAGTGACCCCCAGGAAAATTTTGGTCTGGCGTTTTTATTGTAGGGGACTGAAAAGGGGAGAAGTGAGCTTTGACAGAAGAGGACAAATAGTGTCACCTGATGGGACTAACACCAGGAGGAAATCCACTGTAATGGTTAAACTGAGGCTTCCTGTCACTGGTCACAGAGCAGCCTGTAAGAGTTAAACACGAAGCAACTTCACTTTTAGGGGTGACAACATTATTTACTAGATGGTTCTACTTAATTTGTTACTATATTTACACTTATGGTAAAAGCTAAAATGCTGTGCTGCTCCACGTTTATGTGGCATCTATTTTTATCCATGAAGGAAAGGAAGAATTTAGATACTTACTGGAAGGTGTGGGGTCATCATAGCTCTGGAAGAATAAATATTCTGAAAAAATAAATCTCTCACCTACTTATTGTCACTCTTTGAATTTCACCTGTAGAGCCCAGGCAATTCACTTGATTAAATTTAGAGCAAGAAAAAAAAATGTTTAGAGCATAAATTTCCATTTGTTTTCTGTTTCAAATTGCCTTTTATTCTAAGAAGTTGATGGGACCATTTTTTGCTGGTTCCCCATTCACCTGGTGCTGAATATGCAAGAATTTCTACAAAAGATGGTCAAAACTCTAGTGGGACAAATATCTATGCAATAAAAATGAGGAAGAAAAGGTCCTTTATACAGAACTCAGTACTGTGTTCAGATGCATGCCAGGGCGAGTCAGGTGTTAGGGTAAGGACTGGAAATGGCAGAGTTGGGCTTGAGTCTGCAGTGAGGTCAAAGGAGTCCTTGAAGGAAAGCCTGTGGTGGTTTTCTACTTGTTTGTAAATGTGAGGGGAGTTCTGTCAAGTTCTCTGAGGCCTGACGAGAGGAGTAGCACAGAACATTTCGAACCTGGGTTGTCTATGGATCTTTTAGTGGTACATAAATCGCCAGCTCTGGCAAACCATGCTGCCAGATGCTTTTTTGTCTTCAAAAAATCCAGTGGAAGGGAGAAACCCTCAATGTTTCAAAGGAGGAGGGTGGATAGGAAGGGAGTGATGTGGCGTTGCACCATTGCAGGGTGCGTGTAGCAGGGGAGCTGGTACCTGCTCATGCACTTGTGGGTTGGGGCCCTTGGTGTCAGGCACGTGCTCCTGGCTGCCAGTGTCCTCTGGACAGGGTGGGTGAGCACCAGGGAGACTGGTGAGCAGCTGGGGAAGGCAGGGACTGGTGCACAGGGAGGACTGGGACAACAGCTCAAAGCCAGCAGGGATGTGAGCAAAGTGCAGGACTCCCTGTGGGCAGTGCCAGCCCCCACCCTGTGCATGCAGGTGTTGGTACGGCATGAGAACCCCTCTGCTGCAGGTGGGACAGGCTGCAAGTCCTTCAACTCCTCTTTATTCCATTTTCAAGTCCCCCACCAATGCTGTGGCAGCATTTAGGGAAAAATATGTGCTGTCTGCATGCAGAGGCTTGGCATCTTCTCCCAGCACCAGCTGGTGAGGCTGCCCTGGGCTCTCCTCTGCATGTCCCCAGCCCTGCTGTCCCTGTGGTGTCCTCCCCAGCTCCAGGGGCAGGGGACACCAGCCCTGCCAGGTGCAGTGGCTCCTGTGCAGCTGCCCACAGCCAGGGTGGCAGCGTGGGCTGTGCCCAGGGACTGCTGTGCAGATGATGGCTTTGTCTCTGTTTACTGGAGTGCATCTCGTACCCAGAGCCCTCCCCAGTGCATCTCCCCACCTCCCCACGGACAGCCCCTCTGGATCGGGCTCCTTCACTAAAAATTGGTTGGGAATGAAGGAGGGGGGAGAAACTTTATTAGTGTTATACATTATTTTCCTTCTCTCCCTTCTCCCCCCTTCCTTTCCTGCATGATGAATTGCCTGGTACTGAGCTGGTAGCTCCAGCCCAGGCACTCAGCAATCTCCTCCTGGTCCCTTGCACAGACAGATGGGACGGCCCATGTCTTGACCGTGATTGATTAGCTGGAGAAAGCCTGTTGAGTGGAGTTCCATGAAGATTGATGCTTTATCCTTCTAACAGCATTTCCAAAAAGTTTCTATTACATTTTGATTATGTTTATAGAATCTCACTGGTCTCCAGGAAGATTCAATCTTCTTTTTCCCCCTCTCCCCTCTGTGCAGTGTGTGTAACTTCCCTCCTGTGCATATGCTGTTCATCCATCTCTTACCTTTATTCCTTTAGGGGTGCCCCCCGAGGCCTCTCAGGACAGGTCCCTTCCCCTGTCCCTCCTGTCCCTCTGCACAGGCACCTCCTTTCCAGTTTGTGCCCTCCGACTTGTCGAGGCCACAGGCAAAGCAGGAGCTCCCCAGCACGAGGCCTCACAAAGCTGCAGAGCAGGAGGAAGGAGTGCTAGCTGTGATAGCTTGGTGGAGAACCGAAAAAATGAAGAGCCCCTGTTTCCCAGTGCGGGAGGCTGGGGCTCCTGCCTGCCCACAAATGCCTGCTTTGCTCCTGATTTCCTGCAGCTGGAGGGCTCTGCCTGTCCCAGCTCAGTTCATATCAACTTAGATGAAAGTCTTCAAAAGCTTCAGGGCTCTTTGAACCTGGGGATCAGTGTGTTTGGCCATGGAAGGGGGCAGAAGGATGAGCTGTTTCAGCACTGCAAACTGCCCTGTTGCAGCTGGGTGTGGGGAGAGGGCAGAGCGTGTGCCAGTGCTGGCTGAACTTCAGCATCACTGTAAGAGGAGACTTCTGTTTTACAAGGGGAGGCTCAAGTCCTGTGCAGTGTGGTCTGGGGTTACCCATTTAGGAAGGCTGATGTATTTTTTCAGCAGCTCCACAGTATGTGTGTGATTTTTAAGTAATAACTACAGTGCAGGGCTGAAAAATGTGCTGGCTGTGCATGGAAGCAGAGATAACTCTGGTCCCTGACATCAGACAAATCAACTTTAAAGTGCTGGGCTCCTCCAAAGTGTTAGCAAGGAACCTTTTCAGTTGGTTCCTAATTGTAGCAAATAATTATATTACTAAATCTTATTAAGAAACTGGCTCTTCTGGTCTGTCTCTCTTATTCAATTAAACATAGAGCTTTTTTTGTGGAACAAGTCGCAGGCAGCCACCTTGCCTTCACTCTGGTGTCCTCTCTAGGAAGCAGAGATGCTTCCCTTGGGCCACCTCAGCAGAAGAGCGGGAGTGGCACGTCCTGAGCAGTGGGAACAGTCCCCCACAGCAGCCCCAGGGCTGTGTGCGTTCACCTGCGTGGGCTGGGCACACCTGCGGCCTGGGGATGGGAAACTGCTTGTGACTGCCTGCCTGCTGCTGTCCATGGGGAGGAGGATGGAATCTGCTGTCTGCTGCTCTCCCTGAGCCTCCAGGGACTGGGGGTCTGTGTCCCAAAGCACAAGATTTAGAGGTGAGGTGGACAGGAGCATCCCCAAGGAGGGATCGCTGTGATGCTGTGACCGCTGTCACCTCACAGGGACCCCCTCCCCAGCTGGCAGAGCACAGTCCCCTGGGGCAGGTGCACAGGCACTGGCTGTGCCCTGTGAGGAGTGGTAAATGCAGGCAGGGAACACCAAGGCAGTGTGTGCTGGCTCAGCCCCACTGTTTGGGGTAACCTGGGAGAGGGCAGACGCTCAATAAAACTCTGGGAAGGAGGGAGGGATGCAGGGGCTGGGGCTGCCCAAGGCTGTGTGGCTGCTGTGATGGCAGGAATCACAGCACAGGTGTTTATCCATGTCCTAGTGAGCTTCTCAGGGCTGGACAGGAGCTGTGACCTGATTTACACTTGAGAAATTGCTATCAAATGAATGATAAACAGTAACTGAGGAGGCAGGCGAGAGGCAAGGACAGGATTGGTGCTGTCACAGAAGAGCCTTCCTCCTCCAAATGCCATTCCAGGGCCTCACAAGTGATGTGGCACCTTGGTGGCTCAGGAAGGCACCCCGGAGGTTCTCTCCTCCTTCCAGTACTGTCCATTGGTGCAGCATTCCTGCTTCCAGGCATCACCACGTGCCCACAGAGCTTTAGCTTTATGCTCAGCTTGGCCTCTGGCTAAATGTCACAGTGCTTGAGTGTCCTGGGTGTGTGGTGAGGTGGCAGCTCTGCGGGGCAGCCTTATCAAGGCAATGCAGTGACTGACCTGTAGCGTGGGGGTTTTGTTCCTTGGCTGGGGTCAGCTTGTCCCAGCTGAGCTTCACACCCTTGGAGTGACCCCCTTCCCACCGGCTGGAGCCTGGCAAAGCTGGCTCGGGTGTTCCCCTGCGACTCAGCAGGATGGACACGGCCTGCAGGGATCTGCACAGGGGATGTTGTGCCCCCATCACGAGCAGGGAGGCCACAGGGCAAGCACGACTTCAGCTGGGCTCCGGTCCCTGCATCGCTGGGGATGTGCAAATCCCTGTGTGCCTGGTGCTGCAAGCTGCTGGGGTGCCCCTGTCAGTGCAAGCAACGCAAGGACTGCTGCTGTAATTTCTTGTGCCCCTTCTCCTTGTGTAAAACACATCTGGGCAGGCAGCCCATGATCTGCACAGGAGAAGCACGAGTGTGTCTGTGTGTGTGTGTTTGCCCTCCCCGTGCAGGAGAATGTGGTGCCCTGGATGCAGCCCTCAAACCCCTGAGGGCTCTCCCTCCCCATGAGCTCGCCCGTCTGCCCCTGCCAAACCAGGCTATTCTTTAAAATATAGCCCCCATTTTTTATTCCTGCATTTATTACAAATGCAAATTACAGATGAAAGCATCAACTACACAAACCATTACTCAGAGGAGCATCTTTCCAACTGCTGGACTTGGACTGAACAGCTTGTGGTTAATTTGCTATATAATCACTGCCTGCAACAGGAAAGCAAGTGCTTCAACTGTGCTAATATTATGAAAGGGGAAGTTAACCATAGAGATAAATCCTGAGGAGCTGCAGCTGGGATGAAAGAGGGAAATAAATGTAGCTGGAGTCCAGGCTTCAGGCTTGCAAAAGTGGCCGCTTGGATATTTAAAGGGATAAAAGATAAGAGTTCAGGTTAAACATGTGTTTTTTGAAGTTGCTTTTAGCCTGAATATATTTTCCCAAAGGCAGAGGATCCCTGTGGCTCCCACTGACCCCTGATTCGAGCAGTGCCCTGGCCTGTGCACAGGCATGCCAATGCAGAGCAGTGCCTGCACTGCCCCACTGCTGGGAGGCTTCCCAGGGCAGCTGCTGCGGGGAGGCAGGCCCTGGGGCACAGAGGGGATGAGCACATGGCAATTTACCTGGCAAAGATTCCTACTGGGGAGGGGGTGGTTCTTCCCCATCACTCAGGTGTGGTTTTGGCCTCCTGCACAGGAGCCAGGGGCACTCTGTGGGCTGGTAGAAGTGTGTCCCTGCTGTGTGGTGCAGTGGGGAGGGTTGGTGCTGTCTCCAGAAGCAGCCAGCAGTAGATAACAGATCCTCTTACCCCCGGCAGAAGGGATGCTGAGCTCCCTGTGGCAGAGCCCTGGCTGAAGAAGCTGCTCTGGCCCAGGACTGAAAGCGTTCCTGTGTCGTGGCAGTGCTCTGTGAAGTGCACTGGCTTCACCACAACTGGCTTCATACCCGTGCATGAGACTGAAATAATATTTAAACTTTCCCAGGTACCCAAACCTCCTCACATTTTCATTGCAGTGCCTCCAATGTAATTGCAGCACAGCACTCAGGCTGTTTTGCAAAGTGCTCTAGGGATTAAAAAACGTTCCTGGGGCTTATCTCTAGCGACAAATCTGAAGTCTTGTCTAACTCTTTTCTCTGGAGGCTTGGAGAGGCAAGAGCTCTAGATTATCAGGGATAGGAGTGGGAGAGTGAATCAGCTTAAGATGGGTGAGCTGGTTCTTATGAAGCAAGAGATCCAGCAACTCTGCAAATTTACATCCACTGCAGACACCTTTTCTGACTCTGAAATGTCTGTTTGATTGCTTTTCACCGTTTCCCAGGTCTGGAACAAAATCCTGGGGCTGGGGAGAGGACATGAAGCGTCAGGGGAGGATTTGTACCTTGGAGAAGCTATCTGGGGCCCCTGGGCTGAGGTTACTGAGGGGGGGCTGCAGGGCTCCCTGCAGCAGACCCCATGGCACAGGGATGCTGGAGGGGTGCTCAAGCCTCCATTCAGCCCCACCACTACGAATAAATTATGCTGGCAGTGCAGTACGCTTGGCAGTGGCAAGAGCCTGCCCTTGCTGGAAATTTGGCAAAGCAGCACCAGCAGGAAGGGCCACTTAGCTTCCCTGTGCTGGGAATTGATTTTCATGGGATTTTCAGACCGTGAGGGCATGTCCCGAAGGTATGATGCTCAATGTGGGTGGTGTTAGCCCCATAAACTGCAGTTTTGAATGACCATAACAGGGCTTTTTTTCCAGAGGTGAGTTTGATTCCTGGACCTTCATAATCTTAGGGCAGTATCCACTGGCCTTTTGTTTTTAAATCAACAGCATTTTATCCAGTCTTGGGAGATGAGCATCTCTCTTAAGCTGATGGCTGAACGCATTTTCCTCGCCTCCTGGTTATTTACTGCAGGACAGGGGTAACTCCCAGCTCCGACAACTGCAGCTCCAGGAGTTAATCATTGAACAGGCAGGATGGAGATGCTCGGGGTGCACATGTAAAGACCAAGAGGGCCAAAGGCCCTGTGTGGGCAGGAGAGCAGGAAGGAGGTGTTATTTGGGGAGAGGGGGAAGAGAGAGCGCGGGTGTCTGGACAATGGCAGGACTGTTGCGTCAGTGCTGGCCTTGCAGTTTGACTGCCCAGTCAAAACAGATGAGCCATGAAGCTTTGTGCTCAGTCAGGAGAGGATGCTAGGAGGGGATATCACAGCAGGGATCATCGAGGCTCAGTCTAGCAGAGACTTTTCTGAGGCGTGTGTCACGGTACACGGTGTGCAGGGGCATTACCTGCCTGGGTTAGGTTGTGCCAGCTCAGCTTGACACAGCAAAAATTGTAGGGGAAAGGCACTCCCAAGAATGAAGCCCACTTGCCCCTGAGAGCATCACTCGCTGCAGAGAACAAGGATGGGATGCATTTCTTGAAGGGATCATTCCTGGAATCACTTATTACCCTGGTACTCAAAGAACTACAGCTGGAAAGAGCAGGGGTTGGACCCTGATCCCTCTGCTCAGACCCCCAGGGCCTGTTCCCTTTCCTTGCCACGGCTGGAAAACCTCCTGCACTGGTGCTGCTCGCTATGGGATCCTTGTGCAGGGGAAGCTGGTGGGCGCAGGGAGGTGCAACACTGCTTGGTGTGGGTGTGACCGGAGCAAGAAGCCCAGGGTTTGTTCAGGCAACTCACCCTGAGACTTGACATCCCAGAGACAGGGATGGGGGAGAGATGCTCTGAGGAAGGCGCTGCAGGAGGCTGCAGGCTGGTGGAGCAGACACGTGCTGTTAACTTCTGCAGAGAGCTGCCCAAAGCTGCAGCCGAGGGAATTCCCAGCGCAGCCATCAGCAAACCACAGCTTTGCACAGGCTGATCCCTGAGCACCCTGCTGCCAGGGGAAGGGAAGGAGCTTCAGGCAAAGCAAAGCAGCTGAGAGAGGCTGCTGGCAATGCCAGAGCCTCCAGAGCTCTTGGTGTGACTTGGGCACCCCAAGGGTGGCGGTCTGGGCAAGGCAGTGTTTTCAGTGCTGGGTTTTGGGGCACAGATCTCCAAATGGCTTCAGAGAAACCTCAGTGCAGAGCAAAGATGCTCCAGGCTCCCCTTGCAGAACCACAGCAGGAGGATATCTGCCTTCTCCAGCATGGGAAGCAAGTGCAGGGGCACTTGGAACACAGATCTTGTTCTCAGAGGGTGAACTAGAAGTGCTTTTAAGCTTCGAGCTTCTTTTCCTTGGGCCCTTGTGGGGTTGAAACTCTTAGGACAGCCAGAAAATACCTTAAAGATTGGGAGAGTCAGGAACATGTGAAGAGAAGGATTGTTTTTTTTAAACTAGTCGCTTCTGCAGTCCTGTGATGGGCAACTGCACAGCCTGGCTGCGTTGTAGACCAAGTTTTTGTTGGCTTTCATAGGTATTTGTTATGCCCTAGCTTTTCAGAGGTGCTAATTTGCTTTGTCACCAGGCCCTTTGATGAAAGCAGCTTGTTACCTGCCAAAACTGTCCTCCAGGAGGAGAAATGAGTCGTGGTTAGGGCATGGGCTCTTCTGTGTGCAGCTCTACGTGCTCGGGTGCTAGCACTAGAAAATTCAATAGTGTTCTAGTGAATAAAAGGGAAAATACAATAAGCCATTAAATAACTTGCTAATGTTTCAAAAGAGAAGGAAAGCCCATTGTTGACAAGGTTCCTCCATCATCTTTACACATAAGGTGAATTCACAACCAAACTCCAAAAAACGGAAGGATTTATCAATGTGTGGGACAATTTCTAAAAGCAGTTCGAATTTCCTGGAATTTTTGCATGTAAAAATTGCTTTTACTGTGTAGACAAAAGGCAGGGGTTGTTCAGACTATGAATTGCTGAAGCAAAAATTGCAGCCATAAATTGAGAAGCTGCTTTCGGTACCTTTGCCCAGAGACTAAATGCTTCAGAGCAAAATCAAAATAAGTGATTTAAAGAATAATCAATAACATTAAAACGAACTGGCAAAGAAAAGACCTTGCATCTATAATGTATTTTCTAGATATTTTTAAATAATACATCACAAGCAAACTCCTGAGCAATGAATTCAGCACCTGTTTGCAAAAGGTGGCAAACCCAGGTGCTCTCCATCCTCTGTTCCCCTCCTGGGGAGGTGATTAGCACCCCTGTGGAATGAGTCTCCTTCCTCACAGAAAATGGTTGTTAGGCAGACCCTAAAGGTGTTTTGATGCCAAATGCACATCTTTCAAACGAGACTGAGCCTTGGGGTCACGCTGCAACACACCCTAACCAGGCAGACAAGATGTTCTTGTCTCACCTTGAAGGGCTCTGCCTGTGGGGTGTTTGGGGCCTCCTCATCAGCCCTGCTCTGGAGGGGCTCAGCTGGATACTGGGAGGCAACAAGGTCCTGCCTGAGAAATGAAGGGGGCTGGAACAGTGCTCCTGGGCAGGGATGGCTGGGGTGGTGGGGGTCAGAGCCTGGCCTGGTGCTGGAGGAGCAGGATGGGGGTTGTGGCTGCAGCAGCTCAGCCCTGTGCTTGTCCCAGTGCTCGGAGCTGGGGCTTTGACACCACCAAAGGGTGAGCTGAGACCTTCACCTCCCTGAGCACACAGACTCTGCTACATCCTCTGCCCCCTGTTTGAGTGGAATAGGAGTTTTTAAAAATTACCCTTTCATGTTGTCTCCCTAAAAGTCAGAGTAGTGGTATCCAGACAGGCAAAGCCCCTGTTAGTCAGGGACAGCCTGGCAGCGAGGGGAGAGGGAAAGGTATTTGTCTGGTTATTCACTTTTATCTAGTTACACTTTACCTCTCAAAGAAAAGCCGTTGAACACAAAAATGCAGCAGTGACTCACAATTTTGTGCCTTTGTTTTAAAACGAAGGCAATTTTTTCTAGCCTAGGGATGTAAACTGATCTTTTACCTTTGCTTGGGCTGTTTGTTAAAGGGAAGATAAAACATGCTGTCCATTGATCTGTCCTCGCCCTGAATTGCAGAGTTGGTGAGGAGGGCAGGATTAACTCTTGGGGAGCAGAGTTTCCAATCCCAGAGAGTGGAATGGGTTTTTTTTCCAGGCACCACACTGCTCCTGCAAAGCAATTCCTGTGCTAGACCTGGCAGCTCTGGCACCCTCATAACCTGCAGTGGGTGACCTGAAGGCTCCAGCCACGTCCCCAGCCGCTGTGTGTTGGGGGGATGACGTGTGGGGTGTTACAAGGACTGAGCTGGGGCTCAGTCCCAGCTCAGCTCCGTAACCACAGTGGCCACTTAGGAAGCTTCCAAATGCAATTAGACAAATGCATGGGAGAAATAGCCAGCTATGTCCATTAAACAAAATGATCCTTTCTGGCTCAGAGAGGAATCCCTGAGCTGCAGAGCTGGAGTCTGGAAGGATTGCTAACTTTATATTCTGTAAGCAACTTCTGCTTGCCATGGCTGTGGAAGGAGCACTGGCGAGATGTAATGGGTTTGAATTGTGTTTGTGGCTGTTTTGGGGTGACTTTAGGGTGTGTATTTTATATTGTTCAGGCAATACCAACCCACACCAACCCAACTCCAAAAAAAAAAGAACAAAACTACACCCACAAAAAAACTCTAAAAATCTTCCAAGTTTTCTCTCCACAGCAAAAGATTTTATAGTATAACATTATTTTTCTTTTCCTGTGTTTGTTAAATAGTTTTTTCATCTCTTTCCTTTAAAAAAGATTTCTTTCCCAAACCTAGTGAGAAAAAAGTAGCTCTAATTCACCTTCTATCAAAAAATATTTTCCTCCAAATTTGCTTCAAACCAACACAGTGTCCTCTCACAGCAGACTCTGAAGCACCGATGTTTGTAACCAATAATCAAAAGTTACAAGTAAATTGTCATAAACCAGCTTTGCTCTGGCAGACTCAAAGATGTATTTCTATTCTGATTTTGAGTGAGCTGCATTAACAGAGTGCAGTTTGGGTTTGGTAGATGCTTGTGTGGTTGAAATCTGGTTGACAAGTTTGCTCAGAGTGAACTGCCAGGGCGCTCTGCAGTTCAGCCTCTCTTTCCAGCACACCTGGAGAGGAGCCAGCAAAACTGAGATGCTGGCAGAGGTGGGATCAAAGCCAGGCTGTTTTAAAGAAAAGAAAAGTTGCAAATAAGGAGGAGAAGATACACACCAACTTCCTTCCTTTTACCAGAGGAAAGCACATGACTGTCCTGATGGGCTGTCGGGTCCAGCCACTGCTGTTCTGTTGAGAAATTACCATATCTGCCCTTAAGACCAGACATATTTGAAACAACCACCAAATGATGCATGATAGCATCAGTGTCTTATGTGAATAATGATTGATCACTCTTTCAACCGTTCCTGCCTTGATATGAAATGTCCTGGATATACAGGCAGCAGAAAAAGCCCAAGACCCATTTCAGTTTCTGCACTTGAGGGTACCTTGGATACCATAGTAACACCACCTTTTTATGCTTAGAAACTGTGCAGTTATGTCACTGTACCCCTAAATTTTAAAACTTTGGTTTGCTGTTCATTTTAGCAGCTTTTTGCTACTTTCTTTCAGTTTTCAGTTTCTTGCTCTTTAGCAGTAGAATCTGGCTCCAACTGGATTCCACAGGAATGACAAATTCAGGTGATGGGTAAAGCGTGACTCCCTTGCTTCACACACGTTTCTGCAGAAGGACAACATCACCAAGAGCTTCACATAGAACTGTCCCTGCAACACCTAAGGATGCTTTCTGAAGTGGGTTGGCTGCAGCTTTCTCATACAAGAGTAAAGGATACACTTCAGCTGGATGTGACCCTGAATAAAATAAGAAGGTGTCTTAATGCTCCTGAAGGAGACCATGGGCTGTGTTGGTGCTACATGGGTTACTCCAGAAACTCCCTGGATACAGACAGGAAAGATGGGAAAAGAGCAACAATTTGGAGAATGGGGTTGGATCCTCTTCTCCAGGAACATAGTCACAGCTGTGGTCTGCAAAGCCAAAGCACTGCAGGCACTTCTGCATGCACTCTCCTAGAGTTGGCTGGTGGCTGCAGAGGGAGCAGAGCAGAGCTGGCTGGTGAGTGCATCACTCTGAGCAGGCTCTGTGCCCAGACACCACGTGCCAATCTGACAGATCCTGCATGGAGAATAGACCTAATCTCTCTCCTCAGGGTACTCATGGAACAGAAGCTGAAGTGCTCCTCAGTGTGGTCACTCCAGCCTGTGCATTGCATGGTCTCGTGATTTATGCTGGAGACCTGGCGTTCAGCTCTGCAGAAAATTTGTGGGTAGAGACACACTGGACACTCTGGGAACTGATTAGATTCCACCAGTGTCAAGTTTTATATCACACCAGAACCTCACTTGGCTTATAGGAAAGGAATGACAATTGGTGGCTGTAGGTTCAGGACTTGCTAACGAGACAAGTGCTGTCCCCTGTGCTGGGACCATCCTGAAAGCTGCTTCTTATGTGGTCACCTTGGTTTTCTAATATTTCATAGAGAAACATGCTTAAGAGGTAGCAGCAGCTGGTGAGGGAGCAGATGGTGCCACCTGCATCATCAGATGTTTTATCACATTCTCTGTTTTATCCCACAAAGAGTGGCTGGAAAGCAGAGGAGAGCGTGGGAGCTGGTGTAGGTTGTGAAGGTGTGAAAAATCACAGGTGGCAGCACTGCCTCCCTGCCAGGCTGCTGTTCCCCTGTGCTGGGGTAGGAAAGTGCTTGTGCTTATGAGAGGGTCTGTGCCCACCTGTGCTCGAGTCTGCAAGGCTGTGTCTGGGAAGCACAAGGCTTTGGAGCAAGCTGGCTGCCCCTGCTGCCAGCCAGGGAGCAGGATCCAAAGTAAAGCTCCAGGCAGGTTTGGGTCACAGGCAAACTCACAGATTCACCTCTGCCATGACCAGCCTGGATGCCACTTCCTAATCAGATCCCAAAGAAGGCTGAGCCCTGGGATTAAATTTGCTAAAGCGTCCAACCTACGAGCAGCACGAGGGCTAAGTCTTGCATCTGAAGGAGGCAGAAGATTTATTCTCTTGGTATGTGCACTGCACAAACCCAAAGAGCAAACCAGTCTGACAGAGAGGTTTTAATGTCCTTGCTGTAAAAGACCTGCACCAGAGCCCAGCAGCAGCTGTGAGTGGAATAAATACTGAAGTATAATAACCCCTACCTGATGTACTCAAGAGAGCACAGCTGGTGGGGGGGCAGTAGTTTGCAGGGAACACAGGAAGAGGAGCCAATAACGATGTTCCATCCAGCAGAAATGACTGGGCAGTGAGTGCAGGAGCAGGGTGGGCTGCTGGAGACAGGCTGCCCACGGCCCTTTCCTCCCCTCAGCTTTGCTTCAGCTCCTGTTCTTAATTTTGCCCCTCTTCCTTGGCAGTTCTGCCTGTCCATTTCCCCGCTGTCCCAGCAGTCTCTGAGGGGGGATGACATTCAGATGTAAACAGGGCTGGTGCTGTGGCAGACCGGTAGCTACACGACACTTGTTTATGTATCAGTCAGCAAAGCCATTCACCACCCCGGGTTAATATTTCAACAGGGTGGATGGATGGGAGGGTGGGATGGCAGGAGAGTGGGTGAGGAGGCTGGAAGTCGCCAAGCCCAGGAGGAAGTGGAACGTGTGTGGCTACAAAAGGGGAGGAAGCCCATTGTGTGGGAAACAAGATGGAAGATGCTGCCCAGCGACGCCGGGTAACTGGTGATTAATTAGAGGCACGCTTTGAATTCTGAGCCTGGTTTAGCATTAACAGCATTTCCGTGTCATGCAGGGAGTTGTCTTGCTTGGTGGTTTCATTGTCTGTGTCCATGTGGGGCAGGGAGTGGTTTTCTCCTAAAAAAAACTTCAGGAATTGAGAGAATATGTGCAAATATTGGCTTCTGTTCGAGGCAAAAATAATAAAGAAAGGAAAAATCCCCAAAAGCGGAGCAAGTTCCTGAATTTCACAGATGAGAAAGAGACGAATAGGAAAAAAGCTTGGCTTTGTTTGAGGTACGGAGGAGACTCATGGTTTTGAATGCTGTGGTAGTTGTACTGCCTTAGTCTGGACTTTCTGAGCCCAGCCCAGCCCTGGCAGTGTCTGTGAGGTGAGGGTTGTATTCCAGGCATGTCTGCAGGTCTGTGGCTCTGTATTAGTGTTTATAGGAAGTCAATGAGATGGAACTCAATAGAGAAAAGGAAGACTTAAGAGTCACTGGAAGACAAATGTGAAGGCCTGGCACTCAATAACTTTACTGAATCATATCGTTTGTTGCTGTATGTTTCGGGGCAGCAGCAGTACAAGGAAGGAGAGCAGGGCTGTGTGTTTCAATAGGCTGTTCACCTTCCCCTTCGGAGAGAGGTTTATTTCTCTTGATAAAGAGATATCCATCCTCTGCTTGATATGAAGTCAAGCAGCACCATGAATCAGGAGGAAGGTGCCAATGGAGATGAAGACTGGGCTGCTGGAGGCAGAGGAGGGAAAAGGGGACATCACAAATCAGCTGTGTGAGCTGTGAGAGCACAAGTGGCTGTGAGCAACTCCAGCTGGGGTGCTGGAGCAGAGTCGAAAGGGTTGGTCCAGGCTGGCTCAACTTGCAGCTGTGGTCTAAGGGAAAATGTGTTTTGTTTGAATGGTCTGAGCATCCTCATGAGTGCTTCCTTGGCAGGTACAGGCCAGGCAGGGCTTGGGCTGATTCTGTGCAGGGAAGGCACAGTGCAGGCTGAGCTTCCAACTGAGGCTGTGAAACCTTTCCCACCCCTTCTGTCTTGTGAAAAGGGTGATAAGATGGACATGCCTGTGGTGACAATTACGGGATTCAGTAGCCAAAGACTTTGTCAAACCAGATGGGGCCTGTTCAGCTGCAAAGTTGAGCAAAATTCAGGTAACTTCGTATTTTTTAAGTAGGAAAGCACTTTTCAAGTGGTTTCAGTTGCCAAAATAAGCTCGAATTTATAAGTATAAGTGTCACAAAAGTGCAAAGCAAAAAGCTTAGGGGTAACTATCCAGCCTGGGATGGATGCCTGGAAGTGGCAGGAGTGCTTGAGCACAGGCGCCTTTCTGAATTTTCAAAGAATTTCACTGGAACTTGTCACCAACTAAATGTATGAAAATATGGAAAATGGCAACACTAGAAATCTGCTTCGTTAATTGATAAATATAATTAAGGGTACCACATTAGTATGAACTTATATGGCTAATTAGCTGAAGCAATTTATACTGATGCATCATTTTGTTACAACCCTGGTAGCTCTGCTCCCCGGGCAGCGCATTTTTGGGTACTAACCCTGCGTGGATTAAGCAAACATTTTTGAACAGCTAAGTACCAAGTCTCTTGGAACGGCCAGACAGGTCAGCAGAGGTGATTTGGGGACATTTGGATGTCACAGCTGTGTGGGCAGCACAACGTGGCTCCCACCTGAGGATCTGGGCTGAGGGGGGAGGGTGGATGGCCGGTCTTCCCCAAATCCAGCAGCTTAAGCCAGGAGGATGTGCGAGTGCTCTGACCTCTTGCAGATGCTTTGAAGAGCAAGAGCTCTGTGCTCGGGAAAGCCCAGATTGCAGCGAGTGCTTGCCCAACAACTTCCTCCCACGGAGGCTGTGGCAGTGGTGCTTTGCCCCTGAACTCCCAGACCAAGCAAATCTCGGCTGGTTTCCCTCCTGCCAGAGGAAACTCGAGCTGCATTGCTTCCAGCTGCAGCCTGGCTCTCTCCGTGGCATTTAGGTGTTCCCCGCCTGCCTCACAGGCCCTTGTGGGGTGTAGCCACCAGGGGATCAGTCCCTCAGGGAGTGGGGTCTTGCTGAATCCTGTGTTTCATGCAGACCCTGGCCACAGCCACGGTGCAGGTTTGAGAACGGTCACCTCCACACCGATGTGGCCGAACTCCCAGGGCAGGAGACTCATCCCATGTCCCCACAGAGGCTGTAGCACCAGCCCAAAGCCCCTGCTACAAACCCTAGACCTGCATCCCAATGGTCCAAAGGGACCCTCTCCCTGCACACCCCCGCTGGTAGGTGCTGAGCTGGCACTAATTACAATTTTGCTAATTGCTCCAAGCTCCGTTGCCTGTCTGCTTTCCCTTTTGCTGAAGCGGGGGCTCTGCTTGGAAGCTCGGTGAAATCTGCAGGGAGACACCTGCCAATCTTCACACACAACATCTTTATTTTAATTTATTGGCAGCATTTAGAGAAATTGGCTTCTATGCAGCATCAGTTGAACTTCATTAAAATAATAAGAGAGCTAAGTTAGTAAAAACAAACCTGGCCAGTTGGCAACCTCAGGCTTTTGTCAGGACTGATCTATGCTGGAAGATATAGATTTAGTCCATCTACAGTAATAAAGTCCCATGATCCCATGGTTAAAATGTCTTTTTCCCTGCTAGCTGATGCAATTCATTAATTATATGACATTTCCACAATGATTTCTCCAGAAGACAACCCTGGATGCCAAGGTTTACATTACATTTTCAATTACAAAGATATCCATATGGTGACTCTGCAGTATGTACAACTGCTTAACATGCATCCAAAGCCCTGCTGCAGTGCTAGAAGGGCTTGTGATCTGCTGGAAAATCCGTTTTTGGGATATGGGGCTCTTGCTGGGGTCCCGCACTGATTGTAGGATGGGGGTGGCATTTAGGTGTTCCCCACAGGAAAATTCCTGGAAATGGAAACACAATTTTTTTTTTTTTTTTTTTTTTAGGCCACCAGACTTTTTTAGTAACCTCTTGAGCTGTGAGGATGGGCTAAAATCAGCATTACAGACCATCAATGGCCTGAAATCCAGCAGTGACACGGGCAAGATTTTAGACTGAGCCAAAAGGGCTCAGCCCAGGCATGGATTTCCCAGGCAGGCTCCAAGCAGCTGGTGAGGGGTCAGAGCCCATCTCCTACTCCCTGGTGAGATATGTGTGCTGCCCCTGTGACATCTTTTGCCCCACACAGCAGGATCAGGCACACAGACACCCGAATGAGGGGAAAAGCTGCAGGGTGAGGTGCTGCCATGGACACACAGGAAGGGGATCTGGTGTTGCATTGGGATTTTTTCATATCAGGGCTGGTCCTGTCCACATAGGACCAGCTGGTACTGTAGAAGCTGCTTAACCAACCTCAAATCCAACCGAGTTTGAAAGGCACAAGTTGTGATTCAAGTACTATGTGGTCTGAGGGAATTTAGTGATTTTCTCCAAGAGACAGAACCGTTGGAGAAAACCTCACTCACAGTTCTCAGGTGGTTTTCAGAGGTTTGATGTTCAGCCAGCACCACATGAACCATCTTTGGTTGTCCCCAGCAGCTCCTGCCTGCCCCAAACATTGTGACAACACAGCTGGGCCCAGAAAGGAAAGCACAGGTTTTCCTTCGGCAGCACTGGTGTGTGGACTGTCAAACAGCAGAATTTCAGCTTTATTTTTAACAGCTCTGGACAGGGGATGATGTGTCCATGGCTTGTGCTTGGCTTCTCGTGCTCTGAGGATGCTCCCTGCAGCACTGGAGTCAGGAGTCAATGCTGTTTGCACAGCTCACTCCGATTATCTCTGCGCGCCCGTAACCTCGGAGCAGTAAACCAGTGGCATATATATAGTTGAACAATTATATGTATTGTGACTAAATTTCCCCCAAAGATCTCATTCAGGATGTTAGAGTGAAAGGATCATAAAATGAATTAATAGCTGATTCACTGTATAATTTCCTAGTTCAATATACTTTAGTGTACCAGCTAAATGAGCCATACACAGCATTCAGCTCAGCCAGTTAACAGCTTTATCATTGAGATCTCAGGCTTAGAAATAAAAGCAATTCTTCTGAAGTAATTGCGTCTAATTAAAAGAAACATTTAAAAAGTGTAACCAAAAGGAATTCATTTCAAATGGAAAATTAATGCTGAAAAATAGCCCTGAGCTCTCTTGTCTTTGCTAATAGCTAAGCATTCTTGGAATAATTAAACTGTTTTGAGATGTTGATACCTTTCCCTGTTTGAAATTACAGCCGTGGCCTGGCACAGAGCAAACCCTGAGCATGGCCCTGGCTGGGGATGAGTGTGGGATTGGGGTGGGCAGGGGAGGAGGATTCTCACCCTGGGGCTGCTTCACCCTGCCATGAGTCAGGGTCTTTGCAGCTTCCTTTGAAAAAGCAGGACTGCCCAGCCAGAGGAGCTGAACTCAGCATGGCACAGGGCTGGGAGGCTCTGCCAGATGCTGGGACTCCCCATAAAAGCAGAGGAATTAGCTGAAAAAAGCTGTCTTTAGAAGCGTGTGGATTTTGCTAAGATATTTGCTCATCTCTGCAGCGCCCAGCTGAAGGGTCAGGGTGCACTCCCAGGTGAAACCTGCTCACTGCTTTTCTGTCACTTTTTTCTCCCTGTGAGCAGAAAGTGCAGCATTTTAACTGCACCCAGAAAGGTCCCACAGGAAATATCCAGACTCAGTGCTCCTGGCTGGTGTCTGTGCTCTGTGTGTGCCAGCCTGGCTGCTCTTGACAGAGAGGATCCTAACTCCTGCAGGTTCCTCACCTGCTTCTTCATCACTTGCTCCTTTCCCTGGGCCTGTTTTGGCTGGGAACATTTCAGAGTTGGGTGTGCAGTGAAACCCCGCTTTAGGTCCATCTGCAGCTGGCCCTTCCCATCCCTCCACCCAAAGATTTGTTGGTGTTGGAGCAATAAATGTGTCCCCTGTGAAACTCTGAGGATGAGCACAAATCTTCAACTTGGAGCTGGAGATGGTTTTAATCCCCTGTGCTGCTCTGATTAATAGCCTGTATCTGGGTGCTCCAGGAGGCCCAGAGGGTGGCTTTTGGGGTGACAAGGATGTTTGGGGCCTGAAATAGTTGTTATAATGCCTCATTTGCATGGATTGAATGGCCACCAGCATAAGGGACCTGCTGCAGCTGGCGCTGCCAAAGCAGCCATCCTCCATAGTGGGCAGGAAATTGCCAGCATTGCTGTAGGGCCCAGAGATCCCTTTGGGGAAGGGATCTCAAAAGCTGCTGCTTTGTCAGGAAACAGATTCCCCAGATGTGCATCTTCTTCTGGAAACATTTTTTGTTGTTTCTCGAGGAGTGATTGCAAAGGCAGGGAGGAGTTTTACAAATGTCAGTGTTTGGTTTCAGCATCCCTGTTAGTGTTTGGCTCTCATATTGAGGCAACTTCTCATTGGGAAGTAGACTCTGACAGGGTGGATTCATTTAAAGCGTTAAAAAGGTCAAACCCAAACTCTTCTGACCCCAGTGACTTTTTTTGCTGGGTAACCAGGACATAAGTGCTTTTGAGACTTCAACTTTGTACTAGTTGAGGGAGGGAGTTTGTTCTCTTAAAATCCTTGTGGGATGGGAATGTAGTTTCTCATGCTGCTGCAAGTGGGAAGCTCAGGGAATCTTTGGGGGCTGTTGTTCATTACAGGCAGTACCTACTGAACTTGCTTGCATTATGTTTTTTGGTAACTATGACAGAACCAAGCATTTTCCATCTGAGACTTGTTTAAAATATTCCCAGCAAATTCTGTGAATGTACAATAGTGTGCTATGTAAATGCACAGATAGAGCATTGACCCCACAAAATAACCCTTGTCTCTGCTGCCTTGTTTCCCTTCCCACAACACTGTGCTGTTTCATGTGTTTCCTTGGTGTTTCTCTTCAAATTGTAGAAAATCAAAGTTTTCTCCTTTTTATTCTGGAGGCAGTATGGAAGAGTAACACCCGAGGCCAGGATCCTGTGACGTGCACTGCCACAGGTTTTTCTTTTACAAATAATGCTGAGAGCATCACAGTTTCTCAGGGAATAGGTAAAACCAGTCCCTGGTCTTGGCAGCAGGTCAGTGAAGGCCCTGCCCTGGTTCACTTGCTCAAAATTTTGTCTTGATTTTCTGGCTGATACAGAATTTTCTTTTTTTCTTCTTCTTCTTCTTTTTTTTTTTTTTTTTAATTCCTGAGTGTTTCTAATTGAGCTAACATTATTAGAATGGGGGGTTTTTTTAAAAAAAAAGTCCTTTCCCAAATTCCCTTTGCGTTTCAGTAGCTCTTTAATATGCAAGGCAGCAAGAGATGAACTGGGTCTAATTACGAGTCCCTGGAGTAGCCAGTCAGAAAATGAATTGATGCCTTTTTCCTTATGAACAATGCATGTACCACAAATTAGAGGCGCCATCACCAGAGATTTAATTACAAAATATCATTACTTTCACACATCATTTCAGATTTGGCCTGATCAAATCAAAGTTGGGGGAGAGAGAGACGGGGGGAGGCGGGCGCAGGGAAAAACTGCACCACTAGCAGGGTCATTCGTTCAGGGGTACTTGAATGCAGGAGGGAATTGGTGTTATTGAAGCTTCCCAAAAGGCAATTCTGCAGAGAAGTGGAGGCCGGGAGGAAATTCATTTCCTTTTCCAAGGAAGGCTCCAGGCAGTTCAGCTGCCCAGGGAAAACACGGCACGAGCACGGCAGCCAGGGCAGGCAGGGCTTCACTGGGAGGTGCTGCCTAAGACCCACGGGCATGTCCAGCTCCAGGGCGAGCCTCACCCTGCTTGGGGAGAGGGGAATCTTTTGTCAAGTAGGAAAAATGTGATGAAAACAGCATTGAAACTGCTATCACTTGGCTTTAGCTGGGCTTCCTCTGCCTCTGGCAGCAAAAGCTGTGTATGGAAAAATAAGGGATTTAATACCAAGATGTATCTAAGTGTACCCCAGGCATGCACAGCGTGCATTATCCGGTGCCATTCCTGATGAGCCTCCCCAAAACCAAATGCTGGGACTAGCTGATCAGGCCAAAGTGCATGATGGATTTTGTCAAGGGGAATGGCTGCCAAGGGAGGCCTGGAAACTCATTTGCTGCGGCGTTCAGCCCACAATTGTGGTTTAAAGGTCACAGTGGCTACCAGAAAAAAAGGGTCTGGTGTGAGCTGGGAGAGGGGGGTTGGCTGCTTTTGCTTCCCCGGTCTCTGTTCAGTCCTGAACAGTACCAGAGTGAGCAGATCACCTGCTTAATTTTAATGAGACAAGTTCATTCCTGTGGTTGGGCATTTCTATAGCTTGTGGTGCTTCCTACACAGAGCAGTTAAAAGGGTCAGGGGTCCCTGTTCCGTGAGTAAATTCAAGTCTCCTTCAAGCTGAGCATCCCAAGTAAGAGTCCTTCCTTTTAGTCCCTGCCCACTGAAAATGGGGAGCAGAGTTTGCAGCTTGGAGTGTGACTCCGGGCTGCAGGAAGGTCTCTGGGCTCCATGGGCCCGTGACAAAATGGAAAATCTGGTGAGTATTCAGAAATTGAGTGGTTCCAGTGCTGTGTACTCAGCACTGCAGAAGGGGAAGTGTCAGAAATAACCCAGTAAAACAAAAAGTAACAGGTTGTTAGTGTCCCCTGTGCACCTGAGTGCTGATTGCTGTTAGTGGATCGATGCTGTGGCATCAGAAATCTTCTTTTTCCATCCCAAGGAAAAAGTGAGGCTCTTCTCCACGTGGAGCGACACCTGTCTGGGGCTGATTTAAGCGCTGCCAGTTGAGCAGGGTCACTCGTGCTGAGCTGGTGCCATAAAGCCAATCAGCAGTGCTGGGGAGGGGAGGGCAGGACAGCCCTGGGATGATTTACAGCCCCTGCAGCCAGCCCAGGCCACGGGCTGTGATTATTTCCCGGCCGGACGCACAAGCCAATCATTTCAAGAAGGTAAAATGCTCCTCAAAATTTATGAGGAAAATGATGGCTTGTTGAATACATGATGTAGCAAGATGTAGTTTCACATTAACTTAAGAGGCATTTATGGGGCAATATTCATCTTCCCTGTATTATGGCAAGTATAATATGAGGGGATGCTATGTCATGGGGATATGAGACCTGACAGATACGATGTACACAGAGGGGAGACCATGGTGAAACAGAAAAAGGCAGCAAGAGCCAGAGCCAGGCTGAATGTGGACAGGGCAAGAGAAAAGGCTTTGTGAGAGAGGGAGATGCCACCCCTCTCCTCCACCTGTGGAAGCTGAAATTGCTCCATCACTCCCGTGGAGCCATGTGGATACCCACCAGCTGAGGACATGATCTGGTGAGTACAGCCCTGAAAATCCACTTGTGACTCGAGGTCAAGCCCCGCTCCCCACGAACTCCATCGTAAGAGCGGCTCAGCTTTGGTTTTTGTTCAGTGGACAGGTGAAATCCAGGGCATTAATGTGCCTGGGAATTGCAGTGGAATCGTTGTACATGTGGCATCAAGGGCTTCCACCGCCACGAATGAGCTGTGAATGTATGGCCATGTCGTAAAGAGAAAAATGATTGCTCCAAATGATATCCTGCCTATGAGCTGGACTCTGCCATGTGAGCACACAGTACGGGCTGTAAAAGCTGGCGTGGTCTTATGGAGGAAGTGGCAGACTCCCTTGGGAGCAGGGCAGAAAGGCACATATTTCACTGTTGGCTAAATATAGCTGGGTCCTCGCAGAGCTCTCTCCAGCTGGCAAAGCACACAGCTCCTGTCTGCTGCACATCTGACTCCTCAGAACCTGCAGCACAGGCCAAGCTCTCAGCCTGCTCCAAGTAAGCTTCCCTGTCTGAGTCTGGCAAGACTGAAGCTGAAAGTAATTCCTAAGTACTTTTTTCCCACCTCTGCATTGAGCTGCAGGCAGAATTTTGCACTAGAAACAGCTTGACTTGGTAAAGGGCATCAAACCACTGTCTGATTGGCACTGTGGGTTAAAGCAGCATCCTTGGTGCAAGCCCTGTCCCTGTGGTGTCTGACCCCAGGCACCCAGGGAAAGTTTCTGGGCTGTCTCCTGGTCCCCCCTTACTTTGTATGAGCACAGGCTGTAGCAACAGGAGACGCTGGTGTGGCCAAGCCCCACAGTAAGTGGTGCAGGAGAAAGCCCTTTCCCTGATGCCAGGGGTGCAACAACTGCAGAGGGATCTCAATCTCTGTAGATAACCCTCCCTGGCCATTATGTGCAGGAAAAGGGGTTGAATTCTGGGGTTTTCTCCTTTGGTATATTGAAAACACCGAGCAGAGCTGTGAGCCCTGCCTTAAGGAAATAACAATTGACTTTTTAAAGCAGTGGTTGATCACCAAGAGACCAAAAAGCTTGTGCAAAGCCAAAGGTGTCACTGCATCTCTGGTCCAGCCCCTTCCTCTGAGAGCTGCAGTGCTTCCCCCCTATGCCTGACCTGTTTGTTCCCAGGGAGGAAGAGATGCTGCCCCTTTATTGCCAATTTCTCGTCTTTCTGCATAAAACAGGTCAAAGCTGCTAGACTTTGATTCAACCTGGGGTGAACACCTGGATGGAAGGCAGGACCCAGCTCAATCTGTTACCATCGCTTCTCCCCCAGCCTCTGCCTTTTGAAGTTTTACCCAACCTTTATTTATTAGTGAGGCTTGTCACTCTGACAGGGTGATGATATCAGTGAAAATAAAACCAGAAGGTTGTGGGGAGGCTGTGTTGGCCTTTTCTTATATCACGTGAGCCCAAAAAAACAAGAGCAATGCCGGGTTGGTTGAAGGCTGAAAGACTTTGCAGGAGCTGCAGCAGCCAAGCACAGGAGATGGGCTGAGGATGGAGGAGATGCCTGGAGAGGTGCCTGGGTGTGGAGGAAAGGTTGCAAAAGCCATGAAGAAGAGGCAGGAGAGCAGGATGATGTATAACACCCATTACATTGGAGAGAAATTAAAAGGATTGATTGATATCAATTATCAGGTGCAATTTGTTGCTGCACAATTGACACGTTAATCACCTCCCTGCTGCATTTCAGCGCTGCAAGATTTTTGACCAATTTGAAAGGTTTACAGCAACAATATGATGCTGATTTATCTCTCCTTAATAAAAAAGTGATCAACTGAAACCTGCATCCATCATTCTGTTTATCACTCATGGTGATTTATTAACTAATTATACTTACAGTGGGTCTTTTTCTATAAGTATGGATAACAGAGTGATGCGGTGTCAGTGCAAGTCATAAATAATGCCACAGTACAGTATGTTTAATACCCACTCCTAGGACCAGCCCATAACAAGATGCCTTGATTAAGGTAAGCAGATGGCTCCGTTTGTCAGGAACGGTCCCGAAATTGCACATTGAGGAAACAAGTCCATTTCTCATGTTCTCAGCACTGGACATCACACAAATGTCTCAACCACGTAATCCAGATCAGGAGAAACACTCCCAGACTGGCTGCTTTTCCACAGGCATCTGCTCTCACCAGACCTCACAGCACCCTGAGACTCAGCAGCAGTGTGGTGTGCAGGGTTGAGCTCTGCAGAGTAAGAAGCAACCACAAATGCAAGAAAAAAGGGCTCCCCTGTGATTTTAAAACCGAGGTGGGGAGCTGACAAAAAATCAGAACTTCTCCAGCCATCATATAAGGGAAATTTTTTGTTTGTTTTGAAGTGACAAGTTATCAGGCCACTAAATCAGTTTCACCCCTCAAAAGTACCTTGTACAACACTTGTAGGTGATGGTAATTGGCTAATCTAGACTCCCAGGATTTCTGCCTTGACAAAGAGATGTGGTCAGTTCCCTTGCCTCGCACAAGAGGACGATGATGCGACTCAATTAAACAATTACACCCAGTAATTGTGTCATCTCAAGGAGAAAGCAGAGTCTCAAATGACACATCGGACAGCTCGGTGCTGCCTTGCCAGGCTGTGCAGCCGAGGAGCTCTGCACCATCCCCTCTCCCTGCAGAGAAGAGGTGCTATGAAAGTGTCACTGGGGTGATGGCACTGCCAAAGCAGCTCTGCAGTGACTGGACTGGCTGCATATTTTGGGGTCTTTCCCTGAGAACTCCTACAGAACCAACTGGCATCTTCACACTTGCATTAAAGAGCAAGGCAAGACACCCCAGGGCTGCTCAGCTTCAATGTCATTTTTCTCTGCAAATCCCAGCCTTAAACGTCTGAGATTCCTTTCTGCTTGGAGAGCAACTACAAAAACGTCAGAGATTCTCCAAAGCACCGTGGCTGGGCCTGATGCTTCCTGTGCTGGATCACAAGGGTGCAGCCGGAAACCTTTTCTTCCCTTTTTTCTCTCGCACATCCTTATTTTCCTGCTGGGGTGCAGGTGCTGGGGCATCAAGTCTGCTCTGGCAGGCTGCAGCTCTACTCAGCCTCAGTTCAGACAGAGGCAGTCCCAGCTTTTTCCGTCAGTATCCAAGGATGGGGTGAAGTGCCAGTTGCATCCTGAAGGATGAAGGTCGAGGGCACCAGAGGATAACCTGGGCAGAGCCAGGGTGGCTCTGGGTGCAGGAGTGTCCCTCACCCTGTCACTGTGCACTAAACTCAGATATGCTCAATCCAGTTTCCAACCTTCTGAGCTTGCACCAGAACCATCCTCAACTTCTTCACCTTGATGTCTGCCCAAAAACGCATTTAGAGTCCATTCTTTCTCACGATCTTTTGCTAAAAATATGATTTATCTGAGCAAGAACAATATTCCATTACCTTAAAGAAGCTTTTTTCATCTTCTTTATCCATCACTGGCCTAAGTCCATAGTGAATGTTCTGGGACTGGACTCCCTTGCCTCTTGGTTTTACATGGCTATAGATCACATGAATTTTATTTTTGTATTGATTGATACCTGTAATTAAGAACCCCATGTAAATGCAGTACATAATGGCTATTTTCCCATCATGCTGGTACTTTGCTCCCAGCCCTGTTATTGACTTTGCTGGCTTGTCCAGATCTCCTTGCTCTACTACTCTGGCAATATTAGGAGGAGCACAAATGTTCTTTGGGAGAGTATCTTATTCTGTGTTTAGGCATGGCCTGTAAAATCTCAAATTAAACCTCTCTTTTTCTACTCCAGTAATACGTCTCTGCCTTTTGACTACGGGTTGCATTTCTGGCACAGAGCAGCAGTGGCTGAGCACCACCCTGGAGTACAGGAGGCCAAAGAGTAACACCATCCCAGATCACAGGAGTGGAGGGAACTGGAGGGATGTGGCTGTGATTGGTGCATTTACAACACCATCCATAAGCAGGAGGGAACACTCAAACCAGCAGCAAATAATTGTTACATTACACAATTAATAGTTGTTTAAAAGAAAAGCAGAAAAAGATGCAAAACAAAAAAAAATCCCTTTATGAGAATTCTTTTACAGGGCTGATGGGCCCAGGCAGGATTGCAGCTGCAGAGGCACTGCGAAAGTTACCCAGCACCTCCTGGGGGAAAAACACTCAGTGACAGATCCATAATTTATAGGGGACAGTCAGTGCTCAATAATTAGGGCATAATTCACACTGAGTGGGTTTGGGTGGTGGGAGGAGAGAGGCAGTTTTGTTTGTTGTCCTGTTCCCTTCCTGGGTGTCTGTCCCAGAGCTGGAGGGAAGAGGATGCTCCTGCAGGCAGAGCTGGCCTGGCCCAGCGTGGCAGGGCTGGGTACATCCCTCCCATCTCTCCATCAAGGCTGTGAGCTCATAATGACCATTTTGCTGTTTTTTCCGATGGAGAGGTCAGATTTTTCTGCTCTGATCCTTGAAACAGCTCTTCCCCTCTTGGTGTTTAATCCACATCATCCCTCCCACACCAGAAGCTCCAGACATCCCCACAAGCCTGTACCTCAGCTCCTGCATTGTAACAGCCTGTCCCACTGGCTTGAGCACATCTGTGCCCTCTGAGGGGCTTGGCACCTCAAACCCATCACCATCCTCAAGGCCTGGAGCAGTGGGAAATGCAACACAGTGCTTGTCCTGCCTTTTGGCACGGAGCTGCCTTGCAACCAGGCTGCAGGTCACCTGTCCTTGGGGCTGCCCACCTCCCCTGCCCTGCCAGGACTTGCAGCGTTTAGGATGAGCCACCTTTTCCTGTTTACAGGCACATCTGGCCCTCAGGGACACCTTCCCTGCCAGGACGTGACTGATCAGAGCCAAGCTAATCCACTCCCACCGAGGGACTCGGCTCTGTAGGACTCAAGGGAGATCTCAGGAGAAAAAATTCTGAATGTAACACAGCAGGAGCTAAAGAGATCCTGGGAGTTTTGGGGTAGGTGCTTCCTGTTGTATGTGAGGAGGGAGATCACCCTGTAGACTTCTCAGTAAATCCATGCCCAAGCTGTCAGCGTGAGGAATAACAGGAGCCCAGTATTTATGCTGAAACTTAAAGCTAAAGTGTGTCTCTAGAGCTGATGTGTAAACGAGGCTAAGGACCTGCATATCTAAAATTGAGAGGGAGGGCGATGATAATCACCTCTTCTTTCCTAAATTAGCCCTGCCCTGATCACCGAATCATTAAGGTTGGAAAAGACCTCTAAGACCACCGAGGTGAGGCATTAACCCAGCCCTGCCAAGCCCATCACTAACCCACATCCCCAGGCACCACGTCCACACCCTTTTGGAACACTTCTAGGGGCAGCGATTCCAACACTTCCCTGGGCAGCCTGTTCCAACACTGACCACCCTTGCAGTGCAGAAATCTTTCCTAATACCCCACGTAAATGACGATAAGGGATGGAAACTTTGCTGCCTGCCCCATCCGGTGGCTGCAGCATCAGCCAGCTCTGCCCTAGAGACAGCAGTGGGGAAGGGGGAGGTGTGGGTGCCCCGGCGGTGTGACAGCCACCACGTGCAGTGACAGGACAGGCAGGGTCCAGCCGCAAAGGAGTTAAATTTGATTTCCTCGTGGGGAACCAGCTTGCAAGGGAAGCAGGTAAAAAATGGCTCGGCTTCATCTTTCTCCCATTTTAGAAAAATTAATTTTTGAGAAACCTCCACAGTTTCACTATTTCTGGTGCTTAAATCAGGCCGCCTGACAGCCTGTCCAGGGCTATTTATGGGTTCCCTCGTCGTAGCCATCTTCAGGGAGTGCGGCTCGATCTGCGGACCACGAGTGCCATCTTCTGGGAGCCTGCAGCCGCATCCCGTTCTCCTTCCCCGCACCTTCCCGGAGCTGAGCCACAAATCTCGATTCCAGAGGAAGAAATTTCACTACACTGAGCCTCACGCTTGGGTTTCCCACCGCTGGGTACCAAAGCATCACCAGCTGCAGGGCAGCACAGGGCTCCTCGCTGTCCTGTGGGGAAACTGAGGCAGAGACAGAGTTGCTGTGCACGCCCTCAGATGCACAGAGGCGCTTGGGATGTTCTGTGGTCTCTGACACACCCAAGAGGCTCAGGATCAGGAGGTGCTGTTGTGGCCCAGGTTCGCTCTCAATTTGGGGCTCTTTTCTAGCATCAAATAACAAACCAAAACCTCCCTTCTCTTTTCTCTGATAATGTTCTATTGAGGAGAGAGAATTTTCTTTGTGCACCAAGATTTAACTCCAGAAGTGTGCACTGTAAGATATTCTTGGCGTATCACCAGCACCCAGCCAAATCCCAGTGAAGGGCAACACTGGAATGAAACTTTTTTGCTTAAAAATAAGGAATTGCCTGAGCTGGAGCACAAGGCAGCGAGGCCACAGAGAGAGGGTGGTCAAAGCCCCCCAGGAAAGGAGACAGAGGCCATAATGTGGGGACTGTGCCCCTCTTCCAGAGGCTTACAAAGGCTTTAGTTACTTTTTCTGTAAAACTCACCAGAGCATTTTGCTCAGGTCTGATTTATGGCGATGGAAGTGACCGGGCACATGAGCCAGCAGTGGTGGTGGCACAGAGGGTGCTGCCAGACTGGCCCAGAGCAGCCATGCCCAGGAGAAGCCGAAGAACTGGCCTTTTCAGTGTGTGTGGATCTGTTTGACTCTTGCACACTGCTTTCCACAGTTAAAGGCGGGGCAGGCACTCCCCGGGTGCGTGGAACTACTGTGTGGACAAGTGGATGCATGCTGGTGAGAGGATGTCAAAAAACACTGCTGCTGGTTATTGCAGCCCCTGTAGCAGGGCACAGTTCAGCCTGCGTGGCAACCTGCAGCCCATGCAGCAGCTTTGTGTGCACAGTCCATCAGCAGGGCGATGTACGGCGGTGTGTGAGGTGCAGTGNGCAGTGAGAGGTGCAGTGTGGGATGTGCAGTGTGAGATGTGCAGCAGTGAGAGGTGCAGTGTGGGATGTGCAGTGTGAGATGTGCAGCAGTGAGAGGTGTGCAGCAGTGAGATGTGCAGTGTGGGATGTGCAGCAGTGAGAGGTGCAGTGTGGGGTGTGCAGCAGTGAGATGTGCAGTGTGGGGTGTGCAGCAGTGAGAGATGTGCAGTGTGGGGTGTGCAGTGTGGGATGTGGAGTGTGGGATGTGCAGTGTGGGCTGCGTAGCAGTGGGAAGTGCAGCAGTTGAGAGATGTGCAGCAATGCGTGATGTGCAGCAGTGACAGATGTTCAACAGTGAGAGATGCTCGGCAATGTGGCATGTGCAGCAGTGAGAGACGTGCAGCAGTGTGTGTGCAGCAATGTGGGGTGTGCAGCAATGACAGATGCTCAGCAGTGAGGTGCTCAGCAGGGTGGGATGTGCAGCAGTGTGTGTTCAGTAATGAGAGATGTGCAGGGAGAGATGTTCAGCAGTTAGAGATGTGCAGCCGTGTGGGATGCTCGGCAGTGAGAGATGTGCAGCCGTGTGGGATGCTCGGCAGTGAGAGATGTGCAGCCGTGTGGGATGCTCGGCAGTGGGAAGCTCAGCACAGGCTGTGCACAGAGCACGCACCAGCACAGCCCGTGCCACACGGTGGAGCTCGGAGCTCTCGCTCCTGCTTTCCCCGCAAGCCAGCGCTGCCGGGGCTCTCTCCGTCTGCTCAGAGACTCCTCCCGTGTCCCTCCTCGGCCAGCAGAGAGACCAGCAAGTGCAGAGTCCTGGCCATTCCCTCTCGCTCTCTGTCCGGTTCTCCCTGCTGCTGGTTTTCCCCGTGGCCAGGGAAGGGTGGAACCTGCCGTGGGCAGTGCCTGTGGCACGGGAGTGTCCTGGCACGCAGGGCGATAGCCTCCGCTGACCCACTGCACGATGCCCCCCACCCAGCACATCCCAGCTCCGTATTTTGGACAAACGTACCCGTAATGATGCGGCTCATGGCTACAGGGGCTGGGGGATTTGCTTAATGCTGGAACAGAGCAGAGATGGCTTCAGCAGATCCCAGGGTGATGGTTTTCAAAGGAAAAAGCAAGTGTCAGGCGTTCAGAGCCCCTTCTACGGGATTTCAATATCTGATTCATTAAGCTCTGCAAATATCCTCTCATGTGATGAAAATTCATTATTTTCAAAGCTAAATCTCACCCTCTGTTAACACTCAGCACTCAGGTCTTTGCTGGGGTCGGGGGAGAAGCACGTGAAAAAAATCCTGCTAAATGTGCCTGTGTCCATGCTGACTTTTGATTCCAACAGCTGAACTTCAGGTGGGTTTGGAGTAAAACTGGAGTTCCGTCCAAACTCTGCTGGAGAAAACGGGAAACAGCATCAGCCCAATTCAGTCCAGTTGTGGCCCAAACCCCGATTCAGCAAACTCTGTGGGGAAGCTGGCAGTGCCCTCTGTGAAATGGTGACTCCAGGGATGTCTGCAAGGGGCTTTGGGTAAACTTGGCGAGGGTTTCATGATAATAATCACTGCCAATAGCACCATAGGCAAGATTTCAGAACAAAATCTTTTCTCATGAGTTAGCAGAAACAACGCTGGCTATCGGCGATTTCTGCCTCCCTCATAAATTACATTTTAAGACTCAGATTCTGTGTCACCAGAAAAGATACATTTTATTTTTATATCACATATTTAGCACACACTTAAGGAGAATGATGGTGTTGTCAGGGGCCTGGGGTGATAGAGAGGGTATTTTGGGGCCTTTTTTTTTTTTTTTTAACCCAGAAGGGTTTCAGCCTGTGCAGGGGAGTTATGGCAGAGTCACCAGCTGGCAGATTTAGGGGAGGAGGCAAAGATCAAAGCAGGGGGGACAGTGCACAGAATGTGTGGGGAGAGGCTCCCTTGGGAAAGCCATGGCAGATCTGGCCCTTGGAGATGTCAGGTCTCACAGAAAGACCCAAAAAGCCCTTTCCATGGTGTCTCCACTCACCCCTGCTCCCTGCCCAGCTGGACTGCGGAAGTGCTCCAGAGTTCATTTGGGTACCCGTGGCTGTAGCACCTCCATGGGATTGTCACAGACAGGTTCTGCCTTGATGCAGGGTATGATCACTAAATTTGTCACTGTGAATTGCTCAGATCTGACCTGGCTCATCCAGGAATTTGGTCCATTTCTGTAGTGGCTCTCAGGCTCCCTGGGTTGTGTAAGAACTGCAGTTTCTCTGGGTTTAGGGGTTCTTCCTAAAACTTTTATCAGTGACAGGGTGCATCCATCAGAAATTGGGAAGCAATAGGCTGGTCAGCCATGTTCAAAAAAGAGAGTTCTCTTACACTGCAATTCCAGCTGCACATTGTGATCACTGGGAGTCTGTGCTAGTGTAGTCCCAGCCTTTTTTCTTCCCCAAAGTTTCCAAGGTGACTTGAAAAAGTGAGGAATCCATTGAGTGAAGCTCCAACAGCTATATTTTTCTCTTATTCCTCTCAGGTTTTGTCCTTATGAGCTAGCACTTGGCCTATCCTAGCCATGAGCAGAGTTGGTGGCTAGTTATCAGCCGCTCAGCAGATGCAGCCATGACTTTTGCATGATGTTTTCTCCCAAGGCTGGAGTAGCAGGCCCTCCAGGATCATTCCCCTTCACTCCAGAGCCTGCAGGGGAGCAGCTGGGCAGACAGCAACGTCATGCCGGGGTAAACATGGGTGTGGGTCACCCCGTGACTTCCCTGGGTCACCTCAGGCATCAGACGGGTGTTCCCCCTGCTTTGATCTTTCCCTTCCTTCCAAGGGGCTGATCTCCCTGCTGGGCACTGCTTTGCCCCTCTGGGCTGAGGCAGAGAGTGGCCCTGCTGCAGCTCGAGTCCCTGTATCCCCCTTCCCAAAAGAACTTTTGCAAGCTGGATTTTCAGAGATTTGGTTTTAACAAACTTCCCCTGCCTGTGTGGCAGGTTAAAGAGCTCTGGAAGAGAAGGAGGATTGGGTCATCTCCATGGGAACGTTGTGGGAAGATTGATATGTGCCCCGAGAGGCGGGTGCAGTTATTAGCATGTTCCAGATCCTTTCCTGCAGCCTTCTTTTTTTTCTTTTCCCCTGCTGAGGTGGAAGAGCTGGAGTATTTTCTAGGAGGAAAGAATGTGAACATCTGAAATAAAAGCACCACTGCAGATCCCAGCCCCTTCCAGCAGCAGGTCTCTGCTTCTTGTCACAGCACAGCTGAGAGAGTTCCAGCAGCACCAGAGCCTGAGGGAGCCAAGTGGGTTTGCCCAGGTGAGGCAACCCTGCTGGCAGGGTGACACAGATGGCACTGGGCATCGCCAGCAGGATGCAGAGCGATGGCACTGGGCAAGGCCTGGGCAAGAAGAGTGGAGAGAGCAGCTCCTGGTCTGGTGGTCACAACCATCCAGTGCAACAGGTTCTTATCTTCTTGTTGCCTCGCCATCAGAGCATCACCTGAGACAGCGAGATGGACTCCAGCTCAGTTTGGTGAGCTGAGCATAGATCTGAGCACCCAAATATTTCTGGTGTAACCACGAGGGTCAGAGGATGCCAGCTCACCCCAGTTTCCTCCCAAAGCCGTTGTCCCTGACCAAGAGCCCTCACACATGCTAACCATTTCCAGGAGCGATGGTGGGCTGAGACAAGCCCTTCAGTCTTGCTGGAGCCAAGAATGAGAGACCAGATGGTGTGTGACCTGACAGAGCCCCCTGTGATCTTCTGTTTGTTATTCTCCTACGAGCACATTGCGCTGGGAAAAAATCCAAGGGTTCTTTTCCAGGACCAAGACTCCTTTCATGTGCAAGAACAACTGCACCTACTCTGGCCACACGCGTTGCTCACATGAGACTCCCTTGCTGCTGCAACAAGGGTTTTGGGTGCAGGGGGTCTGGTGAGGTCTCCTAGAAAAAAAACAAGATTTAGCTCCTCTGGGGTACAGCTGCAGTACAGCTCCTGTCCCATGTTTGTAAAGCACCTAAAGAGAGAGGGTCCCAGCCACGGCAGCCCCCCCATGGGTGTCACTCCAAAATTACTAGCAACAAGAATATCTTTAAAACAGAACCTTCTGCTCTGGGCTATGTAGGAATTAATCACATATAAATCACAACACTCAGGAGGAACTTTATTGTTGTCGAGCTGATTTTATCAGTTTGCCAAAGTGGACAGGAGTGCAGAAGCAGATCTGTAATGCTCCTCAGGTGAAGTGCTTCTCTCCCACCCCATTCCATTTCTGCTTGCCTCCCACTCCAATTAATTTCTGCCTGGCAGCAAAATTTGGATGGCTGGTCTCTGCAGGGCAGGAGATCAGCCCCATATCAGTGTGTGCAGCACGGTCAGGACTGGAAAAATCAAGGCACGCATTTGCAGTAACAATAATAGTGAAGTCCCCAGAGTGACATTTCAAATGCAAATGAAAAGAATAAAAATATCAGTTCCTGTTATAACTTTGTTGCTGCTGTAACCAAATCCAAACGAAGGCTTGAAGCCATCCCCTCTGCCTGACTGGCAGCAGAGCTGCGAGTCTCTGTTTATTTTCATTCCCCCAGCCCAAGTGGAGGAGGACTCAGCCACGAGCTGAGGAGCAGTGTGAGGAGCTGGGGCTGACCAGACAGTCTCATTGTGGCACTTGCCAGATGTTAATCCCATCTCAGGCACACAAAGTGAAGGCTGACAGCAGCTCTGTATGGTGTGACTAAAAACTAACCCAGCACCCCGAGAGCTCAGCAGAGCCCCACAGCGAGCCCCTGAACCTGCCCTGGCTTTGGCTTTCCAGGCGTAATGCTCTCCAGCCCTGGGATGGGAAATGCCTGTGCAGTGGGCCCAGCAAGAAAGATTTCTCACAATCTGGATTTCAGTAAGTCTTAAAAGTTGCTGTTCACCTCCAGTATCCAGCAGCATCCCTTCACTCTTACTGCATTAACAGGCACGAGTCCCTCCCCTTCCCCTTCAAGATGTCACAGTGCTGAGTGTTTGCTGCTGTGTTTTGTGGCCTTCACACAAATGCACACAGATATGTGCATTTTAACCTGGAATCATGGTATCACTCAGTTTTCATCTGTAGTTAGATCCTTTGTGCAGTCTGTGTGTGTCCTGGGAAGGGGGTGGGGACTGGTGTGCAGTGGTTCGGGCTGGTGTGAGCCCAGAGCCACAGGGCTGCCTTCATCCCATGCACAAGGAAGCCTCCATGTGCACAGCCCAACTCCCTGGTCCTGTGGTGAGTTTTCTGGAAATTCAGAAGCACAGCTGCTAATCCATTTCTGAATTGTAAAAATAGCCCCCTTGGTATTGATCACTTGGGATCACTTTGGCTACCTGTGGGAGAATCTGGCAGCCAAGGAGCACAGGCAGGATTTATGGTCACAGAGCACATGGAGATGGCACTTATTTGGGCCGTTCTACCCACAGCTTTTAAATCAAGACAATTCTCTTAATCCGAAGACACATTTATTTTACTATTTTTTTGCAGCAAAGAGATTGTCTGAGAATGAAACTGATGATTTAAAAAACAAAGAAGAACAAAAAAAGGATCTGAAACTGCTCAGGCTATTTTCAGTCCCCAAGATGAATGAAATGTAAAAAAAAATAAATGGACTGCAACTTTTGAATTCTAAAAACGACCAGTCTGAAAACATGAAAATCCAAGCAGGTGCTGTCAGCTGCAAGCACTGACAAGGCAGGCTCCTCTGCTGGCAAGTAGTGGAAGATTTCAGCAGGCACACATGGGACAACACAAACCTGCTCATCTGCAGGGCTCTTTAACCATCAGGGGAGACCTGACACACATTAATGCTTTGCTGTTGCTCCTCACTCCTGGTTCCCAAGGCTGGAGGCTGCTGATGGAGCTGCTAACAGGGCAGAGCACACCTGCAGCCCTGCCACAGAAGGATGCAGCAGAGACCAGCAGAAAAGGAGTTCATACATCAGGGGAGAGAAGGCGATGCAGCTCAGCCTTGTGCCCCACCCACAGCCCCATCCACACAGTCTTCCAGCCTCTCCTTGTCCTGGGACTTTTCCTATCATTTACCAGGGAGAGATGATCAGGGCAGCTGGGGCTATGAGGACAGAAAGCCTCACCAGCGTAATATAACCTTGAGATTCCCACTCTCCAGAACCACTGCCCCCTCCCACAGCCCCCTACCCCAATTCAAGAGAGGAAGCCATGCAAATCTGAGCTGCCCATTTCAAGGTGTTGCCCTGAAAATGCACTTTTTAGTGTGCAGTGCCACACCATGGGATCTGCATGGGTGGTTGGAGGATGGAGGGCAGGACCTGTGAGCACACATCACTCGTGGCTGAGCCAGCTCGTGGTGCCATCTGTGGCAAGAAGGAGCTGCTCCAGCACCGATGGAAGGGCAGCATTCACCCCATGGCAGGGGGAGACAGCTGGGCTCAGGGCTCGGGGGCCTCCACTGGGCAGCAGCACTAGGACCCAGCAAAGCCCCTTGCAGCACAAAGCCCATGCTAATCGCAGACTGGAGGCCCCAAAGGTCATGGAACTGAGGGCTGAGGAGGTTTCCAACCCCCTGCACTTGTATTTGGGGCATCTCCCGCCTTTGTCAGTGACTGTGACCGTCAGCTGTTCCCGGGGCCACGTCCCCATCCCTGCCTAAGGACAGGGGTGTGATGGGACACAGTCGCACTGACACTGGTACATGACACAGGAATAGACTGAACACAAAGGGCAGAAGCACCTCCTCACCCACAGATGGGGAATCATGCTCAGGGGCCAGCAGTAATTCCTCTCTGGCTGAAGCAGAAAACCCTTCCCAGAGCCCTTCCCCTCTGTTCTCTTGCTCACAGCAATTTGGGTTGCTGCTGATCAACCTCATTATGTTTAAGTTACCTATCAAGCAGTTGCAGTACACAGTCTTAAGCACTATGACCATGTCTGCCTGCCCCGGGGGTGCCTGTATGGGCCTGGATGTGCTGACAGCTCCAGTGCTCCCTGCCCTGGTGACCATACAGACGCACAAACACAGCAATGGGGCTTCCAGAGGCTTGGCTGAAGTTTATTAGTTTTTATAATGGTCATGAAAATAATTGGATCTCAGACACGTGCCAGCAATTTGGTATGAAGGAGAAAAAAAATGAGGCCAGATGAGCTGTAAATCAGGAGTAACTCCAGGGCTGCTGGAGAGGTGTGAGCAGAGTAGGGTGAAGCAGGGAGGCAGAGTACAAGTCCTGGTGATGTGGTGAGGTTTGGGAAGATCCTGGAGACCATCCTTGATGCAGTGACAGTTACCAGGCCCATGTCAGTGGGGAAGGGGATGATGCTGGAATGTCTGGGCCAGGCGCTGCACCCAGGAGCCGTACAGGCCCCAGTGACTCCACTCACACCTTGCAGGTGTCACAGCACTGTGTGTGATGTGGGTTACATCCTTGGAGGCACTGTGGGCACTGCCTGATGGCCGTGGGCACTGGCAGCACTTGCCCCACTGCCTGCCCAGTTCCCATAAACAGCCACGAGCTGCTGCCAAGCTCAGGGCTGCCTCTCTGCACCAGCTGGGACCCTCTCACCTTGCTCAGCACTCATCCTCACCCTCCCCCAGGGTCAGCAATGCTGATGGCAGCTCCTGTCCTTGCCAGCTTTTCCTGCAGGATTTTCCCTCTGAAGCACTTCAAGGAGCTAGAATCATCCCTTCCATTTTGCAGCTGGGGAAACTGAGGCCCTGAGGAGCAACCTCAAACAAGTGAGCAGCCCGAAGAGCCTGCAGTCTCTGGAGCTTGTCCTGTGTGCTGGCATAGGGGGGTTTTCCCAACACCGTTCCCTGCTGTGAGCCCTCCTGCCCGGCCTGCTCGGGGAGGAATAGGGCAGAGGCTGGGGAGTGACCAGAGTGACCCCCTGACCGGAGGCAGGGGCTCAGGGTGCTGCTGGGAGCCGCAGATGGGCTGAGCCATGCCACGAGCAGAGCAAGCAGCAGCTGACCGTGAGCTTTCAACCACAAAGCCACCGATCCTCTTCCCCCGGCTCCATCCATGCACACATGCTCTCCACGCCACCTCCATCCCAACAAAGCAGTTCCTGTTCCCTGCTCCATTCCCAGCCAGGGCTGGATTTATGAATGAGTGCCCTGCTCTGGTGGCAGCGGGCCCTGCCAGCCCGGGGTGTCTCACTCCAGGGAGGAGGCACAGCGGGATTTCGCTGACATCAGGAGCAGCACGGGATGGGGATGGCAGAGCTTTGGGGCGCACAGCCTGCACCCCACAGAGGGCACAGTGCCATGCTCCCCTCCCAGCCCCAGCCTGGCCCCATGCCCATTTGCTGGGGACTATTTTGGATTATAACTCGTGAGCTGTCTGTGCCAGGTTGCCAGCTGGCACCACTGCACAGGAAACAGCTCCTGAGTGCTCACGTCCCGGCGCAGCAGCACAGGCTCTGTTGGTGCTGCTTCCCTCTGCTACGCTGGGCTGGAAACTCCAGCCATCCAAGGGCTTTCCTGAGAGAGAGGCATCCCCACTGCAGCACTGGCACCTCGGGCAGGCAGGCAGTGCAAGCAGCTGGCCTGCAGCCCTTCTGCATCGCCACGCTCAGTGCTTTGTGCTTTTACCAGCAGCTAACACAACACAGATGAAGGATGGCTGATTTCAACACCCTCCGTGCAAAACGAAGACACGGAGCTGGCAAAGCACTCGGCAGCATCACACGCTCGAGGCACATCATGTAAACCTGTCAGTGGCAGCTTGTTCACATGCCCAACACCTTGTGTGCCCAAGAGCTCTGCCCATACTCCTGGGAAAACCCTTCAAGCACCTCTCAGAGCCAGGTCAGGGCTCATCAGGATCCACTCACTCAGGCACTGAGCTCTCTTACACCTCAGACATTTTCTGCTGGAATTGATGCTCAGCACCCCCAGCTTCCCAGGAGCCAGGATTTCACCCTGTGCTTCCAGACCACACTGGAAGTGAGTAGCCACTCTAGTGTCTAGATGTTGCCTCCCCTCTGCATGGTTTAGGACCCTTCCTGGAGCTCTGTGAACCATAACAAACCTTTCTTGCTGCTTTCAGAGTGTCTTTGGCTCAGCCTTGTGCCACCAGCTGGCCCAGTGTATTCACATTTATTTCTTCTGCATCTTGATTGCTCTAAGTATGACCATCAAAACGCAGTTCCCAGCACTGCAGGTCTCCGTGGGCAGAATGAATGGAAATTGCTGCTCTGTGGCATTTCATGGCTGTACAGCCCCATCTCCAACTCTCTTCCTTCTGCTGCATCTGGGAGGTCTTGGAAGAGGAAAGGAGAGTGGCAGCGACCAGAGCTGAGGTGAGGAAGGAGCTGGTCACACCTGGATGGGTTCTCACTTGATGCAAGCAGACAGCAGTTGCATCTCCATCCTCTCCAGAACCTTTCTTCCTTCTCCTGTCTGCCCCGTGATCTCCCTGATGGCTGCTCCCCTCGGAGCCACAGAGCCTGGCTGCAGCAGCTGCATGGGGCTGGTGGAGCCTCTCCCGTGTGCCTGGAGGGAAATACGAGCCCCAGTCCACCGCAGCAGGAAATCAGGGAGACCAAGAGCTGGACAAAACCACTATTGCTGTCTTCCCACTCCAGCTCCAGGCTCTGAAGTGACACTTTCCCTTGCTACTTCTATTTATTTTTAAGGCTTGTTCACACGCACGTGGCTGGGCTGTGTCAGGAGCGAGCTATGCTTTGCTTTGCCACCAGGCTGCTTTCCTACAAACACACCGCTTATACCAACCCTACAGAAAGACATTGAAGCCTACATTTCAAGCCACCTCCTTAGGGCTGGCTAAGCCTCTCCTCATAACTGCATCTGCACACCCTTACTTTATTACCTAGAGTTAATACTCACATATCTCCGTGATGAATTCAGAGGTGCACAACCCTGATAAAAGCCTTAGGAAGTCATCTGCTCTCTGTGTCACAGCCTGCTGCCAGGAGGTCTTGGGGCTGCATGCAGGAAACCCTCAGACACACTAAGAAAAGCTCCCTGTCTTGAGAAGGGCTGATCCTGCTGCCAGCTGCCCGTGTGTGTGCCCAGACCAGTTCTACCCCCTTTTCCAAGCAGACACCAGGGGCTGCTTGCACAGAGCTCCTGTTGTTCTGGGAACAGCAGCAAAAGAGAAGCACCCTCATCAGCACCGGACAGAGGCCTTAGATTGGGTTAAATATCATTTTAGATAGCTGGTTATCCACAGCTCTGTGCTGTCTCCACAGCATCTGAGCTCTCTAAAGAAGTGACGATTTTTGCCTGTTTATCTCTCTCTATTGACACAAATGTTGATTCAGACATAGTTGGTACGGACCCAAGAGTACATCTGCTGGACAACTGGGAGTTATGGTTTGTGTGTTTTGCCTCACTCCATCTTGCCCAACCAGACGTGGACACGTTGAACAGGATTCAGAGGTTACCACCATAAGAAGTTTATCCCACCACCCTGACACAGGGGGTGATTGCAGCTTCCCTCCTCACCACTTACCTGCCCCATTCTCTGGCTTCATGAAGAAAAAAAAAGTCTGTATTAAAGGAAAAACGTTGTTGTTGTTGTCATTGTTATTATTACTGTTGTTATTGTTTTTGTTATTATTAAGCCAGCAGATCGTTTCTCTGACCCAAATATGTAATTCACCAGCAGTGGAAGCTTCCCTTAGCATGGAGGAGCGCTCACATAAGGTCTAATCACTGATCTAATTAAACTGATTTGCTGCTGTGTTAAATCAGTGCAGCTATATGGAGCAGATCAGGTCTATGTTTCTATTCCACCTCATCTTAATAAATGATAATAAAAAGCACCTTCAAGACATCAGTGCAAAGAATTTAAACAGAAAGTTACATTTATTATTTTAAATCTAGTCTCATTATTTCTAGGATAGGGATTTTTGAAAGGAGGAATTAAATCCTCGGCCTTGACTATATTCATCTCACATTTTATCAAGAGCTCTGTAGGACATGGAAATGTTTCTTAATGTTCCAGAAGGGTTTAGAGAGTTTAAAAATCTAAATCCCAATGAAGATAACAACCCTCTTTTAAAAATAAAGGAAAAAAGGCACGCCAAAACCCTCATTATTTAAAAAATCAGTTTCATCGTTATTTTCATTCATTATTTGAGATTGATTATTGTTTCCTTATGAAGTATCTTCATTACTTCCTCCTTGACAAAATTACATTAAAGTAGTTATTTCCACTTGAGGTTTTGGTGGATTTCCTGATCAAGGGTTCACGCTTTGGCTCTTGTAGCTCTGTTACAATACTAACATCGCAAATTATTTTAGGGAAGATTTATGTTCCAGCAAAAACCATGATAAGTAAATTTCAAACCAGCGATATGGCCCTTTTTAAACAGAGCTATCAGACGTACGAATTTGATCATTGGATTTTCAGAGCCAGCAGCCTTAGCCTGACAGCAGGACAGCACCAGGCTTAGACACAAACACCCCTCCAAAACCTCTCCAGCCTGTTGTGACACTGCCTGCAGACACTGCATCCAGCTGTGACATGGCATTCATGGTTAGCACCCAGGGGTGCAGCTGCTGCTGGCTCATGGCTTTGCTCTGTGGGGTGAGCCATGGACAGTCCTTCCCTGAATGATCAGCCCTGACAGGTTCTGCACTTGCCTCTGCCAGTGGCTGGCTGCATCCTGATATTAAGCCAAGCATTTGCACCCAGGCTGGACCCAGGCACAGGTTGATAGCCTGGGAGGGGGTGCTAAGAGCTAACCCACCTCCAGGGAGAGGATGGTCCTTGACAGACCCCACCTTGAGCTACATCCGCTCAGTAATTAATCAGCATTAATCAGGCTGATTAGCTCAGACCGGGAAATGTCCCCACGCCTTTGGATGGCTCTCACCTGATCAGCAGAGGATCCCACACCTGCATTTCTCATCCCACACCTGCATTTCTCACCCTGCCACTCACACCGGCAGGGAGGAACCATGAGCCTCACCTGCCAGATGATGAGTTGAAGCACAGAGAGCCTAAAGCCAGGGTAACCTACAGCAGACCCTCCTTAGAGTAGGGGGTTTGTAGCCCCAAAAGCAGGGCTGGTATCTAACTCACCTTTAGCAAGTGTCAACTCTCGTAAGACTTTCTGGTTTATTTCCTTTCTGTGCCAAGAGGGGACCAGGTCTATCCAGAGCCTGGGAAGAGCTGCAGAAGAGAGGTGAGGCACTCGGGAAGAGCTGCAGAAGAGAGGTGAGGCACTCGGGAAGAGCTGCCAGTGCCTTTATGGCTGTCCAAGGACTGTGCTGAAAGGGGTGCAGGATGGGATCCCCTAGGCAGCCGGGTGCACCAAGCAGGGCACAGCATTCCTGGGGCCATCCCTGCCGTGCGAAAGCAGCAGTTCAGTGTGCACAGACACTGAGGGAAAGCTGTGCCAGGGCAGGAAACGAGCAGCCTTTGAAGTCCTGCGAGCACAGGGCTGTCCTCCCTGCTGGGAAGCACCGCCCCATTGCATGGGGCCACCAAGGCTAATAAAGCCATTAATGGGGCCACATGTCACCTCCTGACTAAGGCGTGAGCAATTCACACCTCATTCGAGCTTTCAAGTCGGAATGCACCCATGTTTGGCCAGACTCCTCTCCAAGCTGCAGGGCAAGCCAGCTTAAGGTCAGTTCCCCACGTTTTGGGGGCTCTCTTCCACTAAGTCTTCCAGGCTAGGCTGAACTTAGGCTCTCTCAGAGCCCTGCAGCTAAAAGCCGGGTTTTGGCATGGGACAGGAGGGTGATGGCACACTGGCACGTCACAGGGAAGCTGTGCCAAGAGTCTCTGCTGAATTTTCAGTGCTTGCCACTGGCTTGAGTGAAGTCTTTAAAGGCTCCTTTTCTAAAGTGCTCCCGAGTTCAGCAGGGCCAGTCTCCGGGATACGTCTGGCCTGGCACTTGGAGTGACGAGTATCAGAGCTCCCGTGGATTTTGGATGGGTTTAGGCTGCTCGGATCTCCTGGAGTTGGGCCCAGCATTCTCCACGTGGCGCAACTCCAGAAATGGAAACATTCCAAGTGAGCAGTTTCTTTCCCAAAATGGGGATTCTTCTCTCCTTTGGATGGAAAACACTAGAGACAGGGGAAATATTATCTCATTGTACTGTGAAGGAGAGCCATTTATTAACTGTGGGTACCAAATTTAACTCTGGGTATTTTTTAATAGCAGTTCTGATGTTGAATAGAAATGCTTGGACACTTTCCTTGCAATGTCAGGAATCTGCATCACAGAATTATGTCATATTGTGAGAAACAGCCACTGAAATCAACTACAGGAGATAAAAGTGAAACCAGCTAGCCTAAATTCATGAGAAATTCATTCTGGGGGCACAGATTATATGAAATGGCTCCTTATCTCAGCTATATTTGCAACATGTGAATGCTCTAAAGGAGCCATCCTATTGCCTCCCACGCCTGCCACGTTATGCAAGGGTGGCTTTTCTCACGTGCTCTGGGGCTCCCAAAGCGCCCACGCTCTGCTGCCGGGAGCCCCGGGGTGGAGTAATCTCCAAATTCAGGGCACTGACTGCTCTGCACGGTGAAATTAGGGGCCCAGGCTGAAGCAAGGTGTTGTTTATGGGTTTCTCATTGTTTTCTCAAGCAGGAGAGTCACTTTCATTCGCTAGGAGCAGGAAGGCAATGAGGCACAGAGGGATATATGTGCCTGGCTGCATTTGCTGTTACACACTGGCCGTGCAGCAGCCACACACCATCGCAGCAGATGTGCGTGCGCTTGGGAATGTTAGCTGAAAATCCAGGTATGTGCCTTTAGATAATGATCTGAATGTTCTCCTTTCCATTACACCAACCTCTCTACCACCGCTGGCTCCCTGAACCAAGGCAAATGAGGACATAATAAAGTTCAAGTGATATCAGCTATTGTTTTCTAACTAGCAATTTCCCAGGACTTCTGCAAGCTTCTCCCATCCCAGGTGAAACTCAGTAATTAAGACTGACCTTTGAAAGCTCCCACTTACAATCGTATCTGCTGCTTCTGCTTAATTTGCTCCCTTGTCTTACATATGAAACTGTGAATAATTGCTGCAGTTTATTAAAGTGGATTTCTTTCAGAGCACTGAGATAATTTAGTTTCAATGCATCCGACAGTACATAATAGGTATGAGTGTTTTGAGCAGGTCATGCTAATGAAAAATGAGTGGGGAGTCGTGTATCTGACTGTTCCTATTTTGTACCAGTGTCACTTGGTTCTAGAGACAGCAGGTTTACAGGATGACGCCAGTTGGGAATCCTGCACATCAGGCTGGTCTCTGGCTGTGAAAAAAAAAATGTAGACTAGTGATAGAAGTGCCCAAACCATAGCTCTTACAAATGAGCCAAGACTAAAAAAAATCATTACAGGCTTTTAAAAATTAGATTTCTGAGTTTAAATATGTTTCGTAACTGGTTCTTTGTTACATCTTCACAAGCAGAATGCACTTGTTTCATAATCAGATGGAGGGGTTTCGTTGCCTTTTTTTTTTCTCCTAAAACATAAATACTAGAAACTGGCTGCTGCCTCTGACAAAAGCAGAGATTTTTACAAAATTATGTAAAGGAAAACTAAACAAGTGAACTTGGATCTGTGGAACTGCTAATAAAATTGAATGAGTTGGCAATGTTGTGCTCTTCCTTCTGCACTCCAAAATAAGCTCCAAGGTCTGAACTTTCGATCTTGTAATCAAAAATACCAAGATATGAGCGTATTTAATTACCAGCTCCGTTTCGCTTTCAAACTTGAAATGCACCATGTAATCAAGTTAAATATAAAGGAGAATTAACTGAAGGAACACAATGTAGATGGCTTCACCTGAGGCTAAAAGCAAGGCTTGGAAAGAGGGCTATGGAGGGTTTAGGGGTTTGGATGTCGAGGTTCCTTTTGTTGTGTTGGTTCGTGCACAAGAGTGGGGACTCAGGCTGGAGCAAGGTGTAGGATCCCATCCCGACACAGGACTGCAAAGCTGGCCAGGAAAACAGCACCCACCCCTCTCTCCCAAAACATGCACCCTGAGCACAGCATGAAGCCCCGAGTGCACCAGATAAATCAAATCTCACAATTCACCAGGATCAAGAACTGGAGGCTTTTCTACTGGTTTTATATCCTGGATGATTTATGATTTAATTTAAACACATAGTTTCCAGCTGTTTCTTTTTGCAGGCAATCACCTAGGCTACATTAACCCGATGGTGATGTACTGGTCCCAGGGAGCCCTGGAGAGAGACCACAGCACTGAGAGGTGTGAACTTCCCCCATTTATCTTGATGGGGTGTGCACGGCCTCGCCAGGGAAGCGGGTCCAAGCATGTTAACCCCTTCACTGCCAGCCTCCACCGTGGAAAGGGCTGGTGAGAATCACAGAATTTCCCGAGCTGGAAGGGACCCACAAGGATCACCGAGTCCAGCTCCCACGTAGGACAATCCCAAGAGCCCCATGCGCTTGAGAGCACTGTCAAAATGCTTCTCTAACTCTGGCAGGCTTGGGGCCCTGACCACTTCCCTGGGTTGTACATTGGGGTGTCCTGAACGAGCCTTCCTCCTCTTTGGCAGAACCTCCCGTGTCCCAAGGGATGCCAACGTGGAAGGGGATGAGGGAGATTCAGCCTCCTGGACGCTGGTGCTACGGGTTATAGGTTTGGAGATCAGAAGGGTTTTTTTAATACAGCTCATTGCAACAGATGGGGCCGCACAGGTGTTACAGCTTAATGTGTTTTGAACAAGATGTATATTTCCCTGCCTCCTGCGTTCTAACAGCAGAGCAGGGGCTCCCTGCAGGCTCCAGGATAACCCTACGGAAGACTGGGGACAAAGTGGATCCCACAGAACGGCTGGGTTTAGGAGGCGCCTCTGGAGAACACCTAGTCCAGCCCACTGCTAAAGCAGGCTCACCTACAGCAGGTTGCACAGGATTGTGTGCAGGTGGGTTTCGAATAGCTCCAGAGAAGGAGACTCCGCGTAGCAGATAGGAACCGATTCTTGGGAGACAGCTCGCTCTGGCTGGAGCACGGCTGTCTCAGCTGCAGGTTTCCTCCACGGCATGAGCGGTGTTTGACAGCAGAGCACAAGGTTTTGCTTGTCACTAATGGCTCTGGCACCGCTGTTGCCGTGGGAGTGGTCGTTGCCAGGACCTGAGATACCAAACTGGGAAGCTCCCTGCTCCTTCGGAGCTCTCCCATCCGGCTGTCAGCAGGCTCCTGCAGGCAGCACAGCCCTGAGCCTCTCGTGTGCCTGTTTCGGGGGCTCTGCTTTGCAACCAGATGTGCTCGCAAACGCCTGTGAAGGTGGCAGCTGCTGGAAGGGGCCGTGCTGCCTTCCCCTGCACAGGGCTGGCTGCAGCTGCAGCGTGCTGGAGAGGTGGTGGCAGGTCCCTTTCTTGTAGCAGGCACAGCCACCTGAGCAGGGCTTCTTGGGGAGACAAAGATGTGAGGTTTAAAGTGAAACTGCTGCTTCAAAGAAAGAGCTTTTAGGAATTTCTAATGTTGAAAGCAGGAGGTGCCAGCCTGCTCCTAGGCTGTCCCAAAAGACACAGCTCTGCAGCGCTGGATGGCAGCAAGGAGGGGCTCAAACCCAGAGCAAAGCCTGCTTTCACCTCATTCTTGTGAGCCAGGGGCACACACCTCTTCCCGGTGTCTGAAACAGCCCTTTCATTATGTTTATATTTAAAAATCTAGCAGTGACTAAAGCAGTTTGCATAATAAACAGCTCCAGAGCCAGAAATATTTGCCTGCTCTCGGTAAAAAAAGGAAGTCCTCAGATCCTCTTCTGAAGACGGTAAGAAAGTGACAGAGTTTTCCCTTTGCAAGATATAAATATGCAGTGCAAATAGGTGGCTGCTGTCACTGCTTACATTTTGATGTATCTCTTCAGATAGCCTAGCAGCGCCAGGTTATTTTAGTGTCAAATCAAAGCTCTGGTTGTGTAAAGAAGCTGAGGAAAGGTACAGTCTGTGTTGCAGCAGAGGATGGAAGCTCCAAGAAGACTGGAGGCAGTCCTGTGAGACACGTACCAGCCATGCATACTAAACCTGCCATTTAGTACACCGACAAGAAAACCCGTTTATAAGAGCTGCTGCGGAACAGAAATAAATGTCTTCACGTTTGGGTTGGGGAAGGAGGGGTGTTTTTCTAGGCAGGCACGTGCTTCGTTATCACATTAGCCAGAAGAAAATAAAGCTCTGGCCCCCTTTTACCCTCCATTTCCTTGTAGGAGAAAGAAATTAAAGAGCCTGCTTATGCCAGAAGAAAAACCTTGCAGGCTGATCCCTTTTTAATGCTCTCGTATGCAATGCACCAGCGCTGTCCTTGACTTAGAGTCAAGTGAACCCAAACTGCCTGATCTGCATCCCCCCTCAGCATCACCCTTTTCATCTCTCCGTGGTTCCTGCGGCCTCTGCACCCCAGCCTGCTGGGGTGGCGCACAGAGACGGATAGCAAGGGGTCAGCCACACAGGTAACAGAAACTGATAACGAGGGGTCTGTGGGACAGGTGCGCACTCCCCGCTTGCCTCCTCTCACTTGGAAATGCCCAAATTGCCCACGAGCTGGTGCCTATGAGGGGGTCTGGCGCGGCGGGAGTTCAGGAGAAGCCCCGAGGGCCCCCGTGCTGCCCAGCGGCTGCGGGGCCCGGCGGGGTGCGGGGGTGTCACTGCGGGGTTATCGCGGGAGGCAGCGGAAGCACCTTCCCTCACAGCCGCCCCGCCGCCCGCCCGCCATGCGGCCCTGGGGGCGGGGCCTGCGGCAAGGGGCGGGGCTTGTATGCAAATACAGCCGCCGGGGCGGGGAGGCAGCGCATGCGCGCTGCGCGCACGGAGCAGCACGGTTCTTACACAATGCACCGGGCCCGTCTGCCGCGGGGAAGGGGCGGGGCCTCGCATGTAAATGCCAGTGTAAATCTCCTCGTGCCATTGGAGGAGAGGGAGGAAGGGGCGGGACCGGATATGTAAAGCAGCGAGCCGGCGGAGCGCATGGTGGAGGGGGTGGTGGGTCGGAGCGGTCACGCCGGCGGGGCGTGGCCCACATGCAAATCATGCCGGCTCCGGGGGGCGTGGCTCGCATGCAAATACGCGCGCGGCTCCTTCCCGCCCCTTGCCCGTCAGTCCTGTCCGCCGCTTTAAAAGGCGCCGCGCCTGCGCAGAGCGCCGAAACCGGGACTTAGTCTGTTACACAACCGCGCTGCGCTCCCCGCGTCCCGTTCCGCCCGGCGCTCCTCTGCTCGCCGCTCCTCCCGCTCCGCCCGGCCGCCCGCGCCTCCGGCATGAGCGGGGACCAGCTGCACAACGATTCCCAGGTGAGCGCCCCGTGCCCGCCCGCGGGGCGCGCTGTCCGGGGACCCCCGCCGCGGTGCTCGCATCCCCCCGTGCCGGCCCTGGGCTGGCCGCTTCGCCACCCTCCGTAACCCCAGCGAGGGGACCGTGCCCTGCGGCCGCCCCCGCGCGTCTGGGCAGAGCCCTGTCAGCCCGGGTGTCCCCCCGCGGCCGGAAGGGGGGCGGTGGGAGCGGGGACCCGCGTGTGACCCCCTGGCTGGGCGGACAAGGGGAGGGGGCGGCTGCCGCGCTCCCCCGGCTCGCTCCCCTCTGGGGGGCTCGAGGAGGGTCCCCCCTTGTGCTGTGCGGGGGCCGGGGGGCGCTGCACCCGCTTCCCCATCACCTTCCGCATCGCGCTGGGCTTTTCTCATTTGGTATTAAATTCCCCTAAAAATGAGGGTGCGGGCGGGGGTGGGGGTCCCCCAGAGCGCCGCGGAGCCGGGCGTGCTGACGGTGTGTCCCTGTGTGCTCTCCCCGCAGATCGAGGCGGATTTCCGAGCGAACGGTGAGTGCGGCCCCGGCGCGCCCCTCGCACAGACATGGCGTCCCAGAGACTAAGTCCCGGCTCCGCGCTCACCGGCCCCATTGTTCCCATCGAGCTGCCAAAAGCGCCCCTTTCCCGCCGGGATCGGACCCCCCCGACCCCCTCCGCCCCGAGTGGGGGCACCGCAGGCCCCCGATCCGAGCGCAGCGGCTCTGTCGGGGTCTCCTTTGGGCCCCGATTCCTCCCTGGAAAGTCGCCTTGTCGACGGTCGGGACTTAGTCTCTGCGCCATTTTCTTTTTCTCTCTCTCTCTCTCTGTGGCTTTTCTCTCCTTCTCCTCCTCCCCGAGCTGCTGCCGAGCCGCCTCTGCAGAGGCACCGGGCCGCCATCCCCGGCACCAGCCCCTTGTAACCGAGGGGAAAGCAAAGTTTTTAGTTAAAAAAAAAAAAATTAAAAATCCCAAGTCGCCTTTTTTTTTTTTTTTATCGCAGGCACCCTCCCCCCCACTGCTCCCCGTCTCTGTTCCTTTGAGGGAATCCTTCCCTTCCCCTGAAATGAAAGGTGATTGCAACATGTTGCTCTTTAAAAGAAGCTGCTGCATCCATTTTAAGATCAGTCTTATTTTCTTTCTTGCTATTTAAATGATGTGACTTTACCTTGTTGGGTGGGTTTTTTAAAATTAAAATAAAAACCTACTTTAAAAAAACCCAGCAAACCACAGTGTAGACAATTCCAGAAAGGTAGACAGCATCACTTCAGGGACTTTGCAAGCTAACTTCATTTTGTTCAGAAACATTTACAGGAGTCCTGTAATTTTATATATAGCTATATATACACTTGTTTGTAATTTTTTATATATGTATGTATTTATATATGAATATATACACTTATCTGTCTGTATATGTTTATATTCCTATATACATACAGACATAAAATATTATGTTTTCTAATCAACCTGATGGCTGCTAACTTTTTCTGATAATTTATTCATTTTTATGGGAAGCAAGCTAATTGCAAGCCTGCCCCGTTTGATAGGTGTCAAACTGAAGGGCTTAAGTAGGGTGAAGGGGAGTTGAGGACATAAAACCAACCTTTGTGTGTGTGTGTTACCGTCACTGTTTGGGATGTGTGAGGAGCTCTGAGCTGTCCTCTGACTGCTGAGGTGGTAGAGGACAAAAAAGGTGGTTGAAAATATCTGCTTGGCTTATAGTTACACTGATTTTTAGAATGCTTTTCTGGATGATGTCCACGTGCCTGGTTGCTTTGTAGCCTATTGCGTGTAAATATTTACAGATCTACGCTTGCGAGCACCTTTCTTTCTGTCAGTTCATTGGAATGTGATTGTGTGTGTGCAGCAGGAGCAGACAGTATCAAATATGCAGGTTTTGAACTCTTTATTTCCATTCTGAATGTGTAGCGGGGCTCTATGAATAATTCTTATCAAAAAAAAAGGGTGCCATGGATTTCCCAAGAAGTACGGGTGTACCTCTTGAAGCAATTTAAATATAAGCTTACATGGGAATGCTTGTAGCCTTCTTATGCTGGAAAACACTTGCTTCATCTAAGGATCATCTTTATTTAGGGAAAAATACTCCCTGGTAAGCTTTAATTATTTAGTACTGTTGTACATAGAGGAAGTGATGTATATTTGACCTTTCCACTCCAGCTTCCAGTGAAGCTTTTAAAAGGGTTTTTCTCCTCTATTGTGACCATATGCTGTTTTATTCTTCTAAGAGTTTTAGTCATACGGGTCTTAAAACTCCTGTGGTTTTTATATCTACCATGTGTTGGAGGAATTCAATACAGAAATTCAAAGTAAGACACCTTGACGGAAAAACTGAATTCCTGGTAAATCAAGTGCACCCAACAAATCCGTACCAGTGTGGGTATCAGCACCCTTTCCCTCCTGTTATAATTATTTCTGGCAGTCGTGTAACATCATTATCACTGATCAGGGACCCCTAAACCCCAAAACCCTTTCCAGCACTGGAACGTACATGTAACCCTGTTAGTCTTGCTAAGGGAATAATGTTGAATAGATGCTGCCTGCTCTGACCTTGTGACTACCCCTGATCTCCCTGAAAACGTGTCAGCTCTGCTTGCTCTGAGTCTTGTTTCCTCTGCACAGGAGTTCTTTGCACTCGTGTGTCGGGAATTGTCACACGCGGATCCGAGAACAGCAGTTCTCCTTCAGGCAGAGCACCGATGCTCTTGCTCTTATTTTCTTGTTTTGATCCTGTTTTTGGTGGCAAAGATTTGGAGTGGGTGGTAGGAATCTCAAGTGCTGGGGTTTTTTTCCCCCCAGATGTTTAGAACTGGTTTGTACTTTTGTTATTGTCAGGCAGCGCTAAGCAGTAGAGCCAAACTCTCCTATTAGGTCTCCTCTACTTCACATTTGGGGGAAGGGAAGTTCTTCTGGGGGCTGGTACTGACTCATTCTAAATGTTGAGTGTAGCAGCAGTAAACACTTTTGTTAATAAAGAATGTTTTGGGTGACTTTTGGCTAGTGTATCAGTAATAAGGCAGCTTAAGCACTTTGAAACTTCCTGTTGTTATTGATGTTCCTATCTGGGTCAGTGGACACACTACCTCGGGTTGTGGTCACACAAGTTGTTGCAGCTGCAGTAGGTTGGGTGGATCTGCCCATTGCAGGTCACTGCTGCACAGCGTGGTTGTAGCTGGGAGCCTGGATCTGGTTACACACCCGTTTCATTGATAGCAGGGTAGTGTTGGGTATGAGAGAGGGTGCCAGCAGTAAATATGTGTTCCTGGCTCTTTCTTGTCATTAAATAGCCAGATCACTCTAAGCAAGAGTGTCCTGGGCAAATTCCAACTTGAGTAATTGCATTCCATTTCAATATCCAGGTTCTCCCTCCTGTTTGGCCGTAGTGGGTATTTTTTTCACCTTAGCTGTATTTTTAGTATCCATACGCATTGCAAAGAATTTTCCGTGTTCAGTCCTAGCAGTGCCTGTTTGCAGACCATGCTGAGAGCAGTATTGTGCTGAAACAGCCAGCCTTTTCTGCAAGGAACATCCTTGCAGTCTTCAGCATACAGAAGGGAAATGGAGTCCAAAACTGTTGTTTCCAGCTACAGCTTGGATGCTGAAAATGTCCCCACCTCCACAGATCTGGATTCTATTGAGTTTTGCCTTTAAGAGCATTGTTACTCAGGTTGGATGTAACAACCTCTTACTACTGAGGACAAATGCTGAGTCTAAAAGCAATTTATCTTGACTTTCAGCTCTCCCATTGTGTTTTCAGAGTGCAGTAGATAAAAATTACTTTTGTTTGCAAAATAATCAAATTGCATTCCAAAGCTACTAAATTCCACTAACTGCTATTAGTGCCTTGGCTGTTCAGCAGCCTGTGATCAGAACTTGTGTACAATCCAGAACTGCTCAGTGTGGAGACTGAGGACATCACCCTAAGCAGTGCTTTTTGCCTCCAGTTGATTTGGCCAGTAATGTTAAGATGCAATTTGAGGTCAAGTATCACTAGAGTAACCATTACAGTGCATTAACAGGAGTCAAGTGTGAATTTGTCCAGCGTCACAGAGGTGGCTTCTGGAATTCAAACATGTTTGAAGGAGGGGCTTGCTTTAACAGTGAGTATTTTCTGGGGGAAAGAAACTGAAGCCCTTACTGCTGCAGCATCTTATCAGGAACTGGCAGGTTTTTTATGTTGGCCCAAGCGCTTGTGGGGCATCTGTGTATTTATCAGGCTGGCAACATGAAGGAATGAGCAAGAGGAAATTCAAATTAAATAACAGGAGTGCTGAACCAAATGCCTTACAAGTTAAGGAATTTCACGTTTTGTGTTTTGCATTAAATTCATGTTTCATGTATGACAGAGCTGTGCAATAAGAGGTGTGGGTGATTTAAATGCTAACAAACTGTAGAGCAACATAGCAGAGATCTTCAGGATTTCTCAGTGGTTGTGAAACAGTCTGTTGGAGACCAGATTTATGCTTCCTTGCTGCTGCCTTTGCTGGCGCCTTCTGGATGGGTGAGAGTTTTTTGAAGGAGAGCAGGGCCACTTCTGGCATAGGGCTGTGTGTACCTTAGCACTGCTGTTAGAGCCACTGTGCTAAACAAACTGCACGGATTTAGGAAGCGTGAAGGCACTGCCTGTGCTCTGTGTGTGTGACACGGCAGGGAGAAACTGTCTTCTAAGTTCCCTGGGAGCACGTCTCACCAGTGCTTTAAATGTCAAATGTTTGGCAAGGGATCCAAAGTACAAAAGGTAGTTAATGGTGTTTAGGTGCAGATTGATATCTCTGCTTTGAATTTCCTTTGTCTTTTCTGTGATACATGGAGAGGAGAATCCAGAAGAATGTAGCTTGTTCCTTCCTTGTGTTGCTCCCTGCCTTCACTCCAGACTGCAGTGCTGGTGGTGAGCCTGCATTGTGGGAAGTGCTGCCCACAGCCTCAGAACAATACTTGGGTAGTTTTAAGTCTGCAACCACTTAGGTTGTTTTGTTTTTTTTTATTTCAGAAGCATTTTACATAAGACGCCAATCTCTGAAAAATTTCTTAATTTTGTTTTTGCATTGATTTTCAGTATGTTCACAGCAACCTCTCGCAGGGCTTGTTAGGATATAACAGTGTAGCTTCACTGTGGGAATCTTCAGATTGTCATAGGTGAGAGTACTCTGAAGTAAATTCATCATTCATGACACTTCTCAGAAATGTAAATAAACATATTGTTGGTAAGCTGCTCTTCACTTTCATGTACTACAAAGTTGATCACATCTATTTTCCCCAGCAGAAGCCTCAGAAGGGCTTTGCTAGAGACCTTGAGGTCTGTTGTGTGAATCGTTCTGACACATTCAGCGTTTAGGTTAAAACTTAATGGGTGTCTGGTGGGAGTGGGGAGTTGAGTGCATTTCTGGGAGCTGCAGCCAACTTGTGTTTTTGTTAAAACTCAGCAGAATTACTTAAATGTGCTGGAAGATGTGTTTCTGGGGTTAATGGCCCATGTGTTTCTTCCTCCTAGCAGGTTTTCTTAAGATGTTTTTCCTTTTACTCCAGTGTTAAGCACTCTCTGTTATTAATGTGTTATCAGGGCTTCTTTGTTTATTTTGTAAAACATGAAAAATTTTGAACCAGGGGACCAGTGTAAAAGTGTGCTTTTGTTACGTGGCTTCATGTAAATCAGACACACAGCTCATAAAAGTGATCAAGCACAAATCAGATCTAATTTCATTTACAACTGTTACTTCAGATATTCGTTAGATACTTCATTGAATTCCAACCTCTTGAGTTGCACTGTCAGCAGAAACTGCAATAATATGTAATTATAGCAAGTACTTAACATCTCATTGACTCAAATTCCTCTGTTAATGATTTCACTGGATTCCTGTTAAAGTAATACCTGCTGAAATAGCACAAGCCACTGCCCTATTCGAGGGAGGCTCCAGGTCAGATTCTTCCTGGTGCTGTAAATTGCTGTAGTTCTGCTAAAATCAGTGGAGCACTGACAGTGTATCTGCTTTTTTGTTACTGGACCACAGGGATGGGCTTTAATGTCACAGTGACTATTTTAAGAGAAATACAATTTAACCTACGAAATCAGTGCAGATTTTTTTTTCCTATGGCTTTTCAAGATGGGACAGTTTCTCTTTCAAGTCTGCTTGAGCTGGTTGTGCTGATACAGCTCTTCATATCCTTGTAGGACATGTAGAAATTCATAAATATTTATTGGCTTATTAAACTGAATTGGTTTTGCAGCTGCCAGTTTTACAGATACTGCTCCACGTTTTATAGGAAACCTCACAGTCCGAAACATGGGAGCAAAATCTATTTAATGTTATGTATTCTGCTTCTGCCTGAGTTTTTGAAGGTCTGTGTCTTAGCTTTCCAAATCTGAGAGAGGATATTCGATGTAGAAATCAGTGTTTTATCACCTTGCTGTCCTGGGACTGTCCCTTTCAACAGAGCATCTGACAGCTCTGCCTGTACCTGCTCCCTGCAGGACTCTCTGTTCTGAGCTGTTCAGCACTGTCAGCGTTTAAATGCGGATAATCTTTAGATTTCAGAATGGTTCCTCCTGTTAAGGGAACGGGAGAAGGGTATGGGCTTGCTGTGGTTTCAGCAGGGAGTTTGCTGCTGTCCTGCTCTTCTGAAAAAACCAGAAAATAAATGTAAAACCCAGTTCATAGCTGCAGTAGGATTACTCCTTTTAAACAGCGTTCCCAGTTACTGCTGTTCTTACTCTGCCAGTGACTGCCTGCTCCGGGGAGCTCCTCTGTGTGTGCTCTGGTGGCTTCCACTGTCCATCACTGGCTGAACACTGGAATTACTACAGCGTGGAAGTGCTGTTCCAGGCAGAGCAGAGAGAGCCTTTTCTGCTGCAGGCTCCTGCTATTTCCTAGCTCAGCTGAACACGTTGTAGTAGTGGTTTCCCGGTGTGTATGAGACTACAGTATTTTTAGCACAGCATTTGTTCAAAATGTCCTGGCTGACATAAATGCTAAATAGTTCCAGTGGTTTATAGTTGGAAATATTTTCATTTTGAATGCTTGCTTTTTAAACTAATGATCATAGTCAACTGCAGTAGTATCTTGTGGTGTCACAGCAAGAGTGAAAAGGAAGGGTGAAGTTAATTTTGGATTCTTGTGACCTGCATGGTAGAAGGAGAATTAGAAAATTGGTTTTGGCTTCAGAAATATGAGCATACCTGCATGTTTTCAAGTGGAAATTTGGTTTCTAAATTTGTCTTCTGTAGCTGCTCAGCTGATGAACAAATGAGAGCTCCAGAGTTGAGAATGAAGGTGGAGAATATGGAGCTGTAGCCAGTCTTCCTGAAATTTGTTCTTTTGGAACACATACTTGACATCCACAATTCTCAGACTTATTTACAATAAAAGTAGGACTTTTTAAATCCCTGTCTGTGTCAGCAGGAGTGGTGTTAGGAAATACAGTTTTGTGCCAGTAATCTGGGAGATCCTCCAATACAACTGGTGAAGATCAGACTTGATGCTTTTGGGGATGTGGGAGACCTTGGCAATTAGTTCTCTATTAATGCTAATGACCGAGATGGAGTTCTGTTATGAGGGAAGATGAGTAGGAGAAGGACAGTGGTTCAAATAAGAATTGCCTCACAAATTTTCTAGTGTTGTCACAGAGTTCTGGTGATGTTTTCCATCATGTCTAGGCCTGTTTCTCTGCTAGAATAAAATACTCTACTGGTGCTTCACCCTGGGGAAGTTCCCATTGTTTCACGGCTGTTGCTTGAATCTCAACAGGCTCTCTCGAAGGTGGCTGCAGCAGTAGTTCAGTTTGGACTTGCACTGACAGCTGCTCTGTGTTTGGGATCTGCCCATTCCCAATAGGAAGGAGTCCCAAGGACGGACAGCAGCAAGCATGCCTTACTCCTGTCTTGGGGAGTTCTGGAGGTGGGGGCTGGAAAATGTCTGAAATGCTTATCTTGGTGGGATGGGGGCAGTGCAGGCTCACTGGAGGCACAGCAGGAAAGTTAGTGTGGGTGCTTGTCACTCGGCCTCGGCAGACAGTGTCTCCTCAAGAAAAACACCCTGCATCTCCACCTGTACTTAAATCCTTTTCTAAGTTTGAAGGTGGTGACTTCTGAAATTGGGATGATGGCAGGGTAAAGAGGGACAGCATCAGACTGTTGGGAAATGGTTTTAATTGGAGGCTCCTGTCAGTCTCAAAGAGACAAAAGTTGCTTCCCACAGAGCTTCCGATCGGTAGATGGTTTTGATTCCTTATCGATATTTTTGACGTGAGCGTATTTGTTCATGTTCACAGGCTTGCCATATGCTTTGTGCAGTTGTGAGCTGTGTGGGTGTCCCTGTAGGTATTTTTATCTTATACCTTCGTCAGAGAAGGAGCTTTTTAGGGAGTGCTAGCAAGACAATGGCTTCCTTCTCTATCAGTATTGCAGAGTGCCGAGCCTCACGGTGCCCGCCAAAAGATGGAGATTTTCCTTCGTAATTCTGCCCAGCATAGACACGTTACAGACAGATGGACATTCATGGAATTCAGCTCTGCAGCAGAGTAGTGCTGCAGCTGCCTGTATCTTTCCATGACACAAGATTGATTTCTGCCTCAGGAAAGCTTGGAGTGTACTTGTAACTTCACTAAAATATTTTGATCAGTCCATGTAACTCATCTTCGGTTGTGTCCATTAAACACATGTTCTGTGGTGGGGACGTGCTGGTGTTCTGGTTTTGGCCGGGAGAGAGTTAAATTTCTCCATAGTAGCTGGTACAGTGCTGTGCTTTTGGATTTAGTATGAGAATAATGTTGATAACACACTGATGTTGCAGTTGTTTGGACAACTAGCTAAGTGCCTGCTAGATCTCATCAGCTGCAGTGTACAGCTGACAGTCTTTTCACACACACAGCATTCAGCACATAGTGCAGCTTTATTTGGGGGAGAAATACTCTTATATTCTCAATGAAGGCGTAGTTCTGGTTCTTCAAGATGTCCATTTTTCTTCCATAATGCTATTTTTCAATGGTTTTCTAAAAATAAGACCCTGGTGGCTTTTATTCCTTATTGCTCATTTTGTAATCCCAGTCATTGATTTGCATAGCGTTACTAATTTTTGCAGCAAGCATCCAGGACCTCAGTAGTTGAGTATTTTGCTGTGTTTAAGAATAAATCATAAGAAGAAATGAAATATGAGGTCTGGTGTTGAACATGCATAAGCTGCATACAGCTTTTCTGTCTGAAACCCGCTGTTTGGCTGCTCTGAAACAAGTTTTACCAAATGCTTTGGAACTTCTGAAGTGTTAGGATCACTCCACTACTCGGTGTATGCAGCAGGAAATTGGAAGTTGTCTTGTTTCTGTCCAAATGTCTTGTCAGTTTGGTGCAGCTAGCTGTATGGCAGTGTCTAAATGGAATAATTTTAAGAATTTTTGAGGACAATCTTTTTAGTCATTGACCAGAGATGTGGCTTCATAGTTAAAAAGTCCAGAAAAGAATTCCTAAGAATGGAACAATCCCCACGTGCAGATAGCTTTTTAATTTTTTCCTGGCATTTGTCACATACTCTGCTCTGTTGCCTGACACAGCTTCTGACACACGAGAGCATGAACTTGTAGAGTGTAATCCAGAACATTCTTTCTTTCATTTGTCACTTCTGTACACATTTTCAATTGAACAACATTGCAGCAGCTTTTCCTGTGTATGTAACATGGAACAGATGACCTGGGCTTTAGGGCCAGGGCAATGTACTTTAGCTGAACTTTTTATTGATGGCAATATTTTACTACTCAAGGCTTATCCTGGTATTTGAACAAGGGCCAGATTGTCAAAACAGCTGCTCCTCTTCCTTTGAGGTTGCACTTTCTTGTTTTGCAGAGGTGGTTTACAAGACCCTTTAGGAGAGAAGACTCTTCAGTGTTTTTTCCCCCCTTTGAACTATAGTGTCTGTTGCAGATTTTTCAGTAGCTGGAGATGGAGTTGATCTTCTAACTAAAATGCAGAGATTTCTGGAGTTAGGGTTTAAACACAACTGAAACAGTTGTATTTTTGTGCTCTGTAAGCAGTTTTAGGAGGAGAAAACTACCGGTGGTGGCAGGAGACAGAGACCCTCTTCCATACAGTCTCTTTGGAGACCTGATAACCAGGTGGGAAGGCTGTCTTCCTTCATCTGTTCTGCGGCAGATGCAAGTGGATGGAGTTTGTGCTGTCCTTAGGGAGATTAGTAGCTGATAAGTTGGCAATTCTTATTCCAGCTTCTGGTTTGGTGCAGTGCTGCCTCACCAGCTGTCAGCGTGTCTGGAGTGCTCTGCTCAGGACATGAGGGTGAAGGGTTGAATGTGAAGAGAGATTCTTTTGAAGCTGAAGGCAGGAAGCACTGGGGAGGGACATTTTGTTACTCGTGGATGCTATGTCTGGGTTTAAGGTCCTTTGTGCTGTACATTGTTATCCTGTCCTTAGGCCATATTGTTCAAATAGGCAACACAGTGGGGGAAGAGGGAGTACTATGCTCTTCTCAGAGCTGGAGAAACCAGAACATAGTGGGAGTGATTTTTTTCCAGCACAGAAATAGATATAAAGCTGTCTGGCTAGGACTGAAATTCAGTTCCATCTTGGACATTTGCTTCTGATATTTTAATTCCTTCTCCAGCTAAGGTGCATATCAAAGGGCAGCACACACAGAAAAAGGTAGCTTCTGTGGTTTTAGCATATTTTTATATGCAAATCTCATCTCAGGAGCTAGGGTGGGCATTTTTTTTCTGTGGTACTACATTATTTTACAAATACTTATGATACAATACAAATTACAAGTGTTGTGTGGAGGGTTCTGCAATTAGTGAAATCACTGGATTTGCAATAGGGAGACAGTGACTTCCTGGTTTGTGTGCAGGGTTCTGGTATCAGGTACATCAGTCTCTTGCACCATGTAGGCCACCTTGCTGTGAGTGTCTCCTAACTGGGCCTGGAGCAATAGGAAGAGCAAATTATGTCTTCTCCCAGTTTGTGAATGCTGGCAAGTGTGTGAGTAAGATTAATTTTTGGAAAGATAAAATAGCTGGGATGGGCAGGTACTGGTCTAAACTTGCCTTAGGAAGGCACCTTACAAGTTAGACGAGCGCTCTCCAGTTTAATCCAGCCTTTTGGGGAACGGGAAGCTGGAGCTCTTTGGAGATCCACGTGAAGGGAATGATTCATTGCAACACAAGCAGCGTGTACAAAATGGAGGGATGGAGTAGAGCTAGTGACGTACTCTGAGGTTTGTTCTCTAGAGTTAATGACCACCAGATGGGGAATAAAAGGCTGCCTGCTTTTCTTTTGAGGACCGGGAATGTCATTGAGGCTGTTAAAATGTGCTGTGTCTGTGGTACTGCTGCTTGTGCACAGCGAACCCTTTGATGTGTGGATCAGAGTTAGCTTTCCTTGCTGGTGTTTCCCCTCAACACTTGGGTTTTAGAATGGGTTTTGGCTGGAGATGAGATTCCTGCAGTGTGGTTTGCAGTGCACCTCAGGGGTACAGAGCAAAAGTCTTTGAGTGCTTTCCGCAGTAGAAAAACTAAGGTGCGAGTTGTGTTCCAGTCTAAATGGCCAGACCCAGGGGCAGTAGGTTCATGTGGACAGAAACGCAGTGCAAGAGATGAACTCGTAACAACAGTGACCTTGATTAACTTCTGCAGTGTTGCCTCGTCCCACTGGTGTCATCTCCATCCATCTTTGCAGTAAGCAAGCACTGGCACGAATCAGTCTGAATGTCAGTGCTGTTAACTCTGATACTCGCGAGTTGTCATCCTAGAAGTGCGTAGGTGTTTGGGTTATTTCATCCTGCTCCATCAGATGGGACATCTCTCCAGCTGTCCAGGATACCTTTGGACATGAATGTGGAGAACGTTTGCATTTTTCAAGAGCCTTTTACACTTTTGCAATCTTCTGTCCTCCTTCCTTCTTCCTACTCCAAAGCCTGGAAGACTGTCAGAGGAGCCATCATCTTGTCTGAGTCATGTTATCATAGCTGTGTATGTCACCTGCACTTGATTAGGGAACATAAGCAGGCTGTCCTTGAAATACCTGTTTTTATGAGTAGATAGAGTCTTCTAATTTAAAATATGCTGCTCTCTGGGTTTTGGTAGCTGTCATAAACAATGTTTTTCTTTTATCATCAAGTAGGCTTATTCAGCATCACCTGTATCTAAAGGAAGCTGCTTTCTGGGTTTTAGGCTGTCGTAATCGTATAGATATAAAAAGTACAGCTTGGCCCTTGATACTCTGTGCTTGGCAGCTTTAGTTGTCAGCATGTGGACTTGGGAGAGCCCAGCATGGCGTAGTTTAGTTTGCCCCAGTCTTTGGCTTGTCTTGTAGTAGATGAAGGCTGCAGCTGGCAATAAGATGGCTATCCCAGTAATTTAATTCTTAAAATTGAATCCTGAGCAAAAGGCAGAGGCAGTTGAATTGGCGAGTCCATCATTTTCTTGTTTCACAAAAGAAGGTGTAAAGCTGTTATTCTGGAAGCACTGCTTTGTGTCTAACACATTTCCCCCCTTCCTGTCCTGCCCCGTTGTTGAGGCTCCTGTCCACTGATGCATAATCGTCAGTTTATGGTTTTGCTCCGCATCACTGTCAAAACACGAGCTTGTCTGTGCACAGCAAAACATGAATTTACATTTGAACCACAGCCATGAGTTAAAAATATTCCTTCTCCGTGTTCATGAGTGGGCCTCTCCTGCAGCACCCATCCTGGGCAATATTTGCCTCTCTCAGGAATCTGATAGATTTTTCTTCAAAGCTGCCAGTGTTGTCTTTGCACACCAGCTGAATCTGGTCTGCAAGCTGGGTACCCTGGTGCTGACAGCAGGGAGAGCGAGTTCAGCAGGGCCACTGGGTCTCCCAGGAGCTAATCTGTGCTTGGGCTGTGCCCATGGCTCCTCAGTGTGCTTGGTGAGAATGAGGAACGATGCTGACACCATGGCCACGTTTCTAAGGGATCGGGAGCTTTGCTAAGTCTTTGTGTACTGAAGTGAGGGTGTATTTTTAAATGGTTTCCTTTGTAGGGAATGAAGCTGTGGAGCATTGTTTTGTGAAACAAGTCCCCTGTAGCTGTATTTCACAATAACATGAAACAGTGTTCAAAACAGATGTGAGCCTCATTTATTAAAGGCAGAATTAGTTTGGTTTTAATTTTAAGTTTTTATGCGTTTTCCCCCTTTTTGTAAATACCCCATCCATTCACCCTAGCACAGGAGCCTCATGCTCAGATTCTAATCCAGAATAAGAAAACTTGAATTCCAAAGGGAATTTGTTAGTGTGTGATTTTTTTTTTCCCAAGATGAATTTTTATACTGTCTTTTTGTGTGTATTAACATTTTAATCTCAGCAGAGCTCTGGAATTAGTGTTTGGCAATTAGCTCCATAGATAACCCGAGTCAAACAAGCCCTGACTTTGTTTTTCCTCCAGTACTAAGAAAAATATTTTAAAATTATTGTAGTACATAGACTACAAACAAGTGTAATGGTAATTTTTATCACAGTAGCTTCAGAGGCTGGAAAAGTAAGTTTTCCACTGGTTTTCAGTTCAGAAGAGATATAGAAGGGCTTTCTTCTAAGCATCCATGAAGCATTTGAAGGGTCAAGATTTAATGCAGATTTTTGTCATTTCTAGGTGTGTCACAGGTCTATTATTTCTGGTTCTGAAGGTGGTGTCATTTGGTCAGCAACTCTCAGGGGCACTCGCTCAGTTCCTCATCCTGAAAGCTCAAGCTCTTGCTTAAATCTCTACTGTCTCCTCCCCATCACTGCCAGGTATTCTTACAGCGTGTGTACTACCTGGTGGTGTGGTTAGCACTTTGCTAACTGCAGGTATGTGATTTCTCAGATCCTGCCATCTGAATGGGTTTAGTTACATTCAGGTCAAATTACTTGGGAGGAGGTTGGTACTCCAAAAAGGCACAGACTTAGGTTGTCAGGCATCTTTGTACACCAAGAATCAGAAGATGTTTTCTCCCTGTGGGTCACTGCAGTTTTCCCTTGCACTTAATCCACCCAGAATTACTCTTGTACATCAGACGTGCACGTAGTTCGTAAAACACTTATGGAACAAATGCTGGGCTTGACCTTAGTAGCAAAGTCAGATGGTTTTTTGGTTTGTTGTTTTAGGGGTTTTTTTAGCATATCGTGCTTGGTATTAGCAGTTTGTCTCCTTGTTTTACTTGTCTGTGCTTATGGCTTTCACTTAAAAAGGAAAATTGCAGTTTCTGTATCAGGGTAGCTGTCTTACTGTGAAGTGTGACAGGATTCCACTACTTGTCACAGAGACTGCAGTGACAGAAAGTGTCTTGTTTTATATTTTGATCTCAAGTAACTCATATTCTAAAGTCTCTTGTTGTGAAAACCTGATGCTGAGCTGTTTCCCTGGTCACGGACCCTTTCTTGAGCAGAGACTACTGCTCCGCTTCACCTCCTAGAGACACAAACATGTCCTTAGGAAACGAGATTGGACTTACATTGTATCCAACAAATTTGGGGTATTTAGTACGGCGTCACAAGAAGAAAAGTATTCCTGTTACAAGCTGTTACTTAATTCTCAGTTTTATTAAACCCGTTTTTCAGGAGTATCTTGATCTGTGGGAGCAGCTGCTGAGTTTTGAGAGTGGCAGGTGAAGTTAAGTCTCTCATGTTTGCTAATTTTCAGACTAGGTTAGTCACAATTACTTTCTTCTGGTATTAGGGCTACTTGTCATGTAGTTTTCCCCACTGATGGGCTCTGTTTACTATTACACAGTCCATTAATGAAAGCAGAAGGCTCCAGCCTTTTGCTGTTGGAGCCTTTTTATATCTGATAGGATCAAGTAAAAGGTGATCACAAGTCGCAGTTGTGAACTGAACACAGGAAAAAGCACGAGTTTTCCCTGGTCTGCTGGAGACTGGAGTACAGGAAATAAGGTAATTTCTAGTTCAAAAATAACTTGGTACGCTTTAAAACTTGCAGAATAATGTCGCTGAAATGCATGGAAACTCAGATAAAATGTATTTGGGTGTTGCAGTTTCAGAAACTGCTGGGGCTGCTGTGCATTCCTGGGTAAAGCTGAACTTGCTCAGAGGAGAGTGAGCCTTGCTCTCTGCTGGATACCTGGATAGTGTTCTCATTCCTAGATGTGGTTTTGTCTAGCACAGGCTTGAAATACTTGGAAAATCAGGATAGGAGGGAATGGTACAGCTGCTGCTCTGGGCTCTTTGTGTAGGAGAAAACTGCTAAATCAACTGGAGTGGCTGCAGCTTCCATGCTGGTATTAGTCCTTCATGTAAAATTGATAATAAATTTTAATAGATGTATTGATTTAATTTTGACTGCAGTAAGAATGATAATAACTTTTAAAAAAATGGTCTCAGCATATATAAAACTGGCAGCCAGGAAACTTAAAAATATTTCATAGCCTTACAGCTGAATCATTCAGGCATAAATTATGTGATTGTAAACAGTCTTTGATGTTCATCTTGTTTCCTTTGCCTATTTCTGCTGTCAGATAATCAAGTGGAAATAAATATTTCCTAATGCATTGGAATACCCCTGAAAATAAGCTATATAACTTGGGTTACTCACTTTAATTTATATTAAAGAGGAATAACAGAATCTTGAATCTTTATGGTCGCTTCTGTAGTGCTCATAGTTTTTCAAGCATGTTTCTACTCCTCTCACCAATCAACCTTTTAAAATTATTTAAATAATATTAGGTTCCATGTTCAGAAAATGTAAAAAGTAGAGAATGTGATTATGTTGCAGTAGTTGTAAAGCAGAAGCTTTGATATGATGGGAGCCTTTAGCTAAGCACTTGCAGTTTGAAGTGTAGTGATAAATGAACTTGTGATGACACTTTGCACCTGCAGCCTATTTCCTTTGGTTTAAACAGCTCATTTAGTGACTGTGGTAGTGGAAGGCATTTGAAAGCTAAAAAGAGAAAGCTGTTTCCACGCCTTGTTATTTCTGCATAGGTAAAGAAAGGACTTGCTCTTAAAATTGAGGCACAAGGTAACCAGAATTGATCCAGTACAGTTTTTAAGGATTATGCTTGCTTTCTTTTAGATGGGAAACAAATTACATAAGTGTTTCCTCCCCTTCATGTCTTATTCAAGGCAGATTTGAGGTTTTCATGGAGTGGAATCTGAAAATGTTGGGTGTGTGTTCCATGAAGAGATGCCAGCTATTAGGGGTTTTTTTAAAAAGAAAAAAAAAACAACTCTAGCAAACAAAACCCAACAAAAAACCTCTCCAAACTGATAATACATTGCATGGAGTTTTTTAGCTGAAGAAGTTAGGAGTGTATCGTGCATAATAATATAGCCACAGCCTTTTTATCCTGTGTTAATAGGTTATGTTTTATATTCAGGTATCTGTAGTGGTGTGATGTAACAGTTGTCAACTAGTGAGATTTGGCCTGGATTTAACATAATAAACAGATTACAGCAGCATGAGGAGATTAAAATCAGTGACTTAAAGTAACGTTTTGTAAATTGAAGACGTCCAGTGGAATTTAGTGCACCATATCTAGGAGCTGTACTTATTAAAATATTGCGATCGTAGTCTTACTTTAAAACTACCATGTCCTACACTGCTCTGCTGATCCTTCTTTCTGCATCCTCTTTCCCTTCCTTCAGAAGATTCAGGAGCACAGAAGTGCAGAAATCTCAACTGTCATTAAACATTTACCTTTTGTTTACTTTCTTGTGTGTTTTAGCTGAAATCAGATTTCTTCTTGTGTGCTAGTTGTGGTAAAATCCTCTTAAGGCAGGGGAATTGCATTCCATCCCTTGACTTGAGAATGGGACTTGTGGCAAGGCAGACTCTGGTGATAAAATGCTTCTAGATGCTGCTGGAATTGGCCTCTTGTGGCTGAGTGATCAATTAACTCACCCACAACAGGGACAGAGGTGAAATCAGGCGGTATCCATCCAGTGCAGCCTTACACTTTAAAGGAATTACTGTAGGTAGGAGAGAAAAAAAACCCCAAAACAAAACCCAGCAAAAAAACCTGGCTGGGATCAGTGTGGGAATTGCTCCTACAGTGAGGAGCCAGCTTAAGTGTAATAAAAGTAAGTTCTCAGTCTTCTGAAACAAACTTCTTCTAAGACTTTGGCCATGCTACCCCATCAGTTCAGCTTAATAGGAGTGATGTTAAACAAGCAGTAGGAGAATAATCTGATTCCAGTGCATAAAACAGTCATACTGCTTGGCAAAGGTGATTTAAAGCTTCCACCAGCCACTTTTTTTGTGTTATGTATTCAATGTACACTCTAAAACCAAGCATTGCAGAGGCTTGTTCCCAAGGGTGCTGCCTCTGAAGTCTTCCCTCCCTACAGCAAGCAGGAGACCAGCAGTGGCCAAAGCCATGCGGACTTGTCAAGGGATGGTTAATAAAAGGCTTTGAGCAAATGCCATTAGAGCCTCTCCCTGAGGACGCTGGGCATGTACCACTCCCATGTGTATAAACTGTGTGATCCTGGCTGCTGACACAGGCTGGGCATCCACTGCTGCAGCAGAGGCAGTTCAATGCGACTGCTTTTTTTTTTTTCCCCCCCGATTTGTTAATTTTTTCTTGGGGGGGCCTCTTGTTCTGGGTTAAACCCAGGAGAGTCAAACACACCAGCCCTGTCCTTGTGTGGTGTTGGTGTGAATACAGGCTCTGTGTGAGCTGCTCTTGGGACATCACTCTTGTGCTGAGGACATGTCAGGATTTCAGGTAGTCCTTACAAAAAACTTCTTTTCCATGAATCCAAGTACAGTAGGGATTTACACAGCCAGCAAGAGAAAATGTTTTTCTAGTTGACATCATCGCAGGGTAATTATTCCTGACAACACAGCAGTTTTCTTGGTATCTACTACAGTTTTTAAATGTATAAATAACATCAACCTGGTTTTTAAATATGGCTGAAGTCTCTGTTTTCATCTGTAAGGACTAGTAATTGTAGCTGTTTACCCCTGTTTTCTCCTGGTTCACCTTGTAAGTTTGCATGCAGTAATCATCTGTTGCCTTTGCATCACAAATTGTGCTGTTTGCACCTTTCCAGTCTAATGATGGTGTAAAGAGCATTTGGAGGCGGAAAGAGCTTGTGCTGGGGGCACTGACTCAGCCTGCGGATGGCATACAGAACATGAAGTTCTCTTGTCTGCAGTGTGAAGTTGTGACAGATTGCACCAGAAGATTCTCTTTGCTCTTGACCCAGTCTGTTGAAGTAACTCTCAGGGCTGTTCCTGGGGCAGTTCTTTGCCAAAAATCTCCTAAAGGTGATTCAGCTCTCGCCTACCTGTGTCTGCAGTGAGGCGGCAGCACTGTCACTGCACGCCTCTCTGGAGGTCTGGGCTTGATTCTTGTGCTGCAGCTGAGCACAGGCTGAGGGTCCCTGAGCTCACAAGCAACCAGAGCGTTAGAGTGCCTCTGGTGTATGTGCACTTGGTGTTTCAGTCCACCTGGCTTGCACATCCTTCCTGAGAAGAGATTGGTGAAGAGTTAGTATGTTGTCCCCAAAATTCTGCAGCCCAAATGGTTAGCCTAGAGTTCCTAAAGGAAAAGATTCCTGCAAACCAGAAGGATAAGGGTTAATAAAATAAGAGGTTTGCTGTAGATAATGTGGAAGTAAGGGATAGGTTATCTCCTGCAGTCCCTGATAGCTCTGAAGTCTAAACAGGGCTGTAAATGTTGGGATTGCCCTGTTTGTTCGCCTTCTGCCCTGATTCTCCAGAGGCGAGTGCCCCTGCTTCTTTCTCCTCAGCAACTCGTGGGTGACCCTGGGCAGTTCTTTTTGTCTCTGTCTCCAGCACGTACATCCCTCGGTGCGGTGGGTACATCCCTGCCTTTGTCTCTTCCCGAGAAAAGATTTTGTGTGACAGCACCGCGTGACAGTTTGTGCGCTAAGCTGTGGATCTGTGCTAAAGGTTGGTTTCTTTCTGACTGTGAAAATAGGATTAGTCCCCCCTTGCATTATCTATTTGAATGCCCTGAAATTTTACCTTCTTTCATAATTTGAAGCTAGTTTTACACCCCTGGATGCCAGACTGGTTTGTGAACAATTGTCCAGGCTTTCCTGGTGAGTCCGTCTGTCCTGCTGTGCCGGTTGTGTTAACTGTGTTTTGCGCAATAGGGAAGGAACAGGGGAGAACTTAAAGCCTGAGATTAGACGGTGTAGTAAAAGTTTTCAGTATTAGTAGATCTAAAATCCACAAGGAACCTGCTTTTAACAACTACTTTATCAAAACTTTTTCCCCCTCCTGTCGATTTGTAACAGCTGTTTGTGCTCAGCCACAGTCACTTTATATATCTGTAGGTCCTTCGGGATCTCAGTCCTGTAAATTTGTGTATTAGCAAATGGGGACTCACATGGAGCTGCAATGAGTGTAAGGCTTTTGAAACCTGGGAGGTAACTACGATCAAACTTGTTTCCCCTAGATCCTGCTTGTTCTCTTTAAATCCCACTCTCAGCCTTGTCCCGGCCTCCTGTTGAGCAGGAGTGTGGGCTATGGCTGTTAAATTTTGAGGCAAAAGTGTGTCTTAGTTTTGCTTCATTTTTAAAGATGGATGTGCAGTGCAGAACTTTGTTTATTCATGTGGTTGTAGACTCATAAAGCAGTAGGAAAAAATTGCTGGAACTGTTTCTACCCCCAGTAAGGGAAGGCAAGGAACTCCAGTTTTGAATGGAGGAGGTAATGGAAAATAAGTACTTCCACTCATAAGAGTGTAGCCTTATAAGAATAAATACCACTAGGGACAAGAATGGGTTTGCTCTTGTTTCCTTAGGAGACTACTCTGGACTCTTCTCTCTTCATGCCAGCACAGCAGCATTTTAAGCTGTTCACTGACGCCGGTCATTTCCCTGAAGTTTTAATTTGCTGTTCTGTTTTATTCTGCTTTGTTAGTGGAAACATACTAATGGGTTTCAGTCTCTGACTCTTATTTATACAATTACAGGAGAATGTTTTACATCTTGGGAATCCCTGGAAACACATGTTTCTGTTCACATGGAACTTTTTTGTTTTTGAATGCAAATAATGGATTGAAACTTCATTGTTGCCTCTCGGTTGGGAGCCCTTTGGCATGTGTAAGAAGCAGCTATTAATTTAGCCTTTCTGTACTGATCAAACATGTATTTTCATGCTTTATAAGGCTTCCCTGGACTTGTTCTTTGTGTAATACTGTCTACTGCAATTTTACTTGCAGTGATTTTATGCATTTGTTACACAGCAGCTAAGATCTGCTGTGGAATAGGCAGATGTGAACGTGCCACCTCTTTGAGAAGGGGCCGTGTAAAAGGTGCTGACAAGTCATTAAACTTTCTGCTTCTGTCTACACCAGTAGTTGTTTGGTTGCAAAATGCCTGTAGTGTAGCAGTTTCTTAAGGTCAGCATCCCTGTATGCCACGCAGCGATCTCAATTACTTAAGCGTTAATTACCCACAGAGTATTAGCTACTTTCCTAGCAGGTGAAAAAATGAGGTGCGCAGAAAATAAGCAATTAATCCAGTGTGGCTGAAAAAAACTTGAAGAAGGGCTCAAAACATGAGCACTGATAGTGTCTGTCCTCTTTCTGAAGAGGCTCTTACAGCACATCTTGCTTTACCTCCCGAGCCTCTGCAGTCCGGGTGAGATTAATGAAATGCCAGCAGTGACATTTGCTTCAGGTTAACTTCATGTCCCAGAGGCTCCGGTCACACAAGATAGGAGTGATCAGTCAGGTTTTTTTCCTGGCATCCTTAATGTCTCTCTGATAAGCTTTTAATATTTGGGGTGTACGGACAAGTGTACACCCCAGCTTGCCTTGTCCTGTGCCCACCATGTGCTGTCCCTGGTAGCAGTGCTGTCACGTTGTTTTACCTCTCTTCCTTAGATTGGAATTGTCCTGAGGTTTCGGTGGAGCAAAAGGTGCATTGATCTCGTTTTGCAAACTTTGTATTTTTAACAAGCTCTGTAATATTCTTATTTGCGTACTGAAACTTCACTGGAGCAGAGGGGAACTTCTTGAGAAGTTGGTGGAGCTGTTCTAAAGGACTGAGGATGGCTGGAGACCATTTTTTTCTCTATCCATCTGTCTTTATTCTCCTGTCAATATTCATCACGAAGTCATTCCATTGGTTTCTTCTTTCCCCTCTATTCAAAAGCGGGGAATACTGGGCCTTCAAATTACAGGATTAATGAAGAATGCAGTAACTAAGGGGTCTGTCTTGTTCTGAAGCCAAGTTTCGCAGACCGGTCCTTTTAAGGAAAAAGATAATATCTGTCTGGCCATGGAGTATCTTTTGCCTCAAGTAACTGCTGAAGTGTGGAGAGGGGTTGTGAGGTCATTGGTTTTACTCTGTTTCTATCCTATCTACGGAAGTACTAAGTTTTCAAGCCTTGGCAGAACTGGTTACAATGTGGTGTGGTTAATTCTGGCTCAGCCCAAAACGTGTTTTGTCTCAGAGTAAATATAGTCTGGGAAATAAATGGACTCAAATCTATTCAGTTGTGCTGTATTTCTTCATTTGAGCCCTTAGAAAAAGGAAGAAAGTTCTCTGGTGGAGTTTTGCTTTTAGTAATAAAGTTCCTGCCCTAGAAAGGAAAAACTTTTGGGTTGTTCTGCTGTACTTCTCCAGGCTCCCTTTTTGGGTTTTCATGAATTTTTTTCTTCTATTTCTTGTAAGATTGGAAAATGAATGACTGAAGATCTAAGCTTCACAGTAAAGAGCTGCTTTGCGTATTCCACTTGTGCTTAGTCACAGTTAGTTTAGTTGTTTTGCAGTAAACTATAAAATTCGGATTTTATCCGGTTTATGGAGGGAAACAGTGAAGTGCTGAAGTGTGAGCGTCCCTGAACTGCTGCACCTGACCCAGCAAGGCACCTGAAGTGAAATAAGCTTGTGATAGCACAGTAACTTAGTTCATTTGAATTTGACTTCAAAAAGGATTTTAAGGATTTAGATTTCCGTAGCAACGTAGATTGTGGGGGTATCTTTATAAACACTGGTAAAAGGTTTTGTGTCAAGTTGCATTTGAAATGTGTGTCTTTGCCATTAAGTATGGCATTATGAAATGAGGAAGCAGAAGCCAGGCAGTCTTGCTTCAGTATCACTGTAATTTCTTTCCTTTTTTTGACTGAAAACCCAGATCCTGCTTCTGCTATTGAATTTCAGGCTTAGGTTATGGGAGACTCAAGTGGTGGTTTCGCTGTTTCAGTCACTCTCATTTCAGTATTCCAATGTTTTGCAGTGAGTTATTGCAGAAATAAACCAGCACAGCAAACAGACCTGCAATACTTTTCCAGGGCAGATGTTTTATGTGTGTTCTGTAGTTGTGTAAATAGGGCTAGTAAGTGACATATCCAGTCACCCAGTTTCACATGGGAAGTTTATTTTAGATTACGATTTTCTACTCCAGTGTATCATCCACGATACCATCGTCTCTCTGAACAATGCCTGCTGGGTATGGTTTTCTGCTCTTGACACGTGTAGCTGTGTAGAGAGGTTTTTCAGTTTCTGTACCTTTCATATGTGCACTTTGGTTTTCTTTGTCTGCCTTGCTTTATTGGGAAAGATGTTGTCTCCCATACCTACATGAAATTCTGATTTCTGTCCAGGAGCTTTTCTTCTGCCATCTCTGGGCTACAGCAATGTCAATCCATTTAAATAAATTCCAGAAATGCTGTTTAATCGATTACTGGAACACCATGACCGTAATGTGACTTCCTCTAACTGCAATACAAATATTTTAGAAAAGTTTAGGCCTCTCCCCTATTACTCAGTTGGGGTTATTGTACGTGTGTTTAAAATTGTTAAATGAGACCACGCTAAGTCAGATGACTTGTCCAGAGTTAAAACCTGTGTGAGAGTGAGGGTCCCTGTCCCTCAGACCATGCCACATTCTCCATATGATGGTTATTCTGAGTGACACAGGGCCTGCAAATGGGGTTTTTAAACTGCACCATGTTTGCTTTCTCAGGCAAGATTTATAAATTGACCGACGCCTCATAGAGTGACCTTCACACGTGTGGGGTTACATTGCCTGTTTAGGTAATGTGCTCTAACCCCATCACTGTCTGTGTTAAAGATCTTGGATAATGACTGAATGCTACACTCTTTCTACTTGCTGGTATCTGTGTATTTTGAAAGTTAGTGCAACTCTAGACCATTCTGGTCAGATGCCGAGGGTGAAAGTATGTGTTCTTTGCCAGGAACATGAATAATATTTTAGACACCTTGGACTACATTCGCATGTTCAAACACTCATAACCTTTCCTGGCATCATTTCATCAACTAAACTGTGGTCGTTTTAATAGTGGTCTTTATATACAAAATGTAAGAAATTAAAACTCTTAAAGTAATGTGATTTGACAAAATAAATGGTAAAAAAAACCAAACTTGAAAGTAAGAAGCTTTTTTCTGATAATCTGCATTTTAAGATGAATGCTTAAAAGGAAGGCCTGTGGGGGAGGGAGCAAATCAGTAAAATTCTTTCATTTAAGCGATAATAAAGAGACTTAAAGCTTTGCTTACTATTGCATCACAACCAGTGAGAAGAATTCAGCCTAACTAGTAAAGAGGCTGCTGTGGAATACATGGTCTTACATGAAGGTGGTGTTTCCGCTGAGAAGGGACTGACCATTTCTCCAATGACAGGAAGTTTTTGAACTTGACCAGCTTTTGAACCTAATCCAGTGTTAGAGTTACCTCACTTTCAGCTGCATAATTTAGCAGTGGAACTGGAGAAGTGTTTTTTAAGACTCTCTTCTCCTTTCCAGAGAGGCTGAAAAGACCATGCTGGTTTCATCTCTGCCAATAGCAAAGGGTTTCTTGCTCATGCTTCAAGTTGAGTACAAGAGAGAGCCCTGTTCTCATACACACCAGTGATCCTGAAATCCTTAAAAGCTCGTTTGCTTCTCTTGTAACACGTAACTAACACTGAGGCACTGGATTTAACTCAGGGCAGAAATTTCAGCCACTCTTCTGAAGCAGAATTTTTACTAGAATAACAAGAAGTTAAAAATGTTTTCCTTAGTTGGTAACAAGATGGATTTTTCATGCTGTGTCCTCAGATTTTGGGCAGAGATTTCTATCCCAAGAATCCAGAAAGCTTAAATCACCTTTCTGGACATCAGTGTAGAGAAGTATTGAGATGATGCTTCAAACAGATTAAACACAAGCATACTCAGCATTAGAGGTATTTCTAGCAGGAGGAAAATAAATTGGGATGTTTCTGGAACCAGAAGGAAAATACAAAAAGTCCTTGTCCACAGAATCTAGTAAAACATTTTGAAAGAACAAAGAAACCTCTCTGTAAGCAGGTTAATGAGCTATTCAAATTGTGCCCACAAAACCTTAGAAGAAGGTGAACAGAAAGGCAGCAAATCTGAAAGGCTAATATTTATCTGGAAAAGCTACTGTTGACCAGAAATTGAGGTTACCAGGTGTTAATTTGCCAGCTACCTCACTTAATTGGGGAAAAATTAGAAGGAACCAGATTGTGCTCGCATCTTTTTTCTCTGTTCTTAAAAAAAAAAATCTAATGCAAAATGATGGAAGAGCAATAAAAGTGGGTGGTGGGAGTGGGATAAAATGGCATCTGTAGCATCCTCTGTCATGTGCCAACACTACTCTCTTGACAGCTGTACTGGTTGGGCATACAGGAGCTTACTCCCCTCTCTGATTTCAGTATTTTATTAGAAAAGTTGCTGTCAAAACTGAAATAATAATGTAGGAAGTAGCCTGACTTCCCTTGATTGTGACATGTGGTGATCGAGGCAGGTGTTCAGAAGTGTTTTTGAGGCAGATTAATTTGGCTCACGAATTAAAACATCATGGCCCCACATAATTGTTTTGTCACCAGACTAATTAGGCCAAGAGTTGTGCTTGTTATGAGAGGGGACCGCTCACCTTTGCTGTCTGTTGGGACTCTGCCTCTCCAGGTGACAACTGCCTGCTGGAAGAGGCTTGCTTTGACTTCATCCCTGTTCCTGCCGTGCTGCAGTTGGAGATGCCTGACCTTTTACAGCTCTGTTCCTGGATAAAGAGTAAAACTGCCCTGTTCCAGGCAGACGTATATACAAGTATTGCAAATAGGGTTATGACTCAGCCTTTCCCCGGGGACTCGGCGCTGGAGCGAGGGCGGAGGGGGGAACAACGCAGAGCCACAGACCAAAAGTACTTAGAATTTCCCATCCTTAAATCAGCGTCCTTGTAATCTAACAGAGTTAAAAGATGAATCAACCCTAGAAAAATGCAGAGCTGCTCGTGATTTGTTGGAGGTACAGGGGAATGGCAGGAATAGTACAGGGACTGCAGTAATCTTTTGGAGACATACCAGGCTCAGCATTAACAGACAGAGATCCAGTGCCAGAGACATCAAGCTTTCTAGAACAGAAGAGATGCCAAAAGCTCTGTTTGGGTTAGAGGATACTGAAGGGAAAGCCTCAGGGGTAATGGATCCTTGCCCAGTGAGCATAACCCCTGTCCCCACTGTAACCTGGTACTGAAAAAAGACTTTGCGTTTTCAGAGCTATTTTCTGAAAGCAAGCTTTTGGGGTTTTAAACTTTGCTCACAGTAGACAGTGGATTTTGCTAATGGTCTTGGAAAAGGAATACTGTTCATCTCCTCATTTAGTGTTAGAGGGAACAGACCTACTTAATGGAAAGTATAAAAGGCAGGAAACAAATCTGAATGTGTGATAATGTCAGACCTCTTTCCCTAGCTGATGTGAGGCTGGGCTTAGTCAACTACTAATCAGCTGCAAGCTGGGAGAGAGTTACTGGAGGCTGGAAGATTCTTCTAGGAATCAATATGCTAAATATATCGAGGAAGATACATTACAGACAGGAACACTTCCCGTTGATTGCCTGTGTGCTGATGAGGCTTGGAGTGAGGTGGCCCCGTTCCCATCTCAGTCATCTGTTGCCTGTGTAGTTCAGTCGGAGGTGATGCTGCACTGGTTCCTGGGAAGTGGGTACACAAATGAGAGTGAAATGGCTTAAACTTGTTTTATGTCAGCCACCAAATAACCGTTGGCTTGGACCCCTAGATAAAGCCAGTCTAGAGCAAAGCATTTTTGTGTAGAATGCCAAAAAAAAGAATCCTGTGCTTTTTAATGACCCAGTCTCCTGAACTTCATCCAGCTCCACCCTCAGCAAAAAAAGAAAGACCAAGAGCTTTAATGCCTTCTGAGGACATACATATGTCAGTTCAAGACTATTTAATAAACTCTTTTGAAGTCTTCCTTCTTAACCTGCCTCATGCCATTGTGTCAAAAAGCAGCACCATGAAGTTTGAATACTAGGCAAATATTCCAGAATAATTTAATCCTTAGGAGATATGCCTGGGAGGTAGACCTCCATGGAAGCACTAAATTTAAAGTGTTTTTCATAGTGAGAGACACCAGGTAGCTCTACCTGACATCTTTTGGCTTCTCCTTTTGAGACCATGCAGGGGACCTGTTGATCCCAGCCACTGTGGCCTTTGAGCCAGAATAGCTCTGTGGAAGACATTCCTTTTAGCAATCCTTTGGTAGACAGTAAAGAAAAGCTGTCTGGCAACAAATGCTAGCAAGCAGAGCTAGTTTAACTGGTCAAGATTTTTTTTTTTTTGCCTTGCACTGCAGTACCAGCCTTTAATTGTCTGAAAATACCAAATCATTGTAAGCAGAGCCGAGGGTTGAGGAAACAGATACCCAACTCCAGCAGTTCTAGGGTGTATCCGTGGAACTGCTTTCCAAGAGTAAATATTAATTTCAGCTGTAAAGCACGAGTTAGCTGCAAGGAGATCTGGTGATCAAGGTAAACTGTTCTGTTTTCTGCTTTTCTTGGTGAAAAGTCGTTGTGTGGCTCTAAGTTCTAAAGAGAATAGCACTGAGCACAGTCACACACGTTTTCCATCGATTGGTTGATAGGAAAAATTGATTGTGTGTGTTCTATACAGTGACTGTACACAGCTCTGTGTACAGCATCACGCTGGTTTCTCTCGCAATTTACCTATTCATCAAGTGTAAATAGCTGCTGTTTGCTGCAGCCGGGGCTGTGGGAATCGGTGAGTAAACCCTCTGTGGAATAAACCCCAGGCAGTTTGCAAACAGCCAGAGCTCCCAGCTCCTGGCTGAACTGAAGAATCGTAAGTGTGAAACGCACTGCGAAAACGTTTTTTGCCAGTGAAATGTGTGTTGTCCTGGTGGGAAGAAGGGCTCAGAGAAATTGCTTCTCTGCAGTTCAGAGCGTGTGGGTGTCCGGTCCCCACACAGTTTGCTAGAGATGCCTGCAGACTCTGCCTGCTGCGAAAGAGATTTTGCTCTTTAGGTACTCGAAAACTCTTGGGTGCTTTATGCTGTAACACCAAATGTTCCACATAACCTGCCATGTGCCTGTGTATCAAAATACAGAAAACTAAGTCCTGTGATTTAAATGTGTGCACTGTGTACAGCAGAGCACCAGGAAACATCGCCGAGTTCAGGAGGATGGAGGAGAGGTGCAGAAGGCGACTTGGAGGCTTGAATGCCAGCATTCCCATGTTGGTTTATGTTGACTTTCTGCGGGTGTCTGAAAGCAAACCTTGAAGTTACAGAAAGCAATAGGTTAAAATCATGTTCTGTGGGTATGTTTCTTCTAAATCCATTTGAATGTTTTGAGGTTATAAGAGCTGGTGTCATTTAAGGAGAAAAATGAATTTGTGGCGAAAGACTTGGAGTCAGGAGGATGAGGTTTGTTCCTGGCTCTGCAGCGCATTTCCCATGTGACTGTGAAAGTCACAAAATCCTTTTGTTGCAGTTTCCTATTCTTAGTGCCAGGATAGGAGTCTTTTTAGAGGCATGGTAGCATCTTTGCAATTAATTAAGCATTAATACCTTACATCCAAGATCTCTGGTGGAAATTTTAGCACCAGTATCAGAAAAACAGTTGCCAAAATCAGCACAGCTTTTAGGTTTCCTGAAGAGCCTGCTTAATTTTGGTTACTTTGAGTAGCATGTTAAAACAAAACCTGGGGGGGAGTCTTTGGGTATTGCACTCATTCCTCCCATCACACTGACCTTGACTGTAAATGGCCTTTTGAGGTGGTTTTGAGGTGCTAGTTCAGCCTCAGCTCCTTTTTAATATACTTGTAAAAAATGCTTGTAAGTGAGTTTATTTACAATTCAACTATGTTGCTCTTTTTCTCTTCTGAATTCATTTCCTTGCTGCTTTAAAGGACTTCGTTGTACAGCACAGTTGTCACTGAGGATGGGAAGTGTCACTCAGCGTAGAAACTGATAGTAATAAAATTACTGTGTTCCCGTAGATTCACTTGAGTGCCAACTCCCATCTCTGGCCTGTCACATAATTGGGACCAGCCCTGGCCTGTGTAGGTGGGTGATCACCAACACAGCTCATTACAGCTGTCAGGTTGGATTTTCTTGGTGGGGCTGTTATTGGAGGGAGGTAAATGTGTCCTGCAGTAGAGAAGCAGGAGGAGAGAATTCTTGCTCCTCTTCACCCTTTCTTTTCATCTTCTGCCATTACTCCCCATTTTCCTTGCTTTCTGCCTGTCATGTTTTGTACTGTTGGGGATAAGAATAAAATGGTTTTAATTCAGAGCAGGGAGAAGGGAGGGATGCTTTGTCAAGATTAAATACTTGTGGAAGTAGAATTCTTAAAATTTGGGATTCACCAGGCCTAACACCTCAGCTTTATGCTCTGTTCCTGTATCCTTTCTGTGTATTCAACATGAATACTTGGAGGTGTAGGAAGCCAGGCTGCCCATCTGCCAAATAAGGTTAAACTGGCTGTATCCATAGGTACCTATGGGGAAGGGTTGCATTTCTTCAGGGTCTATAAAGCATTTAAAGGTCGTTGAACTAAAGACCATGTAAGTGCAGCTGTTGCCAAGATGGATTAACTTGCGCTGCAGGAACAATGAATCCATTGAGGACCTCTGAAACCAAGATTTTTGTTACAAATTTTGAATCTCGGAAATACTAGAATGCGGTGGGGAAAAGTGCAGAGGTTCACGAGGGACGTGTGGAGTTTTCTCCCAGGTTAATTTCTTTTGTTTTGCCTCTCTGCTTACAGATTCTCACAAACACAAAGATAAACACAAAGACCGAGAACACCGGCACAAAGAGCACAAGAAGGACAAGGAAAAAGACCGGGAAAAGTCCAAGCACAGTAATAGGTGAGGAAAAAGTGGATGAAGTCTTCGTAGGCTAAAACACCATTGAATGTGCAGTCTTACAAGAATTGCTCTGATAATAAATGAGTGTGGAATTGCTACATTTTGAGTGTGGTTTTTATAAGTGTAGGTGCTTTAAGCCTGATTTTTGTCATTGCCTGCATTTCCATGTGGGTGGCTGAAGCCGTCTATCTTGCAAACATGAGCTGATACTAATGTATAAAAGATTATTGCAGCTTAGTGTTGTTAAAGGTGTAGAAAACTAGCTCAGCCTCACCTTCATGCAGATTGATGGGTTTTCTTCATAATTTTTTGTGTGTGGTTCCAGTCGTTTGTCAGAAACGGGGAGTTCTTTTTGTGCTGGTATAAACCCCCACTGCTTTAGCGCAGTGACCCCCATGTGGCTCCTAAGCCTTCTCATAATTAGAAGTTCCTGGGAAGATGGTCCCCCAGAACAGTGGTGATGTCCTTGGCCTGCTGCCACAGTGGCTGAATATCTCAGCTGTGTGAGGCAGCACTGGGGAACTGCTGGGTTAGATGGATTCCAAAGGATCGTGTGATTTGTACGATGGGATATGTACACTGCACTGCCACTGTATGGGGAAGGTGTTTGATGCCAGTCATTTGCCGTGTCACCCACGCTGATGTGATGGCCTGTAGCTCTTGAGCTGGTGAATTCCATGGTCCAGTTGCTCCCTAGCCTGGGCTGTCAGCTGCAGGAACCAGGATGTGGTGGTCTGTGGGATGGTTTGGTGTGGTGGGAGCATGGGGCAAGTATGTCATAGCCAGGATGTTACTCAGAGAAGTTTTCCTCTTTGTAACTCCCGACACACAAGTGTTGTGGAGCCTTCATTGCCACCAAAACTTGCAGAAAACAGTCCCTGGAGGGGACGTTTCTGGTGTGACACTTAGTGAATGACAGACAGTGTTTGTGCTGTGGGCAAGCGAGTGTATTAAGTAATTGCTGTGCAACTGTGATAGCACTGTCCAAAAAGGAACAAAAAAGCTTGTGTTAACAATGATTTCTATTAAAAAGAAGCATGAAAAGGAGGGAGTCTGTGCAGAGCAGTGGGTTTGTTTTATTGGGCTCACACTTGAATTAAATTTTCTATGATCTTTTGAGAAGTTGCACAAGCCTACTGTTCCATAATGTGTCTTTTTTTTTTTGAAAGTCAATGACTGATGGGGAAAAACCCCTAGGCCAAATAGCTTGCATTTGCTGGCTCTCACAACAAGGATGAAATGCTTTGGACATGTTCTTTGCCTTTGTTCGCATGTCTATATTGCCTTGATTTCTAGTTTTCCTTTTCCTGATCATCATGCACCCCAAAACTGAGTGCCTCACATTTCCAAATGCTCGTTGTTTCGCTTGAAAAACCATTCCCCTGCAATCTTAGCAGAGCACATTCTTTTGTAAGGAGTAATATAAGCACAGTCTTTAAATTCCCAAATTCATTAACGCTTTGACTTCATTTGTGTAGGAGTTGGAAATGGTCAGCATGTGTTTAACTGGAAGAACTAATTATGGTTCATAACTTGAAGCTGATTTTGCAAACAATAAATACCAAAACAGTGGAAAGAAGATAGAACGGCTGTGATGTTTTGTGAGGTGTAGCTCAGGAGGTGATATGTAATCATGCCTTATCCTGAAGTACTTCCTTCCTCCCTTCCATGTTGTCTTGAAATCCCTCTGGGAAAGGCATCATGTTTTCTAGGCGCTGTGCCTAATGCTCCCATTTGTTTTCATGTCTCTGTTAAGTGCTGGTGTGTCCTGTGAACACAGAATCTGCTGCATCCTGATGTCCCAAAACAAGATCCCTCTCTGTGGGTGGCGTGACTTAGTGCATGCATGTGCAGGGGGTTTGTTCAAGGCATTTTGGGGAAGAGATTACGCAATAGCACTTTGCCCCTCAGGTTCCTTCACAAGGGAGCACTTCACTCTCCCAGGCTGAGTGCACACTGTGGTGTGTTTGCTGCCTTTCAAAGCTGCCACCTTGGAAATGAATGTATTATAGTGCTGGATCTTGACATTCTTGAAGGTGGTTTTCTGGGAAGATAACATACATGGACGTGCCCTGTGATCCTCTTGGGATCACCTTTAGGAGTGCTCCAGAAACTTCACTATCACATTCATGCTCAGTCATGCACAGGGTACCTGGCTGCTCGCTGTGTAAAAACAGCAGACTTGTAACAAAACTTCCTAGAAATGATTGAAATTTAAACATTTCTTCCCTAAATCCTTTGATTCAGCTGTCACCCATGCAATTCCATAAATGTAAGTTATGTCTGTGAGAATCAGATTTTAGGTGACTATTGTTTGAAGGAAAAAAGCCTGCCTGTTTGTACTGCAGTTTCTCCTTTGACAATGAGAAACAAGTGAAAAATAGCCACAATTCTGATAGAAATTAAAGAAAAAAATCTCAAGGAAACAAGAATGGGGTTGTTTTTCAATGGTTTTTACCCATATGAAGAATTTTTAAAGCGCTTGGTGAAAGGCTGTAAATTAATCCTTTGGAAAAGTTTATCTTAGATTTATAGAATTGCATATAAGTCTTCACAAAATCCATTCTGTATTTCCAAAAAGCTGCTGTGTTACTGCAAAAGCTGTGCTGTATCTTTGGTAGCTCTCAAATGTGGTTGAACAGTGCTTAAGCAGAAATCGAAGCCATTGTTTTCTGGGAGCCTTGAATTGGTACCTCTGTGACATTTTATCCGTGGTGTGTGAAGAGCTCCTGATTGCATTCTGAGAAGCACAGTGCACACTGGGCACAGTTAAGAGCAGTGTGTGGTTGTGTTTGAAGCAGATCGTTTTTGTCTGTCTGTAATAGTTTGACAGTTTCATTTCCTGTCCTGTACTTAAAAAAGGCTTTTAAAATAAAACCTGCATCAAGAAGACAGAACAACTCCAATGCGGGAGAATAAATGTTTCCTGTATCCAGACTTTCAAGGATCTAAACTGCCAAGATAACTCTCTGAAATACCTAAAATAGACAATTTTAATTTCATATGACAGAAGTGTGTGGAGTGGTATGTAGAACTTCTTAATTTTGGTTCTTGCTTTCCTCCTCTCCCACTCACAAGATGACACTTCTGTGTCTTAACCACTCATTTACAGCTGTAGTAAACTGGGAGAGAGCATTTGTGTGCCTCAGACCTTCCCGTCACCCCTCAACGAAAGAAAATGCAAAGCCCACTTAAGAACAGTCTGCATCAAGGAATAAATCCACATCACTGTCCAACAAAGTGTGGTTTTTTGCTCGTTTTCTCAGCCCCGTACTTCCTGGTCTCCTAACAAAAAGCTAATACACGTCCATTAAATATAAATGTCAGTGGTTATAAAAATAAAATGAAACAAATCCCACGTGGCAATAGATTTCTGATCTGTGGGAGTTGAGTGTTTCAGACAAGTAGACCACATGAAATAATGGAATAACAGGTCCTTTGAAGCCAAGCCTTGTTAGGGAGCGTGTTGGAAGTGTTGGCAGTAACAGGTGTCTCTGTGCCAGGTGTCCTGGGCTCTCTGCAGGGAGAGTGGGCTGCCAGGAGCCTGAGGAGGGCAGGGCTGGCTGTGACAGGGAATGGGAGCGGGGAGGCTGCTCTGCAGCACTGAGCCCTGCTGTCAGCGTGACAAGCACCGGAGCCGCAGGAAGAAAATCTTCTGTCAGATTGCATATTTCCTCCATTTACTAAATCTCTTGTGATCACAGCTTGGGATGAACTGAGGCATGGAACACAGGAGGGATTCACAGACCCGATCTTCTCTGGCATCTTCTAATTTTATGGTTTTGCTAGGAAAAACACAGATTCCGGGCATTTGTTAGCCATGAAGATAAATTTCAGTTCAGATTTCTTGCACACCTCCTCTGCTTCAGTATGTGATCCTGATCTGCTTGGAATGGTGTGCGTTAGGAGCAGGGAGAGGCAGGGATGTTGGGGTACCCAATGTAGGGGTAAAGGCAATTTTATAAAAAGACTTCACACCTGCCGTTTGCTAGCATGGGTGGGTTTGTTTTTCCACCCCATTTTAGTGCACAGTTCACCTTGAGCAGTTTTCTGATGTGACACTGCTTTCCAGTAGTAAAACATTCTGCTTTTTATTTAGTAGTCTGCTTAATTCTCATGTGTCCATAGGAAGCATGTGCTAAGCATGATCCTCATTTCAATGTGTGAGTGTTGTTCTAATTCCTGAAGTTTTTATCAGCTGTTGATTAGTCCAGCTTTTTTTCTTGTTCCTCTTGCTGAAGGCTTGATCTGTTATCTGTGAAAAGACTCCTTTCACCACTGGGAAGAATGGTTTCAGGTTGTTTTACTGCATTACTGGAAACCCAGCAGAACCTCTGGGGCTCACATGTTTATTCCCTGTAATTCCATATGATAACCTTCTAACAGCATAATATCCTGCAAGCCAGCTGAAAACCTGTCCTTCCCTGGAGTGCTGCTGCTTTGGAAGTGCTCCCTGCCCAGGCAGCTCTTCCTTGGTGTGCGTTAGCCTGGATGCGATCGCAGGTTTCCATTAATACTGTATTGCGTCAAACGAGGCACGGGCTGTGTCACCTGTGCCCTGTCCCCACCGTGGTTTTGGGCTGCACTGAAATCACAACTCCCTGTTATTTTACGCTTCAGTTGTGCTGCAGCAGCTCCCGAGTAGGCACAGCTCTGATGGCAGCCAGCTCTGGCACTCGCTAGTAGCAGATTCCCTGTCACGAGCTAATTACAGCGGAGAGAGGAAATAAGAGACACTTTAGATAAAGCATCCTTCCCAGCTTGTGGTTTTGAAGCTGGAATGGAAAGGGCCTGGGAAGGGATTATTAACGTACATAAATGGCACCTGAAGAACGCAGTGTTAAATTACTGCGAAGCTGTTGCAGTTTGAAGGAGGAAGCTGTGATCTGCACATCTGCTGTTCTTTGGAAACACTTTCCACTTGTGACTTTCCCATGTGATCTCGGCCTGAGCAGCTGCTGCCAGGTGCCTGGGCTCCCTTCCTCTCCCTCTCCTCTCTCCTGCAGGCATCCTCACTGGGAAATATATCCATGCTTACAAGGGAAATGGCTTCTTCTGATGCATTTTCTGCTTCATGCTCTTCAGTCTGAGCTCTCCACAGCCTTTGGATGTCCTTGTTTACAGTAAAACTGTAAATGGAAGACAGTAAGCAGGCTGGCACAAAGGATGGAGTGCGTCAGATGTGTGTACTCACCTGGCCTTTGTCTGAGCTAAGCCAGTAGTACCATGATACACCTGTAGATGAGGTAATCCCTTGTTCTGCCCTTGTTAATGTGATCTCCCGCTACACTTGGTTGCCTAAAAAAACCACAAACAGTTCAGGTTTGTCAGTGTTAAACACCTTCAAGAGGAATAACTGAGTTCTGTTGCAGTGATGCAACTGCAGTGGTCTGTGAGTGAGAAGGAAGATCTTGTTTTGTCAGCAGGGCTGGGTATGAGCAATTGTTATGATCCAGTTGTCCTGTTTTCAGGCTAACTTCCCCTGAAGCTTCTCTCTGTCTTTTGGGGGTTTTGCTGTCCTACTTCCATGACTCCAAGCTGGCTTGTTGGCCGAGAGATATGTGCAGGAAAGGTAACAAAGGATTCATAGAGCCCTGAACAATGAATTCAAGATAAAATTAGCAGTGTGCATGTGATCTTGAGACCATTTTGCTTGGTTTCTTTAAAGAAAAGTGATTTTTTTTTTCTTCCCAGTTTTGAATTGACCAGGAAGATAGACTTCTGATCTTTTAAATTGTTTCCAGTCCCTCCTAATAATAGCTTTGGGGTTGTCTGGAAATAGCTTTCTGATAGAAGGCTAAAACTCCATCTTCAGGGTAAGAATGGCATCCTGTTGCCTTCTCTTTTCTTTTGAGATTAGTGTGGTGGTTAAATCGTGTTCCCTGTAGGTTCACATGTATATCTGAGCCAAATGAAAGACCAAAGCAGCTCAGCTTGACTGCAGTTAATATGCGAGCAGCTTGCTTTGCTTTGGGAGAAAAAAAAGAAGTTCCTCTTCTAAGGATTGTTGCTTGAGGCCTTTGTTATCAGCTCATTTCCAAGGGAGCTTTTCTGGGAGATGGAGATTTCCATCCCTCCAAGAGGAGAGGGCACAAGCCTTCCTTGATGCACATGTCATAAGTTTTGTGCTGAGCTGTTGGAGAGCTGTGGTCCAGTGTCTGGAAACGCACAGGACTGACAAGCAGGCTACTTACAAATAAGGGAGAGAAATTTATGCTCTCTTTTAACATTGGAGTGAAAAATACACGATACCAGATTTTTATCAAGGGAATTCCTTCCAGTCACCAGGAGCAGCAGCAAGCAGGACCTCAGGGCCAAGCCACCAGCACTGATCTTTGGAAAATGAAGCTGCAGAGTGAAACTGGAGACAGAGTTTCCTTAGGTTATCTGAGCCCACATTGCTTGGGAGAGAAATTTGCTGCTCATTGCAGAGCAAAGGGGAAGGATAGTCTTATGATAAAAAAATTAAATTAAAACCAACAACTAAGGCTGAGTCAGGAAGCCAGACTTCTTGATTCTGGCTCTGATGCTGAAAAATCTGAGAAACTACACTGAAAAATTTAGATTAGATTGCATGACAGCTTTTCAGTGCTGGCCACTTACTCTCAAGAGGGATATCATTTGAGCTTCTCCTTAAATAAGCCTAAGTTTTTAGAGGCTTTAGCACTTTTTTTTTTATTCCAGCTGTAGTCTGTAAGCATTTAGCACACACAAAGATTGTCTCTGCCTCTCTAGGCCAATGGGATTTTCTTTCTCTTTCAATCTTAGCTTTGCAGATCTAGATTGTCATCCATTAGTTTTCTTTTAATCATGCTTTGTGTGCATCCCAGGGCTCTTCCAGTCACATACTGAAAGTTAGTGCTTTTGGCTGCTAGTGAGAATGGGTATGGTGCTTTGGAAAACCAAAGTGTTTCTCTCTCTCTTTTTTGCTATTCCAAATTCTCAAGCAACAACCGCTGCCATGAACTTTACCTCAGAGCACCAACTCCAGTCATTGCAGTGTGTATCATGCTTTGAAGATGCAAATTAATGTCTGAGTAAAACATGTCATTTCAGGTAGGATTTAAATATCCAATAAGAACGAGTCAGAAAATAAACACAAGCAGACTTGGAAAGAACAAGATGGGTTTGAGCCTTGTGTGTGTGTGTGTTTGTTATGATTTTTCTTGTATGTTAGAATTGTAGAATCACAGAATGGTTTGGGTTGAAAGGGGCCTTAAGGCTCATCTCATTCTACGCCCTGCCGTGGGTAGAGACACCGTCCACTAGACCAGGTTGTCCAAGCCCTATCCAGCCTGGCCTTGAATACAGGGATGGGGGCATCCAGAACTTGGATTGGTACAGGAAGGTTGAATATCTATTATTGATATCGAATGTTATTGTTATGAATATTGGTTTAAATACATGAAGGTTGAGATGCCTCTTAAATTGTCGACCTTAAATCTTTGGCAAATGGAGTACCTGGCATAAAGATACAAGTGCAAGATACCAAGTCAGAATTTCCAGACCTTCCTGAGTTTTAAAAATTATTAGTAATGTGTAGGGTTAGTGCTTTCAGGCAGTCAATGAATCTAATTTGGAGCAAAGGAAAATTAAATAGGTGTCTTGAGCTTGGAATACTGATGAAAAAACAGGGTACAGAACCTGGGATGAGAGATGTGTGCAGGAGCAGCAGGCATGTCGTGGATTTCCAGGATCCAGTGTCAGGATGTTCCGTGTCTGTACTCGCATGTCCTGAGCACACTGTACATAACATGATCTGCTGGGTAAGAATAGTCTGCAGTTGTTGAGCCTGCTCACAGGCAACATGTGGTGCTGTGTGTCTAACTACAAGCATTTCTGGAGTGCCTTTTGCCTTTTGATGTTTAGATACTCCTTCACTGCTTTGTATGAAGAGGTTGCTAGAGAGTTAAGATGTATCTGGTTTCTCTTGCTGCTGATCTCTTAGTGCCACGCAGTATGTGAATAAACTGATTTCCTTCAGAGATGGATTTTCATGCTTTAGCTGCTTGAGCTTGGACGGCTGGTGTGTGTTTATTCAATTTATTCAATGTATACTTATTGGAGTGTTATTATTCAAGCTACTCTGGGCTTGAGTTATTTAGACCTTTGGCAGGTTCACATCCATTTGTCCACGCTGGCCTTGCCGGTTGTAAGCTGGGTGTGGGTTGGTGTATTTGTAACTGTGCCTTGCTCCTAATCACACACAGCCTCTGGGCACAGGTTAATGTGCTGCTTGCTCTCTTGAGCCATCAACCCTTTTGCAGTCTGTTTTTGTGATAGAAAGAAGTCTCAAAGATTCTGTAATTTTTATAAATCATGCTCTTGCCCAGCCTTCCAGGCTCGTTTTTCAGGGCTGTGCTCACCCAGATTGGTTTGAGCTTGCACCTGAGTGTTGAAATAACTGAAATAAGGAAAGTGCTTTTTTCTAGTAAAGCTTTGTAGGGCGTTTCATAATACTAAGGAGAAGCACGGTGTGTCCCAGAGAACAGTAGTGATGGGAGTCAAGTGCTGAGAAGGGAAAGTGTGAACGGCCAGCATGAGGAAGGCAGCTTGGTTGGTGCCTGTCCGTGCTGATTTACACCGTGCCTTTACTTGCTAAAGCCCAGGGTGACCTCAGGGAGTCCACACAACCTTATAAGTGTGTATTGAAGGCTGTAGAATTGCCAGGCTTGTTGCTTGGCTTCCACACCACTGCTGCTAATCCTTGTGGCCAGTTCTTGATGTTTCTGTTCTGAGTCTCCTGAGAGTATTGCCTCACTTTCTGGCTTCAAGGTTTGTCATTCCATGAGAAACCTCATTTTCATTTGAAAACAGCCATGTGTCTTTCTAGTTGATAAGAAAAACGTGAGAATGTGATACAAATTTATCCTGATGTCTCAGAAATCAGAAGTGGGTAGAAACAGAACAGTAAAGGTTGATTTTCTTCTTGTTGTATGCATTTTCTCCTGTGTTCTGACTAAAAATTCTAGGTATTTAAACTCTCAATACTGCTGTTCATAACACCAGAGTAGTTACAGACCAGACTCTCACTTAGAAACACCTTTGTTGGGTTCTTGGCCCACAGGATGGGGCTGTTTCAGCAGAGCTGAGTTGGCTGTGGTGGCATCAACAGCTCCAGCTGAGGACTGCAGCATTATTCCTGCCTTTTCTGTTTGACTTTGCATAAACACAAGGACATCACATATCCTGTTTGCTCTGGTTTTCCCATCTGTTTGGGAATAATAGAGATCAGCGGTTTTCTCTTTAAGTTCCAGAGATGAGAGCTGCTACAATGACAAACTGTTGTCTGAGCAAAAGCTGACACGGGCATTGACGGGGCTGGCGGCTCTGTTCCAGTGACCTTTTATGTGGACTAGGAAAAAGAGGAAGAGCAGAGACAGTGGGAATTCATCCTAACGTGTTGAGGTTTAAAGTGTAGCAGCTGTGGATTTCCTCAGCAATCCAGGCTGATGGGGGGTGTCCTGAAGTGGAGGCTTGGCAGCTGGGATTTTGTAGTATCCCTCCTGTTCTTCCTCTTCCCAAGGAGAGTGGATGATGCCTGACAGGAGACTGTGGTGGATCTTCCTGTTAAGGTGATCCCTTATTTTTTAGAGTTTATAATCATCAAAACCTGTGACTCTTCACCAGTGGAAATTGTATTAGTCAAATCTCCTTGTGTTCCCCTCTGCAAACACACTCTCTTGTCTTGCAGTGAGCACAAAGATTCCTCGGAAAAGAAACACAAAGACAAGGAGAAAACCAAACACAAAGATGGCAGCTCAGAGAAACATAAAGACAAACACAAAGATAAAGACAAGGAGAAGAGAAAGGAAGAGAAGGTGGGTGTCTCCTCTGGGAGAGACAAGAGGATGGGTCTGGCTTTCAGTACTGAATAGTACAAGCTTGGTGGGTTAGACGTAGCTTGTACTTCCAAGTTTTTATTAACCTGGAGAGAATTATCCCAGTGCTAATCCAGACACTTGGTGGAGTGCTAGATACGAACTCATAAGGACTTTTATCTGCAGGTATGTGAATAGAAACAGTGAGCTGTGTCCACTGGCTCCACGTTTTTTCCCGTTACATTTCACTTTGCCAAGCTTGGGTTCAGAGACAAGGGAGAAGAATCTGTCATACCACATTCAGTCCATGCAAGAACAAACTGTGTACTTAATTCCAATCTGCTGAGGAGCTTGGAGGGCCAAAAAGTACTGAATTGACTAAGACTTGCAGAAAATGTTGCCTCTCTGCCATGTAGGTCACTGAGGACTCCAGGGGATGGAGATAGTCACAGTTCCTTCTGCAAGTTAAATACCCCGTGTTATGTTGGAAAATGCTAATCAGCTCCTACTTTTTATGTTTTTCAGATGAAGTCATCTTCTGGTGATATAAAAATAAAGAAGGAAAAAGAAAATGGTTTCTCCAGGTAAGAAATTGGGTTTATGATCTGGAAAAAGCTGCAGTTTGACTTTTTATAGGTGCTCAGTGTTTGAATCCTCTCTCTTGGTCTTGAGAAAAAATTGGAGCACTGTTAAGCCCTTCAGAAGATCTGTTCTTCTCAGTTATGAGAATGGGTAGATCTGCTTACCAGTAACTGGAGCTGGAGGCTGTGGAATACCTGGTGTCTGCCTGCGTATGCTGGGCTTGTCTAAGAGTTAAGGAGCTGGATTCTGCTGAGGACAGACTGAACTGTGGGAACATTGGTTGCTGGGTTTGAAAGAACCTCTGTGGTAGAATTGGGACTTGAACCATGCAGGCAGAGTGCTGGAGACAGGACCCAGCAAAGCCAGTCCAGATTGCCTCTGTGTGTCTCTCCTGGATGTGACTGCAGCCTAAAGCCTTTGCAGAGGAGTGACAAGAGTGACGTGTAAAATCAGAAGTACCTTCAGGAAATGCATACATGTCCTACTCTAGTACTAAATTCCTGCTAATAATAGAACCTCCTGGACTTGAGTGTTGTGTCAATCATCACTAAGTAGTCTTATTAAAAACCTAAAGTGAGCAATTGATAGAAGAGTACTTTTTCTTAATAGCCAACCAGGATCTCTTGTGACTTGTTTACAATCCAGCCAGTTTTAAGGTGCTAAATCCAGTCCGCTCACTTACTGAAGGTGTGTGGTATGGTGGATGCATGCTTCCATGTCTTTTAGTCAAGAACAGCACTCAGTTCACTAATTCGTTTAGTTTATGAATCCACTTAAAAATCAAAACAAGCAAAATCCTTCCAGTCTCACTACATTCTGTGGATACAGAGAGGTTGGGAGAAGGCACCTGCCTGACCCATGCCTTTAAGGTATTCTTTGTTTGTTTTGAATGTGCCCTTCTGACATGAGTTCTTCGTCTGTTTCATCTCCCTGCTCCTATTTAAAAATGCAAAGGAAGGAGTCAGGCTTGGCGCAGGGCAGAGGCGCCATCTCCAGGCCCTTTGGGGAATACTCTGGAAGTAGAAAGCAGTGACATTTAGGTGTTTCATGGTGTAGCAGACAGTTAATAACTCTCTCTAGCCTCTGCTGTTCAGCAGAATTGCATGATGTGCTAATCTCACCAGGGATGTTGGATGTTCTCATATCGAGATAACTGAATCCTCCTTAGGTCCAAGAGCATTTTTTCATATGTTTGAGAAAAGCCTGGAGGAGCCATCACAGTTGTGCCTTCTTCAGGGCCAAATGCTGGCTAAGAGTAAAGTGATTATTTTCTTTTTTTTTTCCTGCTGAAATATTCTTTTACAAGTTCTGCAAAGAAAAATGTCCTCACTCAGATGGTTTTGATTTTCTTCCTTAAGAGTTGGTACGATGAGCAGTGTTACAGTCTTGGAAACAATGCAAGTCAAGGTTCAGCTTGGTTGTAGAGCTCCTTTCTTTTCACAGACTCACACTTTATTCCTTCCATTACAAAACATTGTGCAATATTTCACTGTTAAAATAGACAGTGTTCAAATAGATAAAATTCATAGTGACTTTACAAACAGTAGTTCTGCATTTCTGCCTGAAAGGGAGAATATATTACCTTTTTTCCCATAGATGTTTTGCAGCTGTCTCTGTGCTGCAGACTTGTGTCTCACTTAATTACAGGCGATGCAACAGAAATGGCTTCGTAGAGCAGCTCATTTGTATCTCCCCTGAGCTGCATCTTCCAGCACTGCAGTGGCTTTAGAGCTGTGAAGGAGCAAACTGCTTGTTCTGCTTCACGGACACACTGCCAGCTAACATGAGACTCCCTAATGTCTCCTGCTGACTGTGGTCTACAAAGCTGAATGCTGCTTATTTTAACTCCTGCTCCTGATTTTGCATCTGATTGCAAAATCTGTGTGTTGACTTGGAAACTGAGTCAGTTTGATATAGAAATTGCTGGTGGGACATGAATAAGGAAGCCCAAGATGGCACTAAGTGCTTCAAAATGTAATTTTGGACTCTTTGAGACATCTTTTTCTTTATGAAGATCAGTGAAATGCTTCTGTGAAATCTAGAAATAATGAGTTTGTCTAACAGAATAGTCTCTCTTGCACTCATACTCTATTTTTTTTTTTATTGCTAATGTCTTGGGATATTATGGCTGAAAACATTGAGCCTAACTTTGTGGTCTGTTGAAAGGGACAGGATTGTTTGCTTCCTGCAGTTTGGACAGTGAAGAGAGACTGATCTGTTTAACTTTGCCAAATCTTTGTTTCCTTTTCTGGTTTTCACTTGCCTCAATATTTAGTTGGTGAAATATTCCAGGGAATAGCTTTCAAATCTTTGTTTAGTTGCTAATCTTTTTCTCTTAAAAGGCTCAATAAGAGTATTGAGTTGAAACTAAATAATACCCTGCATTCGACTCCACACAGGCATTTCAGATTTAAGTGTATTTGAAAGCGCTGTGAGCTACAGTTGTTTTTACTCAAAACCTCAGAGAAACAAAATGAACTTTGAGCTGTTGAAATTGAACTTGATGTTGCTTGAGAAATGGCAAATGCGTAGGCATTGAATGGCTCTCCTTACACTGTCTGTGGGTATTCAGAAAATGACACTTCTCAAGTCTTTGGGGTCTTGTGATGGCAGCACGTTTCGTGGAAGGTGTGCCCATTTTGCAGATGATTATTTCTTAAAACTTAGTTGTTGCTGGTTTCCAGGAAACTTCCTCTTTTTGAAAGTAGAACCATGTTTCTTTGCTTCTTTTTGTAGTCCACCACGTATTAAAGATGAACCAGATGATGATGGGTTTTATGCATCTCCTAAAGAGGACTCCAAACCCCTGAAGAGACCTCGAGAAGATGATGAGTAAGTGGCGTGGGTGCTGGTGACTTGGATGTTTGCCTTTAGTTTTAAAAAGAGAACATTGAGGGAGCAGGTGGAATTTCAAGTGATCAGCACAGACTTCTTGAGATGGGTGCTGGAGGTCTGAGACCAGACTCCTTACACTGTTAAAAGTTCTCTGAGTGGGGCAGGAATGCTATTTGTGCTGTGCAAGGCAAAATGCCATTACCTGCTGCTGCAGATGGTGCTGTGAAATGTTGCAGAACTAGTAAATAAAAAAGAAAAAGCCCAGAAGGCAGGTAAAGACTGATGAAGATTGTAAAACAGAAATGTGAACACGTGGGGTATTAACATAGCTAAGTGGCTGCAGTGGTTTCTGTTGGGCAACGAAATGACTGCACAAGAGGCAGAAAATGCACTGTCAGCCTGTTTGGAGGCAGGGGGAGGTTTGCCTGCACTGCCTGGCGTGGTTTGCCTGGAGTCTTGGTGTGTCATAAGTTATGCTGAGGGTTGTTGTCTCAAAGAGGAACACGCATGATGTTTGCCTGACACAGGATCCCACTGAAATACAAGCTCAGTTCCATCTCGCCGTGATCTGCCACTGTGTCCATCCAGCTCTTCTGGTAGTTTGTCCTCATTAGCAGTCAGGAGTTAAAGGGTTGGAAGGGTTTCACCGTGGTGGCACTCCATCCCTATGGCTCTCAGTTTCCAAGAGACATGGGTGGGACATCTTTTCTTTTGTGTAATCACTTGCCGCCTTCTGCTACATTTGCATGACCCCCCATCTCACATCTGCCATGGCAAGATTAGGAACTGGGGTGTTTCTGTACATTAGGGAGTGTTTTGTCTGTATAGAGCTCAAGGATAGTGACAATAAGGCTGGGTGCCTATGGATGAGCATCAAGGAGACGCCTGGTAAGGCAGATATCCTGCTGGGGGTCTGTTCCAGACCACCCAACCAGGATGAAGAGGTGGATGAACTGTGCTGTAAGTGGCTGGCTGACGTTTCACAATTGCCAGCCCTTGTTCTTGTGGGAGACTTTAACCTGCTGGATATCTACTGGAAACTCAACACAGCAGAGAGGAGGCAGTCTGGGAGGTTCCTGGAGTGTGTGGGAAAGAACTTCCTGTCTCAGCTGGTAAGGACAGCTGTGGCCTACCAGGGGTAGTACCCTGCTGGACCTGCTGTTTACAAACAGAAGGGCAGGTAGGACATGTGGTGGTTGGAGGCTGTCGTGGGCATAGCGACCATGAAGTGATGGAGTTTTCAATACTTGGTGAAAGAGGGGCATCAACAAAACCTCTACTCTGGACTTCCTTCTAAAAGGCAGACTTTGGCCTGTTCAGGAGAACTCTCTTTCCCAAGAGAGTCCCTTGGGAAACAGCTCTTAAAAACAAAGGGGCCCAGGAAGGCTGGACATGCTTTAAGACAGAAATCTAGAAGGCATGGGAGAAGCCTGTCCCCATGTGCCAGAAGATGAGCCAGTAGGGAAGAAGACCAGCCTGAGTAGGGAACTTTTGCAGGAACTCGAAGAAAAAGAGGATGCATCACCTTTGGAAAGAGGGGTAGGCCACTCCAAAAGTGTTTAAGGATTTCTTTAGGTCGTGCTGAAAGAAAAATAGAGAGGCAAAAGCTCAGTTAGAAGTTAATCTGGCCACTTCTGTTAAGGATAATAAGTGTTTTTATAAATAAGTTAATAACAAAAGGAGGGCCAAGGAAAACCTTCATTCTTTATTGGATACCAGAGGGAATATGTTACCAAGGAGAAGGCTGAGGTACTTAATGCCTTTTTTGTATCAGTCTTCCACAGTAGGACTGGTTATCCTGAGGCACATGGGTCCCTGAGCATGTAGACAGGGATGGGGAGCAGAAAGGACCCCCTGCAATCCAGGAGGAAACAGTCAGTGACCTGCTGAGCCCCTTAGATGCTCACAGTTCTGTGGGACTGGATGGGATTCACCCAGGCGTGCTGAGGGAGCTGGTGGAGGAGCTCTGTAGATTGGTCTCCCATCATTTATCCAGTCCTGGCTCAGCAGAGGGCTGGAGGTGCCAGTGTGACACCCATCCACAAGGGCCAGGAGGAGGATCCAAGGAACTTCAGGCCTGTCAGCCTGACCTCAGTGCCCAACAAGGTTATGGAGCAGATCATCCTGAGTGCAGTCACACTCAGCCTGGAGAAAAGCAGGCTCAGGGGTGACCTTGTCACTCCCCAGAACTCCCTGACTGGAGGGTGCAGCCCTCTGGGGCTCTGCTCCCAGGGAACAAGGGACAGGACAAGAGGACATAGGCCTTAAGCTGCACCAGAGGGAGGTTTAGGTTGGACATTGGGAGGAGTTCCTTCACAGAAAGGATCATTAGACGTTGGAATGGGCTGCCCAGGGAGGTGGTGGAGTCACTGTCCCTGGAGGTGTTTATGGAAAATCTGGACATGGCACTCGGTGTCCTGGTCTGGTTGACGAGGTGGTGTTGAGTTGTAGGTTGGACTTGATGATCTCAGAGGTCTTTTCCAACCTGACTGGAAATGAGGTTGTGTTTATGTAATTTGTCACTACTCAATTTCGCTGTTGTTTGAACTCGTGGGGGGTGCAAAAAGTGAGCCTTGTGGCAAAGATCCCAGACTGATGACTGGAAAAAGAGTTGGGATAGAACATGCCAATAAGGTTTTATCCAGTCATCCCATTCCATGTAATCACTGCGGGGCTACTAATGCTTTTGAATTGATTCTTCATCGAGGAAGATGTTTGCTTCAGCAGTGTGAAACTTGTGGAGAAGGATTGACAGTAACATCTTGTGGGTCTTGTAGGCTGTTGTGCTGGATTGGGATTATTGAGTCTTCTGAGAGAGCAGGGTATAAATTATATTCTTTAGAAATTAAAAATGCCAGAAATACTGCAAGCTTTGTGCACACAAACTTTGTACATCTATGACTTCTCTTTATTTGTACTGGAAAATGGATCTCTTTCATCAGCAAGTCTTTTTGTTCTTAGTGCTGACTACAAACCCAAGAAAATCAAAACAGAAGACATCAAGAAAGCAAAGAAAAGGAAACAAGAGGAGGAAGAGGTAATGTGACAGACAAGTTTATTTCTATGATCAAGAAAAGCCAGGCTGTTTAGTGTGGGATTAGGCAGAGCAGGGGGAATCTGATTTTGTGTGGAACAGAGCTCTGTGTGGCAGATCCCTCTATGGTACAGATATTAACTTATCTGAACTATAATGTATAAAAAGTCAGGGAAACTTTCTTTCCTACGCTTAAAACAATGGATGGAGAAGATGCCTCCAGGACATGAACTTCCAGGCTGTTCCAGGCAATTCACAGTCCTTCTGTTAAGGAGCTGGCAGGGGGCAGGGGAGCCTTGCTCACAACATGTGGTAAAATAGCACAGATGATATGGCAGGGTTCAGAGGCAGGGGAGATGAAACAGAGATTAAATGCTAGAAGGAAGCTTAAAGCATTTAGGTTGAGCTTAGGTGGAGATTCCTTTGGAGAGGGACTTGGAAAAGGTTAGCTGTAATTTGAGAGTGACAAACTACACATGTAGCAAAGACACCCTTGTGAGACACATGTTGCAGCACCTCCTGGCAGGAGGGTTAATTCTTCCCTTCAAAGGAGGAGTCTCTACGATGAGCATACACCAGGATAATCCCAGAAGCCACCTGACAGGGGTGGTTGTGTTCTGTAGCATTTGCCAGACCAGGCACACCAGTGCAGGCCCGGGAGGAGGTTCTGTAACCCAGCAATTCCTTTCCCGTGGCCCAGACTTGCCCCTTATCAGGTGAGACAATAACTGGCTGTGTGCATTTAGCGTGTCCCCAGTGTAAAGTAAAAGAATTTGGCTGAAAACTTAAGTGGGACCATCAGCAGACTTTAACTTAATGGGATGATCTAAGAGCACATGTATGCGGTGAAGCCACAGGAATTCAGTTCTTATATACCCCAAGAGAGAGTCTTTTAGTTTTAACCCATCTTTTTGGGGGAGGGGGAAATACAGTAGCTTGCTCTAACAGATTCTTACTCATTTTGCAGGACAGCAAAGCAAAGAAAGTCAAGAGCAAAGATAAGAAAGTCCCCGAAGCGGACAAAAGAAAGAAGCCGAAAAAAGAAGAGGAGCAGAAATGGAAATGGTAACTATATATAGTCAGTGCTGTAGGCTCCCATCTGCACCTGGACTTGCCTGTGCCTCCCATGCTGGCTGAATAAGCACATCTGGCTTTCTCTTCTGTTGATTCATGAGGATTTGTTCTGAATAATTGGCTTACTTTCTGGTAAGCTCTAAATAAATATCTCATTCACTGTGTTCATCCTCTGAAGTAGAAGTGATATCCCTAAAACAGGAAATAAGTGTTTTGTGGGTTTGTCTGTGGTTTTTTTTCTCCCTGTGTCATGTAGAGGCTGCCTGTAATGATCAGATACCAATATTCTTGTGCCCAGGAGCTGCTCTGTGCCGACACTCCTCAGAGCAGTACGAAAGCTCGTAGGCTTGGGGCTGTCAGCAGGGATATATTAATAGGTGCAGGTGGATTAAGGGATGGATTAATATGTGCAGATGTGTTAACCAGTATTCCAGTAGAACTTATCTGTTATCTAGAGGTACAGCATGAGTGGGTGTCCACCTTTTCATTCTAGCTGGGTGTCAGCTGTGCCTCTCAAAACTGCTCCTGCCTCTGGCACAGAAATGAAAGTTGATCAAGTGACCTGTTAAGCTCAGACTCTTCAATAAATTATTTCTGAAAATGAGTTTTAAATGAAAAACACTTTCTGTCTTGCCCAGGATCCTTAGGTAACATCACTGAAGTTGTACTTTCACCCACTCTTAAATTTTTTTAGAACCTTTTTTAAAGAAGTCTGACCTTTGTGGTTCATTTGGAAGACAGAACTGTGATGCATCAGTAGTGCTCTGTGTAAGGAACCTGCTGGATTTTTTTTTAACCCTCCATGGTAATTTAAGATGTTATTTCTAGATTTGAGGGAGCTACCATTTGTGTGTTTTGAAGTTTTGACCTTAGTACTTCCCTCATTTTAGTGCATATGTACTTCTCAAAAGCATGTGTCTTTCCTGCCCTCCCGTAATGTATTTTTATGACCTTTCAGGGATGTTTCCATGAGCATTTTCTTTTCTCAGATCATTTGGCTGTTTTTAATAGATCTGTAGAGCTGGGAAAAGTCTTCGCAATCTCCTCAATCCTTTCAGGTTCAATCCTTTACTCCTTTATTGCCACTATTATTGATTCATCTTTAAAAAGAAAAAAAATCTTCTCTAGTGTTTATAGTCTTTACATATTTCTCTTTGACTGTCACAGCTTCCTCAGAACATCAGCACTTGCAAATCTTTTTCATACTTGAATACTCCCTTAGAAACTTGAGTTTCCAGCCCCTCCCCAGAACTTCCCTTTTTCCGGAGCAATCCACTTTTTTCTCAATCCCTTTGACAGCATATTTTTAATGTGCTGTAACATTAACAAACTACAGGGACATGAAGCAATAGGAAGCTACAGAAGGTCTTTTAAAGCCTTAACGATCTGTTGTCTTTTTGGCTTTGTCTCAGCTGCCCTTGCTGATTCTGTCTAACTTAATATTCTGTTATCACAGCTCCCTTTTACTGTGGGCTGTATCCTTGAACAGCAGACCTTTACTGGAAAGCTGTGCTGTTCTCCCCTCACCTGCCTGGGCAGCACAGGCCCCTGTAGCTGTGTTAAGCTCTGCAGTTTGTGTTTACTGCTGAGGAAAAGTGCCTTGGAAAGCATGTTTTGCAGAATTTGGCACAGGGTAGCTGCATCCATCTGCAGCTTTGTACAGAGCATCTTTGCTGGACAAGGTTTCATCTGCACTTCAGTTGTTTCTCTTAAGGGCATTTCATGTTCCATCCGAGTCAATTTTCTGAGCGTCTGATACCTTTTTTTTGGCCGCTTCCTCAAGTGCTTGCTGCCTTGAGCATTTTCATCTTCACTTGTGTGAGTGCTTGATGCAGACATCCCCGAGGCACTGGCCTCATTCATCACCGTGTGGAGCTCTTGCAGAGGTCATTTTCACGCCCCGTCAGCGTGTGAAGGATGCGATCCAGAAGTGCCCCTTACGAGCACTTCTCCCACCTTGTGTTACAGCAAGTTCATTTCGTTGAAATAACATATCCCTGAGGTATGTTCTGGTGGTTTTTTCCTAAGAATCTTCTCTCTTTTCGTTCCACTTGAAAGATCTTCCCCAACTTTTCCTTCCTGAGCCACCCTGGCATATTTAGACAAGTTTGATGTGGGATTTAATTAAGAAGCCTGTATGACTGATGAGTTGTTGCTGAAGTCAGTGAGGCAGCTTTCCTAATAGGCAGCGTTCTCTTTGCTCCCACAAAATCATGTGTAGAACGTTGCTTTAGAACCAGAAGCTGCCCAGGGCAGTGGTGCTGTAATGCTTTTTCTGTTTGAAACCAAATGAGGATGAAAAATGAGCTACACTCAGGAGGCTCACTTTCACCTTTTGGCTTAATGCTTATGTGTGATGTTTAGGAAGGTGGAGGTGGGATTTGGGATGGTTTGTGGTCTTTCTGTGGCACACTTTCTGGTAGTTTTGAGCTTAGAAACTACCCCATGAATCCCATGTTTCCTTGTAGCCTTCCCAGAAGGCAGTGTCCTTCTGCTATCTATTTAAACTGCTGCCTCTCCAGTACTGCTTTTGCATGTGTCCTTTGTAAAAGAACAGGAAAGGATAGAGGGACAGAATTCCTCATCAAGTAAATACCAGAGGAATAAATTTAGAATGAAAGAATGACAAACCTGTCCTGAAAAGCAGTAACTACTGTGAATGATGCCCTTATTTTGTTCTCACTGGAATAAAATTGCTCATTGTCGGAGAGGAGAAGCTTATTCTGTCTGAGAGGAGAGGAGAGTGGTTTAGATTTATTTTGCTGAAAGGAGCTTCTGGGTGGAAGAACCTAGGCTTATGTTTGACAAAATATTTATATTTCTAGCTTCTAATTAATTTTAAAAAAAAAGAAAACAAAACACAACAATCATTAGGAATGTAAATATTTGGAATCTGTGTCAATATTGGTTTCTTATATCAACATGGTTTACTCAAGTCTTCTTCCCAGCCAGGGGCTGAAGTCTGAATGCAGTTCTGTACTGATAGGTGGGGTTGGGTGCTTTGCTATTAAAGCTGTTGTTTCTCTCCAGAAGTCAGGTCCAGTGGTGTGGTCAAAGATGGTGCCTTTCAAACTCCAGCCAGCTGCTGTGTTGCTGTTGTTCCTAAATTGTTGATGTACAGACACGAGTGAAGCATTTTGAGTGTCTTCTAGCAGAAACTCCTGCCTCTGTGCAGTGTTTATCTTCCATGCAGTGACTTTTATCTCAGTAGAGATGAAGCAATCTATCAGTGCATCCCAGCTCCTGAGATGCAGGCAGTACATGCACATCTCTCCTCAGCTGCTGTGGCACCTGGAATGAGAATGCTGCTCCCTAGAGCTGACACCAGACAGAAGCTTAAACTCCTTTTTTTTATTGTCATGGCTGCTCAGCAAAGTTGTCTGGGCAATTCAGAGACTGAGTGCTGTGACAGGTTAATGGTCTTCAACTGATTGATGGCTGAGGTGAAATAGCCTTTCCCAGCAGGGAATCCTGTGCCAGCAGCGTGTAGCAGCAATGTTGTGGTAATCGTGAAAGGAGCTTGGAGGGGAGGAGTGTGGGATCAGTGGCCTGGGCACTGGGGGAAGGATCCTGGCCTGGCAGGACTCTTTTCTCTGCAGATGAATTGCTGACCCTGTTCTCTTGGAATGTGGGATTGGTGGCGCCTGCCTTGCTGGGTTGTGATACCAAATGCATCACTTGCAAAGCATTTTTATAGAGCATTTTTTATAGAGCATCTTGAAGGCAAACCGTTTTCTGGGCTGCTCTGCTTTTGTTCAAGTATGCTTTTCTTACCCAGAGAATGGGAATGAATTTAAAATGACAGAGCAGGTTTTAGTCTTTCTTGTCCAAGCAGGTTTGTTCTCATTTAGGTCGTAAATGAACATCTGTTTCTTTATCTCTGCCCTTAATGGCATATTGTCCACATCTGAAAGCAGCTGCATAATGTACCACAATTGTTTGACTTTGCTGAGCAGGCATCCTGGACCTGATGTTAGATCACAGCTGAAGCTAATTTAGCATGATCCTAGCTGGTTTACAGAGTCCAAGTCTTATTTTCTTAAGATCTAAGCAGTTTCAGCTGTGTGATTTTGTAAAAAGAGAAGCAAATGAGAGGTGAGGAATAGGATGGCATCAGATAATCTGCAGCCCAAGGTGTTCTGCTCACGGACATGGCTGTGCTTTTGGAATAAAAAAAAAGGAGAAAAAAATGAATTAAATGGTGATAGTACATCGAGTATTTGTTGTTGGTCTGTACCTGACAAAGCAGTGATTTCTTGCTGGTTTAGCATACTCTCATAGCCACACAATAATAAAATGAAGATTAGGAGCTTAAAATTGTATTGGTTCATATTTCTCTCTTGAAGGTGGGAAGAAGAGCGCTACCCTGAAGGCATTAAATGGAAGTTCCTAGAGCACAAAGGTCCTGTATTTGCTCCACCATATGAACCTCTGCCTGAAAATGTCAAGTTTTATTATGATGGTGAGTTAATCTGTCTTTCTACTTGCTAGGAAGAGAAATAAACATCTCAGGGTATTGCGGTGTTCTTCTGGGGACTGAAGAGCTGAGGAGGTGGTTGTGTTTTAGTGGCTCACTTAAATCAGCTCCTCGGCAGCAAAGTGGGATCTGTGCAAGGAAAGGAATTTACCTGAGCCTTCTGAATTCTGCTCACTGAAGTGACACAGGGATGATCTGCTCTCGGTCTCTTATGGTGGTGAATCTCTCAGGTTCCTTAGCAGAATGAGAGTGTCTGATGCCTCAGAGTAGCAGTGCCTGACCAGTGGAGTATGTAATTGTAGCTGCATCCTCACTGGTCACCTTTAGGCTTGCTCTTGTTTTCCTGAACCTTAAGAATTGCAACTTCCATCATCTCTGGTGAAATTCATGATGGTTTGGTGGCGTGAGGGAAATAAAAGACAACTGAATTTTGGTACAGATGATTAGGATCTTGTAGGAATGAATGGGATGAACCTGGCCTCAAGGACACTGCCCTCTCATGTAAGTCGTGGTCCCACTCCCTGACCACGGCGTGTGCTAGAACTAATTGGTGTGGGATTCGAATATCCTGGGCTGCCTGGTTGGTGGAGGCTCACGTGGAAGGGATTATATGATGTGATGCCTGCTGGAGCCTGGACGTGGTGACCCATGTGTTTCCTTTTAGTCCTGTGATCATGTTAAATGAAGGATCAAATTAACCCAGGATTGAATTAAGTGGGAGGTATTTGAATGGATGAAAATGTAATTTTTGGTGATGGGGACATCTGCACATGGAATTCTTCCAGGAGCAATGTGCTGTTTTCATGTGACATGACACAGTGTTTTTAAATACTGAGGAATAGGTGGCATTACATTTTCAGCAGCAAAGTAGTGAAATAAATATGCTGTAGCCTATTAAAGGCCATCTTCGAGCAAGTAGCACAGTGATCAAGGATGTCTGCAGTCTTCTTTCTTAGGGTTTGATGAGAACTTGATACAAAGTTGGAAATTGTTTCCCTGTATTGAAAAATGCATGATCTCTCCTGTTGTCTAGAGAAGGGGAGGGGCAGATTGCACTGTAGCTATCCCTTGGTGCAGACAGCAGTAAGCTCCTCGTCTCTCCAGCCATCTATTTCACAGAGCCTCTGCAGGGATTTTTGTAACCTCTGCCTCTGTCATCACAGAAATTCATCAATAAGCTCAACAGTCGTGGGATGGACAGGGAGGGGGTCTGGCAAATAAAGACATCCCATAAGTCTTCCTTGAGAAACTAGGCAAAAAATCAAATGTCTGATTTACACAGCAGCTGCTGAGAGCCTCTGTCTGTGCTCACAAGGCATTGTCTCATTTCAAGATTATCCCAGGGTGATTTGTAGAGCCCAGTAATGAGGCTGTGGCTGGCCAGCGGCCGGCTCGCCCCGGAGGGATCCGTCCCTGGCTTAGGGATTCAGTGCCTGCTTCCATCTCACACAGCATCTGCTGGGGCTCTTGCAAGTGCCTGCGATACCAGCTCAGGGAAGGAGCTTGAAATGCCAAAGCCATCCTTTTTCAGTGCCTGTGGGTTAACCAGTCACTGTTCATAGTCCAGAGGTGGCCCAAAGTTGCACATTTTTCTGTAGGTGGGGCAAGGTAAGAGTGTAGGTAGTGGCCATGGGGTCTCTTCTGCTCATTATGTCCCCTGGTTGCTGTCTGGTTTTCAGTTTTTAAATCAGGTAAGTAATATTCATGCCTCTGGAATTAATCCTTTCTTCACCAGCTCCGTCACTGAGAGCCTTTTCAAACCTTTGTGAAAAAAAAAGGAAATTGTGTCCAGTGAAATATATTCTAAAGTGATTAGATAAAGATGACTGAGCCTTCAGCTAGCTGGGAAAAATATCAGACATTTTAGCCCTATAACAAGTTACTAACTCGATAGCCTCTGTCAAGCTAAAATTGCAGCCTGGAAAAAACAGTTTCCCTTGCTGTCTCTCCCTTCCCCCATTTCCTGTTATAAGCAAACAAATGCTGTATTTTAGGTTACAGCTTAAAAATTGGCAGAGTTACTGTTGGTTTGATTTAATTGTGGAATATTCTCAGATCATTGGGAGGACCTTTTGCTAAGTCCTGTTTTACGAGGGTTTATAGATCTTAAGGCTTTGTAGCTGACTCCCATGCTTTAATTTTAGAGATGATGCAACTTTTGAAAATATGTAGTAAATCCAAAGCGTGGTATTTTTTTTTTCCAAGAGCACAGATTGAACAGTTTCTTGTGTTCACTTTTGTGCAGTAAAACGGTTGTTAGAAATCCTCAGGTATTGACTGTCTGCCAACCATTGGAACTTTAAATATTTCTTGCAACTAGCTGGAGATGTGAGCTGCGTGCAGAATCCTTCAGAGGGATCACTGGCACCCCACGTTTCATCAGGAATGCAGTCAGGACCAGAAACTGCTCGACAGGAATGTTAGATGTGGAACTCACAGCCTCGATGCTGCAGCAGCCTCTTTTCCCTGGTGTTTCAGTCTTCCCTTGCAGCAATTCCACTTGATGCTGCAGTCATGCAGAGAAGCTGGGATGTGGCCCCTCCATTCACTGACAGCTCAGTCTTTCTTAAAAATGAGTGGCTTTTGAGGCTGCTTGGGACATGCAGGAGTGCATTTCCACAGCAGAGGGAACAATTAGCAGAACCCTGACACGTTTCCCTGCAATGAAGGAGAGTTCAATATTTGGCATCTCTTTCCAGCCTATTTGTAGTGTAGCCAGAGGAAGGGCTCTTCCTGCCTAGAAATAGCTAAAGGCTGGAAGGGCTGTTCCGAGGTGGAGTCTGTCTGTGCATTGAAAAGGAACACAGGGACTGTATTTCCCATATGTCTGAGTGCTAGAATATGAAATTTAATAAAATCCCTGCCTCTTTGACATCAAACAGCAGCGTCTCCCCAGGAGCACACCCAGCACGGGGGTGGCTCAGCAGAGGGTTTCCTGCAGCAGGCCTTTTCCCCTTCCTGCCCTGCAGCCCAGACCTGCCTCACATCAGATTGCTGTTGCTTTTTTTAATGTTTAGATTCCAGAGGAAGCTTTTTTCAAAATGTTTGTGGTGGACGTCAAGCAATTGTGCTCCTCTGTTTCCTTTGCCCATTCAAGTTGCTGTATTATGTAACATTTTAAGACAAACTTCTCTGTAGTAAAAATATAATCCTTTAGGGTAGTTACTCTGTTCTCTTTATGGCTTTGATTCCTGTTTACCATTTTCTTTAAGAGGAAAACCTTTCTTTGTAGGTAAAGTCATGAAGCTGAGTACCAAAGCAGAAGAAGTTGCCACATTCTTTGCAAAAATGCTTGATCATGAGTACACTACAAAGGAGATCTTCAGGAAAAACTTCTTCAAGGACTGGAGAAAGGTATGCACCTAGTCCTGGGCTGCAGTGACTGTGGACATGGCCAGTGTCTCCTCAGCACTGACCAGTGAAAAGGGGCTGCTGTTCCATGCACAGAAAGTTGGCTTGAGGCAGTTAAAAGCTACCTCAGATGGTAGCTGTAAAGTTTCCCATTTATCTAAACCAGCAAAGTCAGGGCTCTCTCCTGCAGCACAATGGGGTGTACCTGACCTCCCTGTTCCATGCCTTGTGTAAGAGCCAGATTCACTAGAAGGAAACCCCTTCCAAAGAGCTGAGATGGAGATGTTCACCTCAGTCATCAGCCATAACAGCAAACCTTTAGATCAGTTCGATGCAGTTTTCCTGGATGTGTTTCTGGGTTTTTCTCCCCAGCCCTCAGCAGTCCCAATCACAGCTGGGTGTGAGAGTGCTTTGGAAAGTGGTGCAGCATTGCCCAGTGCTTGGGGAGACCAGAACCCTGCAAGGCCAATGCTCCATGGGATCTGCTGCTTGTCCTTTCCTCTTTGACCTCAGCTGGAGTGAGCCTGTGCAAGAATTTGGGGATTCTAGGGGGGGGTTATTGTGAGAATCTGCCTGTTGTTCCTGTTAAAGCTGCCTGGAGTAGGGTAAGCTCTGCTGTGCTTGAGAATTTAGTGTGTGTGTGTAAACTTAAAGCACTGCTTTCTTTCTGCAAGGAAATGACCTCTGAAGAGAAGAGCACTATCACCAGCCTCAGCAAGTGTGACTTCACCCACATGAGCCAGTATTTCAAAGCTCAGTCGGAAGCTAGGAAACAGATGTCCAAGGAGGAGAAACAGGTACCAGAGGGAATTCTAGGAGACTTCATGATTCTTAGCTGGCTTGTAAACATCTCTGTGTAATCCCTCTCCTCGCTGTGTGTACATCAGTGTTTTCACCAGCTTTCAGATTATTGCTTTCATGTGAACTGTCAAAGTGTGTGCACTGTGCAGCTCAGGTAGGGCAGAGCTCGGTGTTTACAGCTGAATCTTCATCCTCACTTGAAATGATATTGATAGGGCTGATCCTGCTTAGGGAAATAAAGTTAAGTAAGTAACTGCTTAAGTGAAGTTAAGTAACGGCTTAAGTTAATAAAGAGAATCAGAGGTGCTGCCTCTGGGTTCATTGGTCCCTGGGAAATAATGAGCAGTGGATACTCAGTTAAGGATGGTGGAAAGGATGCAGTAATGCCATTAGTGAATAAAATGAGAGAAGAAATCTTAAACACTAAGTAGTTCTGGTTTTTGAATAAAAAATGAGCTTTATTATCCAGTAGCATGGCTACAGTGTCTCCTAGGTTGAGAATTAAATTAACTGCAATGGACTTAGGAAGGCGGAAACCTTCCCCAAATTCTCAGTTGATCTTTGAATGATGGGCCTGGCAGCGTGGAATTACAGCCTTTGGGATCAGAGGGATCCCATCAAAATAGAGAGCCCTTGTCTTCCTGCTGTTTCTGTTTGATAAATGTGGGTGAGCCCTTCAGTTCCTGTCCATGGTAGCTCTAAAAATGGAGCAGAAGTGGCTTTTTCTGTTTCTTAACTGGTGCAGCAGTGCTGTCTGTGGGTCAGATGTTTTATTTTGAGCTGCAATGTTTTTATTTTTCCTTCTGTATAATTAAAGTTCAGGCACAGAAGTATGCAGTGAAATCTCAGCACATTCTTTCTTAGAAGACTGTGTTCTGCTTATGAGACCATTTGCTGACACAGGCTTGACATGCAGCAGCCTGGAGACATTCCTTTGCCTGCTTTCCAGTGCTGAGTTCAGACACAGAAGTCTTTTATACACAGAATTTTTATACATAAACAACAAGATATGAAGTCCAGTGGATGTCAAATGCTCAGTATAGAATATAAAGCAGTACTGTGCAGAATATAGCAGTGACAGTAGCTTTGGGGCCTTGAAGCTGAGATACATGGGTAGAGGTACATGGCTCTGTTGTAGCAAAATTGTAGCTGCCTTCACCAGCACTGATCTGTTTCCCTCAAATACAAGTTTTCAGAGAGTTTTCACACATTCTTTCTCTTTTTTGAGTTTGTTTGTGCTGCTTGCATTTTATGAATGCTTTTCTGGCCAGTCTGATACAGTTGCCGTGATGGGGATCTGGTTTTGGGTTGGGTCTTCAGCGTTTGTGTGGTGCAAATATAGAAATTTGTTAAGTCTTGGCATATAAAGGTGTGTGCAGTGCTGCGTGAGCCATATCATCTTTGCTTTTGACTTTTCCCAGAAAATCAAAGAGGAGAACGAGCGGCTATTGAAGGAGTATGGTTACTGTGTGATGGACAACCACAAGGAGAGGATTGCCAACTTTAAGATTGAACCCCCAGGTCTGTTCCGAGGTCGTGGGAATCATCCCAAAATGGGAATGTTGAAGAGGCGCATCATGCCCGAAGACATCATCATTAACTGCAGCAAGTGAGCACTGCATGCTTCACACCTCGGCTTTGCTCTCTAGAGCTCATTTTTTAAAAGCCTGTAGAAGTTGATTCTCAAACACGTAGAATATGGGATGCAGCTTATCTTGTTCTCATATGGATAAGAAACTGAGTCATACAAGCAAAGCCTGAGCAAGGCAATCATGGGGTTCATGCAGAACTTTGTCAACATATTTTCTTCCTCACACCTACAGCCTACATCTGCTTAAACTGCCCTTCCCACTAGTATTTCCAGAAAATAATTTTCTTCTACACAGGTTGCCCCAGTTTGTCATCCTTGATGCTGAAGGCTAAGGTTTGGTGGGCTTCCCTTCACTCTCTCTAGTCCTTACAAGTGTCCACGCTATTGCAGTGTGCACAAATCAAAACTGGTCCTAGCAATGTGTCCCACCTGTGGTATAATTCAGCAGGTCCATGTTGGTGGAAGTTACATTCCTGATCTTTGGCTGTTCATTTTGATCCACTTGGTTTCCTGCTTGTGGATATAATGCAATTGCCTCAATTCCTTTCCCTGCACTTTCTTTGTGTAATGCTAAAATAATGTGTTTATTACCTTCTCTGTGTTGATGCTGGTGAGATTTTTAAATAGCTTTTAATTGTCTGTTTTCTAATTCTCTGTAGGGATTCCAAAATCCCTGCCCCTCCACCAGGACACAAATGGAAGGAGGTCCGGCATGATAACAAGGTGACCTGGCTGGTGTCATGGACTGAGAACATCCAAGGCTCTATCAAATACATCATGTTGAACCCTAGCTCAAGAATTAAGGTAAAGATCTAGTTAAAAATACAAAACCAAAGCAATCTTCCTGGTCATGTTTCCAAGAAGCAAATGTAGCTCTTGGTTAGGAAGGAGATAGGAGGTAAAGCTGCCTGGCTGTTTCATCCTACAGTGGTTGAAAAATATTGGGGAGCTTCTGTTCCCCCTTGAAAAGAGAGGATAGAGTCACTGCCCAGGAGAGCAGGTGAAATCTGGAAAATGTCTCCTGAAAAGCATCATGTCATTCCTAGTGGAATCCTTTAACCTGCGTAAACCTAAAAGGAAGCAATTTATCCAAGAACAGACTTGCTCTGGTGGATATTTCACATACATTTGGCCTTAACTTCCCCTTCCTGGTCATGTAGTGAAGTTCTAACCGTGGGTTGCTAATTAGTTGTTTGTAAAATTAAAAACGTGGCCAGGCTCCTGGCTGAGAATGCTGGTAAGGAGCTCATGACTGGAGGAAAACAAACTCCTGCTGTGGGAGCAAATATCCAGTCTGTGGATCAAGTCCATAAAAGCAAGAATTTAAGCTCTTTCATGAAGTCTTTTCCTGAGAGATTTTTTCCTGGGTTGGAAACAAGGAGTTTGTCTTGCAAATACAGGAGGGAAAATATCTCTGTTCCTTGTGAATTCCTGCCCTCTTTTCGCTATGTCTTGAATATATAATAATGATGATGAACTGTTGATGTTGCTTTTGCCTTTTATGGGTATTTAATTACACAGCTGAAAGAACATAAGTGCCATCTGAATAAAGCAGAGGAAACCATTTGTATTTTGAGAAGCAGGGAAGATGTGTCTTTTGTTTCCCTCTTTAGTTGCTTCCATGGAAGCATTTAATATCCTGGAAATCTGAATGACCTGCAGCTGTGTGGCAGCACAGTGTGAAGCTGAGCTGTGCAGCAGCAGCATCTCAGTGCTTTTGTACAGCGAGACCATTTGCCACACACAGGCTTGCAAAGCCTTGAGATGCAGATTGGAGCTGGTCCTCTGCCTGCTCTCCAGTGCTGACNAAGATTGAACCCCCAGGTCTGTTCCGAGGTCGTGGGAACCATCCCAAAATGGGAATGTTGAAGAGGCGCATCATGCCCGAAGACATCATCATTAACTGCAGCAAGTGAGCACTGCATGCTTCACACCTCGGCTTTGCTCTCTAGAGCTCATTTTTTAAAACCCTGTAGAAGTTGATTCTCATTCTCAGAATTAGGGATGCAGCTTATCTTGTTCTCATATGGATAAGAAACTGAGTCATACAAGCAAAGCCTGAGCAAGGCAATCATGGGGTTCATGCAGAACTTTGTCAACATATTTTCTTTCTCACACCTACAGCTTACATCTGCTTAAACTGCCCTTCCCACTAGTATTTCCAGAAAATAATTTTCTTCTACACAGGTTGCCCCAGTTTGTCATCCTTGATGCTGAAGGCTAAGGTTTGGTGGGCTTCCCTTCACTCTCTCTAGTCCTTACAAGTGTCCACGCTATTGCAGTGTGCACAAATCAAAACTGGTCCTAGCAATGTGTCCCACCTGTGGTATAATTCAGCAGGTCCATGTTGGTGGAAGTTACATTCCTGATCTTTGGCTGTTCATTTTGATCCACTTGGTTTCCTGCTTGTGGATATAATGCAATTGCCTCAATTCCTTTCCCTGCACTTTCTTTGTGTAATGCTAAAATAATGTGTTTATTACCTTCTCTGTGTTGATGCTGGTGAGATTTTTAAATAGCTTTTAATTGTCTGTTTTCTAATTCTCTGTAGGGATTCCAAAATCCCTGCCCCTCCACCAGGACACAAATGGAAGGAGGTCCGGCATGATAACAAGGTGACCTGGCTGGTGTCATGGACTGAGAACATCCAAGGCTCTATCAAATACATCATGTTGAACCCTAGCTCAAGAATTAAGGTAAAGATCTAGTTAAAAATACAAAACCAAAGCAGTCTTCCTGGTCATGTTTCCAAGAAGCAAATGTAGCTCTTGGTTAGGAAGGAGATGGGAGGTAAAGCTGCCTGGCTGTTTCATCCTACAGTGGTTGAAAAATATTGGGGAGCTTCTGTTCCCCCTTGAAAAGAGAGGATAGAGTCACTGCCCAGGAGAGCAGGTGAAATCTGGAAAATGTCTCCTGAAAAGCATCATGTCATTCCTAGTGGAATCCTTTAACCTGCGTAAACCTAAAAGGAAGCAATTTATCCAAGAACAGACTTGCTCTGGTGGATATTTCACATACATTTGGCCTTAACTTCCCCTTCCTGGTCATGTAGTGAAGTTCTAACCGTGGGTTGCTAATTAGTTGTTTGTAAAATTAAAAACGTGGCCAGGCTCCTGGCTGAGAATGCTGGTAAGGAGCTCATGACTGGAGGAAAACAAACTCCTGCTGTGGGAGCAAATATCCAGTCTGTGGATCAAGTCCATAAAAGCAAGAATTTAAGCTCTTTCATGAAGTCTTTTCCTGAGAGATTTTTTCCTGGGTTGGAAACAAGGAGTTTGTCTTGCAAATACAGGAGGGAAAATATCTCTGTTCCTTGTGAATTCCTGCCCTCTTTTCGCTATGTCTTGAATATATAATAATGATGATGAACTGTTGATGTTGCTTTTGCCTTTTATGGGTATTTAATTACACAGCTGAAAGAACATAAGTGCCATCTGAATAAAGCAGAGGAAACCATTTGTATTTTGAGAAGCAGGGAAGATGTGTCTTTTGTTTCCCTCTTTAGTTGCTTCCATGGAAGCATTTAATATCCTGGAAATCTGAATGACCTGCAGCTGTGTGGCAGCACAGTGTGAAGCTGAGCTGTGCAGCAGCAGCATCTCAGTGCTTTTGTACAGCGAGACCATTTGCCACACACAGGCTTGCAAAGCCTTGAGATGCAGATTGGAGCTGGTCCTCTGCCTGCTCTCCAGTGCTGACTCTATTCCAACTTCCCTGCAGGGTGAGAAGGACTGGCAGAAGTACGAGACAGCTCGGAGGTTGAAGAAGTGTGTAGATAAAATCCGGAATCAATACCGAGAAGACTGGAAATCCAAAGAGATGAAAGTACGGCAGAGGGCCGTGGCACTGTACTTCATTGATAAGGTGAGGCTCCTTCCTTGGCTCCCCTCGCCTTCCCTGCCCTGCTGGGAGGACTTGGGAATGCTGTGTGTTTGTCTTGAAGGCAGAATTGAGCCCAGTTGCTAAGGTATCCTGAGGCTTCCTGGTGGGCAGGCTCCTTTTCCTTCCCATTACCTGGAATCCAGAGCAACAAACTATTGTACTAAACACAGCTATTTCAGGCAGCATTGTTTAGTTCAGGCAAAATTCACAGCCTGGTTCCAGAATCACCCAGTTGGATTACTGGGAAGTTTGTGTGGGCCTTTTGTCTCCAGCTGTCTCAGTTTTCCTGCTAGGTATTTCTGCTGGTTTGTCACCTCTTCAGTTTGAGGTCACAGTTGTGAGGTTTTGTAATTATGCTAATTTTTTCACCACAGCATAAAGAAAACTGCAGTTGTGTTGATGCATTTAAAGCAACATAAAACCAGTTCCCAGAGAGCTTTTCCCTAGTAGCATATGGTGTCTTAACTAACTAAATTAACAGGTTTTGTTCACAATGGTTCAGTGTAAACCAGGGAACTTTGATGTGCGTAATTGTGGTTTCATAAGGCCACTGAAGATTTCAAAAGTTAAGAATGTTTTTAGCCAGCACTGTTAAAATATGTGTTTCTATGCAGCCAAATGTAGCCTTTAGATAATTTATACAAGCCAATATTTATATAACCTATATGTTATTTGAAATGTATTTAGTGTGCAGTGAATAGGTAGGATCAAAGAAGATGAACAACTGAACTGTGTGATTTGTTTCAAGTGGAGTTCACAAGGAAGTCAATTTGATTTTTAAAAACTGCCACACTTCTTGAAATGAATTTTCATTAGTCAGGTCTGTCTCACAGTTTGAGTTACTTAATGAGCTAAAGTTGGTAAAGCATTGTGGCTTAAACTCTTGAAGAAAAAAGGAGTTATTCCGTGTACACTGCTGATTCTAGGCCAGTGTCTGAAGGTTTGCAGCATCTCTGTATTCTGGGGACAGTTTGAATTCCTTACCTCTCGTATCTTGATATTAATGTAGCTTGCCCTGAGAGCTGGTAATGAAAAGGAAGAAGGAGAGACAGCTGACACCGTGGGCTGCTGCTCTCTGAGAGTAGAGCACATCAAGCTGCATCCTGAACTGGATGGGCAGGAATACGTGGTTGAGTTCGACTTCCTCGGGAAGGACTCCATCCGATACTACAACAAAGTCCCTGTGGAGAAGAGGGTAAGGCACCTCCACAAGCACATACACAGACTGAACAGCACAGACATGGAGTCAGCACAGTCTGGGTGGCATTAACACCTTGATTTATTGCTGCTCAGACACTCAGCCAAAAAATAAGTCAGTTAATGTGGCATCCTCTTTATTGGCAGTGCCATGGAAGGTGGTGTGACACGGCCCAGCAGATGAGGTGTTCAGACATGTTGCTGCTCTGCCCTGTGGTGTCAGTGGGAAGAGTTGACAGCATAACTATAACAGCTGTGTTAGACGAGTTTCCTGGTCTTGTTCTGGTCACCAGAGTTGGTTTTGTCACCTGTAGATGGTGGAGTTCCAGGCCCATGTGACAAGTGCCACCATAAAAGGTTCTGAAGTACTGCTGGCACTGGCAGAGCAGCAGTTTGATGGGGGCTTTGATAATACACACCTCTGTCACAGTGGTTTGGTTTGTGTTGGAGCTGAGCCCTCACAGAGGTCGATCTTGATCTTGGCTGCTCCAGAGCCTGTGGAGTAGGTGCACTGATACCCCTGGCCTATGAACCTGGGTGTCTGCCAGCCAAGACTTCTTATGCCGTGTCAATTCTTTCATTTCTGTCATCCACCAGTTTAAAATTTGCTGTGATTTTGGACTCATTTCAGAATCAATCCCTATCCAGCAGCATGAACCTGGAGGGCACTATCCAAAATGCTTTTGTGGGTGCAACAGCTTTGCATCTGGCTCACAGCTCTGTGGTCTGTGTTAGAAACCCTGTATATAATACTGTGGTAGTTGTCATGACAGTCAGCAGTAAATGTTGGCCTCTTGAGGAGCAAAACAACTGAAAAAATATCAAACTACTGCTGCTCTAGAAATTAACATGTGCTGGAATTCTTGGTTCCCTGTGTAAAGAAGAAAACATATTTTTCTGTTTAAATTTATTGGTATCTCGTGGTATTTTTTCAGTGCTTAAAATGGGGAGTTGATTATTGTAGAACTAGGAATCTTTGTATATTGGGTGTCTATAGAAGAATGTGTGTTGTCGAGAAGCTGGGGAATTGGAGCACGCAGAACTGGGATTTGTGGTCTCTGTTATAATCAAAGATGCTTTGATTGTTCTCCCTACCCCAGTGAGACATGTCTGGGATGAAATTGTATGAAACAATGCAGCAGTGAGGAGGGTTGGTTTCTTGTAGCTTCAATCCATGGAAAATGGCTCAGGGGTCTCTTGGGCTCGAGTAGTAATGGGAGAGTAAGAGAAGACAGTAGCTTTGGGGTCTCTTTCTCTGTTAGGCAGCTGCTCCAGAGCAGAGTCAGATCTCCTGTAATTTTGATCCAAATGATGAGGAGGATAAAGGGCGCTGAAGGCTCAGGACTCCTGCTGCTGGGGAGGAACCTGCAGCACAAGCATTGCATTGAGGGATGGGTCTTTGCCTGCTGGGAAGTAACATCCAGCATCATCACTGCTCCCTGGAACAGTTTAGTGGCTCCCTGGCAGTCCTGCTTTCCTACAGCTCAGTACTGCCCAGTGCTGTCTGGTCTGTGTGCCTGATGTCCCTGGTTTTCCTTTCCTGCAGGTGTTTAAGAATCTTCAGCTGTTCATGGAAAACAAGCAGCCTGAGGATGACCTCTTTGACCGCCTCAACGTAAGCACATAACTCCTGGTGAGGGTGGTGGAGCCCCATGAACAGGCTTGCTCTGCACTAGGCAGTAACAGCTGCTCTGTTCCAGAAATGGTTTCAGTGGAAATTTTCTTCCAGAGCAGCCTCAAGGCAGTGAGAGTCTGTCTCAGTCTGGTGTCTGAATTGTCCTCTGTGCTCACAGGTTCCCAAAGCGATGGGCCTTGGTGAGCCTGCCTGGCTCTGACCTGGGGAGGTTTTTTCAGAGTTCAGTGATGATGAAAGTGTGAGGTGACAGATTTTCAGATGCCATCCCTGTCTGCACACTTGGCTCTGTGGGAGCACTGTGGTGGTCCAGGCACATTTTTGTTATTGGAAACCAAAACCTCCACACCAAAGAAATCTTTTATGACCACTTGTGGTACTTGTTACCAGTCTAATACTTGTTGGTTCTTTGTTCACTTTTGCTGTGGTTTCAGTAGTGCTGTGGCTATTCTGTTGTGGTCAGGTCTGAGTACACCAGGCCTCAGCCGTGAGCTGCACATCTGTGTCAGCCGTGGGTCCAGAGGTTTCACAAATGCTGTGGTCATTCCTAGTGCTCACTGTGATCTCCTTTCTGCTTCTTTAGACCAGTATCTTAAATAAACACCTTCAAGACCTTATGGAGGGACTGACAGCCAAGGTATTCCGTACTTACAATGCCTCCATCACGCTACAGCAGCAGCTCAAGGAGCTCACTAATCGTAAGTCTTGCCCCCCATGAAGCTGTGAGGGGAACAGATCTGACTCTGCAGTACAGATCTGGCTTCCTTGGCTGAGCCACAAGTCATGTATCTGTTCACCACTTCCTTGTTACAGTTCTCCCAGTGCAAATGTCAGGCAGCTGAGGTCTGACCAAAAATCTGCTGTCAGACAATCTTTTGGGGTAGTTGAGCAGCTCAGCACTGGGGCAGAGCAGAACTGACTTGTGAGCACACCAGGGTGTGCCTTCCAGGTTATAGCTATCCTTTACCAAATGTGTTTGCTTTCTGTTAATTGTGAGGTGCTGTAGATGGCAGGCAAGGCAGATGCCTCTGTATCAGCCCCTCATTTCTTGGGGGCTCATCCACAACCTCTGTGAGCAGTGCTGCCTTGCACTTGGCAGCTTTACCAAGTGGGCACATTGGACCTGTGAAGCCCAGTGGTGTCCTGGGCACGGTGGTCCTGCTGTGCCCTGCTCTGAGCGTGGCTGTGCTTCCCCTCTGTTGAGTTGAGATGGTGTCAGTGGTGATGAGTAACATCCAGAAGGAGGTAGGGGCTGGGGTGGAAGTGGCCAGGCTCTTGGGACTGTAGCTGGTGTGCAGTGTTGAGGCTGGCCATAGGAGGGGAAGGTCGGTTCTACAGTGGCTGTGGGGCACTGGTTGGGGCAGCACACCCTGGAGAACTCACTTGTTCACCACTTCCCTTCCTTCACAGCGGATGACAACATCCCAGCAAAGATCCTCTCCTACAACCGTGCCAACAGAGCGGTGGCCATTCTGTGTAACCACCAGAGAGCTCCGCCCAAAACCTTCGAGAAGTCCATGATGAACCTGCAGAGCAAGGTACCTCCCCCTGCCCCACTCTGGGGCAGCAGGGCTCCCAGTGCTGCATCTCAGGAGTCAGGATTCCTTTCCCTTGGGGTGAAAGCAGAGCCTGCTTTTCCCTGTCAGGAGTTGGTAGTGTGCATCAGAGGTGGGCCTGCTTGGAGACGAGCAGTGAGCTGGAAGGGGCTTCTCTGAGTTGTCTTTTACTTGTAATGAACCAGACCAGATCCTTTTTCTGCCCTTCATCCTATAGCTGTGTGTTCTGCTGCTGTTGAAACTTGAGAGCAGCAGTCTCTAGCTCTGGTCTGTGTCCCCTAAAGAACCTGGAGTGGGCATCCACCGCTGTTGTGTGAATCCCAGGCCACTGTCAGTGTGTACATAGCACATTATGCCCCTCTGACTTGACCTCTTCCTTTGCAGATTGTTTCTGGTGAAGGCCATGAGGTCCAAAGGGGTTAGGTCTGTTCCTGGTCTGGCTTTAGAATAACCTTCACAATAAGGAGTTCTGGTTTGGCACTGCAGTGTCCCCTGCTTCCATAACACCTAACATGGCTGCCTTCACCCTAGATCCTAGAGCTTGGGGATGTTTAAGGGGAGTGGTTGAACAGGGGCTGCAAAATGCTAAATCTCCCTGAATCCTAAGCTTACTGGAGAAGATCTGCCTGAAGCGTTAACACCTTTCAGTGTGCAGGATTTGGGGCTGATTCCTGCTGAGAGATCTGGGATCATCCTTCCCTGTAGCCATCAGAGAGCTTGTAGTGGTGGGATGCAGTGGAGGCAGACAAGCTGCCAGCAGGGGTTGTTGGCCAGGCCAGACCAAGCCAATTCCTTGGCCTGCTTGGTCGTAGCTGTATGAGAACCCAGCACCAGCTTGTCTTTGGAAATTTAGTGAGGCCCTGTTTTCTGAGGGGGATATCTCACCACACTGGGCTGTGCAGAAGCCAGTGGCCTGATTGCTCTGCAGCAGTGGATCTGACTGCTGGTAGATTCTGAATGTTATCACAAACTGGCTTCCTGGGTCATACTGCCCAGAGGAGACTGACACAGCTGTCAGCAGCTTGTTCACAGTGCTGCCATCTGGTTTTGCCTCTCCTAGATTGATGCCAAGAAGGAGCAATTAGCTGATGCCAGGAGGGAACTGAAAAGCGCCAAAGCTGATGCCAAGGTCCGGAGGGATGAGAAGTCTAAAAAGTAAGGCTGGTGTTACTGGGCTGTGCAATACTCCCAGAAAGGGTCCTTAACCCTGTGTTCCACTTTCCTGGCCTGTGATTTGGGAAGGCTTTCTTTTGCCCTTTTCATTCTGTGCCTGAAGAAATGGTCACCCACGGGGTGGTCTGACCCTGCGGTTCCTGACGTGGTCGCTCGTGCCCAGCCCTCGGAGCTGAGCACCCGCCAGTGCTCACCCACCCTGCTGCTGCCCAGGACCAGCAGAGAGCTGGATCCAGTGTGCAGCATTGCTGTCTTCTGGGGAGCCAGGGCTCACACAATCAGTTAATTGCACAGGCACCTCCCTGAGTTCCGCGCTCCCTGTCGGAAGCCCACGGCACAGACGATGTGCTGGGGCTCCGTGTGGGCTCTGCAGAGCAGCCACGGGGGAGCTGAGTTACAGGAGCTCTGAAAGCAGGATCACAGCATGACTTACTGAGGGATACATGGGCTGGTGTGGGAGTGGGTGTAGCATCAGAACAGTTCAGGCTGTTGCTTCCAACCCTTTAAAATGAAACTGCTGCTTAAGATTCCTGCTCTGCCTCTTGGAAAATGTCAGTTCTTAATTGCATGTGCTGAGTGTGTTGTGTCACCATCTGTGCTGACACAGCTGCCCCATGTGGCTGGTGGCATTGCTTACCTTGAGCAGAGTCCCTTTGGGTTCCCACAGTGCTGGCAGGGCATTAGGAGTTCAGTGCTTTGTTCTTTGCCACCCCAGGACAGTGGAGAGCAAGAAGAAAGCGGTGCAGAGGATCGAGGAGCAGCTGATGAAGCTGGAGGTTCAGGCTACAGATAGGGAGGAGAACAAGCAGATTGCTTTGGGCACCTCCAAACTCAACTATCTGGATCCCAGGATCTCTGTTGCTTGGTAAGCACCAGCCTGGGGTGATCCACCTCATCCCTTCACCTCTGTCTTGTCCCTCCCCCATAGCAACGAAGGCAGGGTCTCTGGCCTTCCTTTCATCCCGAGCTCTAACAGCATCTCCTCTCCTGCAGGTGTAAGAAGTGGGGAATTCCTATAGAGAAGATTTATAACAAAACCCAACGAGAGAAATTTGCCTGGGCTATCGACATGGCAGAGGAAGACTATGAGTTTTAACCTGTTTTTATTGAGCTGAATTTTATGGGAAAAGGGAGTAGCCTGGTTTTTAGGGAGATTGATAAACTGTGAGCCTTACTTGTCCTTGGATGCTGGGGAAGGGGGAGGAAAGGGGCAAGTGAGCATCAGATAAAACAGCCAATATCTTGCAGAAAGCATAACCTGGAAATATCCTAAAGGAGCTGAGCCAGTTGTCCTATGGACAACTTATTTAAAAATGTTTCAGAGATCCAAATTCTAGCTGTCTGGTTTGTGTGGTTTTTCTCTTGAGGCAGGGCAAGTGGATGGGGGATTTGTCAACCTTCCGCCAGGCAAATTCACCATCACACTGAGAGCGTGGGAATCTTTAGCTACTGTATACAAAATCCAATTATATTGGTGCGTTTTTACAGTTAGGGTTTTGCAATAACTTCTATATTTTAATAGAAAATGGACTCCTTAACCCCTGCCCTTCCCTTCCCCCTCCCGCCCCATTTCAGAATTTAACAAATAAACAAAATTTAAGGAACCCAACGCACCTGTTACAGCTATCACTATAGTCATGGAAATACCCAAATCTTTTTCAATTTGTCACTTGGAACAGTTGTGGCATTGGAACATGAATTTACAAATATCCACCGCATTTGTTCAGAGCAAATCATGATGGGAAATCGGCCTCCTGACTTGAGTGTTCCTATTTTAAATGTGAATTTTTATTTCTTTTTAATTATTTTAAAATATTTAAACAGTTTTCTTTCTTTATGATCTTAAAGATCGTGTAGGTTTGGGGAGCGGGTGGGGGGAGGGGGCCGTGTGATGGGAAGATGTGTGTGGAATTTGAGGACAAGTGAAATTGGAAACAAATGACATTCCCATCACCCTTTGTTCTGAACACGCTCTGTACACTTCCAAGAATTACTTTTTAGGTTTGTCAGACTGTTTTACCTTTTTTCCCCCCCTTTTTTTCTAAGCCCCACTCTCCTCTTTTACTTGAAAGATTTTATTGTGTAAAAAGAAGTTTCACAGGTCAATAAATTTCGAGGGAAATGAGCATTGGTCCAAAAAAGGAAAATAATCAAGATTTTAGGGCTTTTATTTTTTTCTTTTGTAATTGTGTAAAAAAATTTTAAAAATTAAAAAGCAGAATTTTAATGTGAAACCTTTTTTTGCTATAATCATTAGTCTTAGAGGCATTGTTAGCGTAGTGTGTGTGCAAGACCATTTCCTGCAGCCTTTCCTCAACAAGTATCTTCTATTTTTATCATGAATTCCCTTTTAATCAACTGTAGGTTATTTAAAATAAATTCCTACAACTTAACTGAGTGTTGGGTGTCTCTGTGTTCTTTCCCCTCCGGCCCTGCACATGAGGCCCCCGTGGTCGCTGGGCTGGGGGAGATGGTGGGGTGCAATTTCTGTTCCCAGCAGGAATTCCCTGAAGGATGTGGCCCATCCCTGCCTTGCTGGGATTGTGCTGCACCCTCTCTGGTGGTCACTGGGGGGTTTCCATGCAGGCACAGCTCAGCATCAGTTTGCTTTGTCCTGGGAAAAGCAAAGAGGAGGAGCAGGCGGATGCAGTGACACCGGAGCTGCTCTTCCTGGCCTGGTTTCTCTGCTGCCTTTTATTCACCCCAGCCCTCCACACAGAGGAGGGAGGGAGGGAGAGCAGCTCCTTCCCCCTCGTAACTGGGAAGGGCAGGAGGCTCGGCAAGGACACGGGTGATGAGGCTGATGGATGCACTCACCTCCCTGGCACTGGGAGCAGCCCTGGCCTGGTGTCCTTGGGGACTGTGGAGCAGACACAGGCCCTGGCTCCTCTGCAAGCACCTCCCCGTGACCCCAGAGCTGGAGTGGGCTCCCAGACCCCCAAGGGCAGCTGTGGGGTCAGGCTCAGCCAGCTGAGGAGCCTCTGGGCAGCCAGCCCCGAGCAGGGCTTCCTGCTGCCCGCTGCCATCTTCCAGGCACTTTGTTGTGGCTGCACAAACTTGGAGCTTGGCAGGAGCTGCCAGTTGCTCTCTGGGGCCTTTCCAAGGTGCAGCAGCAAAAATGCCAGCGGAGAGGGAAAGGGGCTCATTGTGCTCCCGACCTGCCCGTGCCTGAACAATGCAGCCTGTAAAAATATCCTTTCTATTTATACAGCCCTCCTTCCCGCCCGCAGACCTGGCCCAGTCATCCCGTATCTCACAAATTCCCATCTCTTACACCACTGAACAGGGAATTGTTGGGTGCAGTGGGAAGGGATGCGCTCCCATAGAGAATCCCACGGAGGAGATCCCCCACCCCAGCATTGCTGCTGGCAGATCCACCTTCTCCCTGGGCATGGTGAGGTGCTCTGGCCAGGCTGGGAGATCCATGCTCTGCCTGGAAGTGCAGGGCCGGGCTGATGTCCGAGGCTGGAGCGTGCTGTGCCTCTCTGCCAGCAAGAAGGAGAAGGATGTTGGTGCAAAACCAGCCCTTGAAAATGCACCCAGCACTGGGGAGCACAGGCTCTGTCCCGGGCAGGGACCTGAGGGGGTTTTAATCTGTGGTGTTGCATGTGGCACAGCAGGGTGAGGACCACACACCCCACACTTTGCATGGAGAATTCCCAGACCCCACTGACTCACTGCGCAAACAGAGAAATGGCCACAAACGTGCCACATCCCGTCCTGCATCCCACTGCTGCAGCGCCTGTGCTCGCCTGCCCCAGTGCCACCACCCCACCTTGGCTTTCCTGTCCCACAACAGGGCCGGTGTTTGGCAGCCAGGGAAACTGAGGCAGCGATGACATGACCGGTGGAGAGGGCAAAATGTAGGTTTGAACTGGATCTTGTGCATCACAAACCCATGGACAGCGCCTGGCGGCCAAGGGGAGGTGCAAACCCTGCAGGATGCAGCCCCATCCCCCTTGAAGTCTTACAGGATTGCAGCGTTGAAAATTGAAACCAGGTGAATTCAGGATATTAAAAACGCAGCAGTGAGGGGTGGGGACAGGGAGCCCGGCGCTGCAGTGGGTTTCTCACCAGGTGCTTGTCGTGATCCAGAGCGACCCTGCAATGCCCGGAAGGGGCAGAGGCTGCGGGGGGAGGCAGCCCGCGGGCACGGCTTTGCCCGGCTCCTCGGCACGCTGCCGGCACCGTGCCAGCATCGGCGGCAGCTCCACAGCCCCGGGCGGCTCTGCTTTCCATCCCCGGCACAGCGCTGCGCTGTGTCTGCCAACACCCGCCCGGGCAGCCGGCAGCTCCGCGCCGCCTTCCCCGAGGGCTCTCTCCAGATCCTGCTCCCCGCAGCACCAGGGAAGCTCTCCCGCCGCGGTGATTTTCTCAGCCCGTGGGCTGGTGTTGTCTTTACCCACCGCAGGCAGCGCAGAGCCGGCAGGAATGAATAAATAACCCGGGCGGGGGCATCTCTCCCGGGCATTGCACCGCTCGTTCGGATGAGGATCGGGCACCTCCTCTCAGTGCGTGATCCCCGGGGCAGGAGGGGGATGCATCCATTCCCAGACACTGGAGTCAGAGGGGTGCTGGGCTGCAGGGACCCCCACACTTGCCTGTGGGGTGGCCTCAGAGTGCTGTGTCCCTGGATTTTGTTCCCCAGGCCTCGAGCATGCCTGGGGCTGTCCTTAAGCCAGAGGTCACCTGGCCATTTGGCCTGTTCCTGGTGGGAGGATGCAGCTGCTCCATGAATCCTGCAGGATATGGGGGATGGCATCCCGTGCTTCGGAACTGTGAAGGGGGAGGTGCTGGGGCCACTCAGAGGGGAAAATCCCCCTTTTCCCAGAGGTGTTTGCAAAGGGAGATTGCAGAACCCCAAGGCTTCCACAGCCACGTGATGAACACAATCCAGGGAATTTCTTCAAAAGCAAAACAGGAATATAATGGAATTTTTTGCTGCCCTGAGGGGTGGGGGTGATTGTTCACAGCGTGGCTGGTACAGGAGCTGGGACCACTAAGTGGGGCTGTCGGGCAGCAGGCACACAAAGGCTGTCAAATTAAACAGTGGAATTCCTTTGTGTGCAGCATCTTAGACACAGAGACCTTATACAGGGCTAAAAGGTGATCGCTCAAACTTGGAAAATAAAAGCTATCAATCCCAAACAGCTCATTGTAAACCACATCCTCCTCGTGCTGGCCCCAGCCACCCTGAGCTCCGGAGCTGAGGACACCCCTTGCCAGGTGCTCTCCATCAGCACGAACAGGCAGTGTTTGGGAGCGAGGGAGCCACCTTTTCTGCTTCTTCGATGGCCACACTCCCTTCCCAGGTTTTGCCCTCAAAAACAAGGGTGTGCCCCTAATGCTCAGCTATTTTAAGACCACTGGGAGCCGGCTGCTTCCTGCCGGTCCCAAGCGAGGCCATTGCACAAGCCAGGAGCAACTTCCCCGGCGGCCACGGCGGCTCACCCCGGAGAGAACGAGGCCCAGAGTGCTGTGCCAACACAAGGACAGGCTCCAGTGGCACTGGCTCAGCTGAGCACATCCCCAGCATCCTTACAGTGCTGTCGTACACTGCTCATTCCTATCGGGGCAGGTTTAGGCTCTTACCCCAGTGTGTCTGTCCTTGCCTGTTTGGTGCCCAGACACCGGGTGGGATCCCAAACAACCTCGTAGGGCTCCTACTGTGCGTGCTGGGGAATGTCCCTTCGGAGGCAGGTGAAGCAGTAGGACAGAGGGAGCTGCTCACACGTGGGATCCACTCAGGGATGGGCCCCTCACTTAGAAAATGATGCCCCTCCCAGTCCCAACCATGAGCTGGGGGGCTGAGATAAGGACTGCCGAGCACAGGCTGCCTTGCCATGGGCCTGTGGACACATGTGTGTGTATGTGTGTGTATTCATAGAGCCATCAAGTTTGGAAAAAAGAAAAAAAAAATCATAGGATCATTGAAGTCAGAAAAGTCCTCTAAGATCATCAAGCCCAACAATTAATCCATATTTTTACATACACACACACACATATATATATATATATATATCTGTGCATTTATAGGTGGTACATTCCCTCCACCCTGTCCCTTTCCCTGCTCTCGTGCAGCAGAGATGTGCTTGACTTGGGCAGACCATCACCTGCCAGGTTGGGGGATGCACTGGCCACTGGACCCAGGACATTGTGCCCAGCCTGGGGCAGCGTGAGCACCCAGTGTGCCCTGGGGTGCCCTGATGGAGAGGAGGGCACGGGGAAGAAGGTCAGTGGCACACAGAAAAGGAAATTGCAGGCTTTAACCACATCAATGGAGCAAACTGCACTGAAAGGCTTCCCAATTCAACCACTTATCCCCTCGCTAACCCTGCTTTTGTGTGGTCTCTAACCCTGGTTTTTTGTGGGGTCGGAGAGCAGCTGGAGAGTGTCCAGTGACCCCCAACTCCCCTGCACGTCCCCCAGGGGCAGGATGCCACAGGCCACCCTGCAAGCCCCATCCTGCCTTCCACGCCAGCACAGATCCAGCTGGGATCTATGTGGAGGAAGCTACAGCAAACACAGACCTGGCTTCATCAAGAAGCCACACCATGGTGCCAGCGGCAGCCATACGGACGGGTCTGTCCCCAGGAAAAGCCACCGTGGGATGCAGCGTTGGGACCCCACACATGCCACGCCAGCATCCCACACAAACCCTGCTGTGCGTGCCAGGGCCCCGAGCTGTCCTGTGCTGTGGGGTGTGTGGCACACGGGGGACCTGAGGGGTGCAGGGTGGTCCCCCAGGCGTTCCATGGGGTGCAGAGTCCCCCGGTCCCCCAGGCGTGCCGTGGTGTGGAGGGTCGCGCGGTGCCCAGGCGTGCTGGGTGGTCTGTGGCACTGGCATCCCGCACCACGCGAGGGGTCCGCCTGCCTTGCTGCCCTGCGGGCCGCTCGGGGGGATGCTCCGGCCCGCGAGCCCCTCGGCCGGCGGCACCGGGGTGCGTGTTCCCCCCGCGGGAATGCTCCGGCCCGCGAGCCCCTCGGCCGGCGGCACCGGGGTGCGTGTTCCCCCCGCGGGAATGCTCCGGCCCGCGAGCCCCTCGGCCGGCGGCACCGGGGTGCGTGTTCCCCCCGCGGG
>VZRR01002174.1:0-28474 GCA_013398015.1 Oreocharis arfaki
CCCCCCGCCCCCATCACCCTGGCTCCAGGAGTATCGCGATGAGTGAGGGCGAGGCTGGGGTTTCTGGAGAAAGTTGGGGGCGCGGTGGGGGGCAGGTCCTTCCTTCCGGAACGGGCTCTTCAGATGGCCAGGCCGCTGGTATCTCTGACTAGAGATACTGTTGCTTTGTGAGCTTTTCCTCTTTGTTTCTTTTTCCTTCAGCCCCGGGACTGGGCTTGCTAGGTTGCTTCTCTGCTGCTCTGCTATTGGGAAGGCCAGAGCCAGTGCAAGCTGTGCCAGGACCCGGGGACACCCTCGTTCCCGCCAGGGGCCGCCCCTGCCCTCTGCACAGCCCAGAGGGACCAGCCATGACTGATGACCTACCCCGGGGAGCCATTCCCTGCCCAGACTCGCTGTTCTCAGCCACTGCTTCAAGGCGCCTCGCAACACTGTAACGGGACACCCGGAAGCTTAGGCACAGCGTGGAGTCTCTGCTACCTTTTGTTCGTCACTCCCGGGGTGAGCCAGCCCCTGCTGTTCCAGCTTGCTGCTTCCGAGGTTCCTGCTACAGCTCCTTTCGCTATCCAGAGGGACACCAGGATCGGCTGCACCTTGGGGTTTGTAAAGGAAGCCTTTCTTCCATCCCTTCTGCCGGCGCATCGGCCATTGTCCACGTGGAGAGAGACAACCAAACTTGCAGCACAGCGCCGCCTGCAGCCGCGGGGGAATCATCGCACCCGCCCTGCCCGGCCGGGGAGCCGACAGCGCCCCTGCCGGCTGTGGCCGTAACTACAGCAAAGGGGAAAGTGCCTGACAGCCGAGAGAAGGCTGGCACTGGGTTCCTTTTCTGGTTTGTTGTGCTGCCATTGTTGTTTGTTTGCTTTGTTGTACATATACATACTAGCAAATAACTAGTTATTCTTTTTCCCATATCTTTGCCTGAAAGCCCCTTAATTTCAAAGTTATAATAATTCGGAGGGAAGAGGGTCATATTTTCCATTCCAAGGGAGGTCCCCACCTTCCTTGGCAGGCACCTGTCTTTCAAACCAAGACACAATGACTCTTCCAAGGGTCCTTTATTGTGTCAAAAGGATAAAGATATGAAGGTTTGAAATCAGATCAGAGAAGGGAGAAGGATAACAAGATCTCCTCCAATTCATTGCACTGCTTAGCAGGCCGATAGTTTGCTTTCCCGTGCCCTGGAATTTGATCTTTGAGGCCTGCAGGTTTTACTGCATCTCACATGTCCTGTTGGGCAGTGGGATGTGGGCTCAGCTCCCACTTTTATGCTACTTGCAACCCTGAAAAGACTAGTCACTTATGTATACAGAGGGAAAAGTCAAGCCTCGGGATTAGGACAAAAAGTACCTTGGACTAAACCGAGCAAACTAAGCTCCTCTGTTCTGTTTTCTAGAATTTCACTGACAGTGGGTTTTTTTCCAGCCAGGTCCTCCATGTGGCAAAGCACATGATCAATTATTCCACATTTAGATGTGCCACATAAAGCTATATAGTAAAACACATACGCGAAAGCAGTGAGAACCAAAGATTTCACACAGGTTATTTGATCTCCTAAATGTCCTCTAAGATCTTCCAAATTCCCTTCAAGGAATGATTTCCTTGACAACTGCAGGGAAATTGCAGGAGACATCTTCCAAGACTTTTGGCTCCAGTGGCAGATGGCCACGCATCTGGGTCCGCCCTCTGCCTGAGGAGCACTAAGTGAGAGGGGTGGGGAGAGATCAGTGGCAGCCAAGCCCAGGGGCACAAGCACTGCAGGGCAGAGTGTGCTGCAGCACTTCGCCCAGCGGGCAGACCCCTCCCTGCCCCATACAGGTCAGCTCCCTGCACCCTTCTCAGTAACATGGTGAGCACAGGTCCCAGAGCAAAAGCTGGGGTTTCTGCAGGAACTATCCCTGGAGTGTCCAATGCTTCCACCCAGAGAGAGATACTTTGGAAGGAGATTGTAATGCAGACCTGGGGTAGTGATGCATGTCCAGACCTTCCTCCTGAAGCACAAGCAAGTATCTGCAAAAGGTGCCAGCAGGTTAGGGAATCAGTCATAACAGTGATAAATAACATAGAGAATAGAAATTTTCTGTTCCGCTGAAGTTGCTAGATAGAGCTTAAAGACTAACTACCAAAAAAGTTAAAAGGATGTAAAGGTATGCACACGGGATGATAAATGTTGCTGAGACCAGTGTAAGAACAGCTAAAGAAGACTACAGTGGGTTTTTTTGCAAGGTATGTAACAAAAAACAACAGTGCATGCCCGAAAGAAGTTCAAGGAAAGGTCGCCTCTAGTATTGGACCATTCAGTGCATATGACCACCAGAGACCCCTTTGGTCAACCCTCCAGGACCATAAAAGGACTTCCAGAAAGAGATGGATGCATGCAAATTTCTTCTAGGAAAGTAATGTTCATGTATTAGATAGGAGGCACATTTTAATGAATATATATTATTATGATGGATAAACACCTTGTTGTGAAGTCACACCACACACATTAGATTAAAGGAGATATCCTTCTAAGGTGTCCAGCCAGATAAAGAATGCCTGCTTTCTAATGTTTCAAATTATGTTAGAAAACTTTTCTGGATGATTCTGGTATTAAGGGGTGTCCAATTGCAGGAGCCAATGAGAAGACAGTGCAATATTTCAGGGACTAAAGAAGAGATGGTTTCACTCATGAAGTCTGCTACAGTTGATGCTACTCAGAATGAGGCACTGTGGACCCTGATGACCCGCAAGAGCAGGACTCCATTTCCCACCCTTCTGCATAACAACCAGGTGGTGTCTTACCATGGTGTCTTATCAAGAACAGATATGGTGTCTTAACAGCTAAAGACACCTATGTGCAAGTTCCACAGGGCGGAACCATACCAGCAGCACACACGAGAAACCACGAAAATGTATGATGCATTTTCCTAAGTGGGTACTGCCAAGGGGTGCTAAGGAACCTGTTTGTCAAGCAGCAGGGAATCACGTGAAGTTAGCTGCCTTCCTCATTCTAAGGTCTGGGATGTTACTGAAAGGATAACACGATTTGTTAGAAACAGGATCCACTATTACTCTGTCATGGGGGTCAAATGATGAGCCAGTGGGGAAGAAGACCAGCCTGGCTGAACAAAGAGCTTTGTCTGGAACTCAGGAACAAAAGGAGATTTTATGACCTTTGGAAGAAGGGGCAGGTGACTAAGGAGGACTACAAAGATGTAGTGAGAACTTAGAACTTAATTTGACTACTACAGTAAAAGACAATACTACTCTGAAGAGTATTATTATGTCCTTTAATGGATGTGGGGGAAAGCATACTGGAAAAGGATGAGGAAAGTGCTGGGGTACTTAATGCCTTGTTTTGCCTCAGCTTTTAATAGCAAGACCAATTGTTCTCCGGGTACCCAGTCCCCTGAGCTGGAAGACAGGGATGGGGAACAGAAAAAAGCCTCAATAATCCAAGGGAAAGTGGTCAGTGAACTGCTACACTACTTAGACACATACAAGTTTACAGAGCTGGATGAAATCCACTCAAGGAATGCATGAGGGAAAAGGGTGTTGTCTACCTGGACTTCAGTAAAGTCTTTGACATTGTTTCACATAGCATTCTTTTGGAGACACTGGCTGCTCATGGCTTGAACAAATGTACTCTTTGCTGGATAAAAATTTGGTTGGATGGCTAAGCCCGCAGGGTGGTGGTAAATGGAGTTAAATCCAGCTGGTGGTCAGTCACAAGTGGTGTTCCCCAGGGCACAGTATTGGGACCAGTCCTGTTTAATATCTTTAGCTATGATCTGGACAAGGGGATCAAGTGCTCTCTTGGTCAGTTTGCAGATGATATCAAGTAGGGTAGAAGTATTGATCTGCTTGATGGATTCTTCTTCAGAGGGAACTGTACAGACTGAATCAATGGGTGAAGGCCAACCATATGAGGTTCAGCAAGGTGAAGCGCTGAATCCTGCACATGGGTCATAACAATCAAATGCAACACTACAGGATTGAGGAACAGTAGCTAGAAAGCTGCCTGGTGGAAAATTACTTGGTCGGCAGCTGACTGAAAATGAGCTGACAGTGTGCCCAGGTGATCAAGAAGGCCAAAGGCATCCCGGCTTCTATCAGAAATAGTGTGGCCAGCAGGACCAGCACAATTATTTGCCTCCTGTAGGGGTCACACCTCAAGTAATATGTCCAGTTCTAGGCCTCTCACTACAGGAAAGACACTGGGGTGCTGGAACCTCTCCAGAGAAGGGCAACAAAGCTGGTGAAGTGACGGAGCACAAGTCTTACAAAGGTCAGCTGAGGGGGACATGGGGGTTTAGTCTGGAGAAAAGGAGGCTCAGGGTCTCTCTGCAACTGCCCAAAAAGTAACCAGTCATAGGACAAGAGGAAACAGCCTTAAGCTGTGCTAGGGAAGGTTTAGACTGCATATTAGGAAAAATTTCTTCACCAGAAAGAAGGTTGCTAAGCACTGGAACAGGCTGTCCAGGGAAGTGATTGAGTCACCATCCCTGGTGGTATTTAAAAGTCATGTAAACATGGCACTTAGGGACAAGGGTTAATGTTGGATGTGTCACTGTTAGGTTAGTAGTTGAACTCAATAACATTAAGGGACTTTTCCAACTTAAATGATTTCATGATTCTGCTAAATGGTATTGGAAACCCAATATTAGAAATTTTAATGCAGTATAGAATTTAAACAAGCGTAAATTTATTATATATGTGGACAAAATAAGCCTTACAGCTTCTGTCTGGCATGTTTCTGTACAGCACATCAGAAGATACATCTTTTTAATAACACTAGCTATTTTCTACCATGTAGCACACCCACATACTGAATCCTGAATACATCATTTTTTCACTGCCATGCAACAGATTGACATTAAACACGCTGTCAGATTTAAGCCTATCCCAGGTACAGTGGCATAGTTAGCTTCACTGATTATCTTACTGATGATTTTGATTTGTCAATCATTAATGGCTGAATTTCTCCACCCAGGCAGCTTTAGCTTGCAAGGCAGCAATGCAAATTTCCTTGACTGACCCTGCAGTCATTCTTTGCTTTTCCTCAAACTTGTCCTTCCTTTTAGTTAGATTGATTGTATTGTATCAATACTGACATTTCAAGAATTATTTTAGATGTTTCGTTTCACAGCCACCCATATTTCTGTTTTTTCTGGTGTTTCTCACTTATTTGTCCTCTATCTTCCATGCTGAAAAGTGAAGAACATCTTGTTACTGTGCTTTGGCTGAGTAAAGGGGGACATGAAGTTTATTACCAAAACATAACAGAAGAATGAAACTTTCAAAAAGATTTATCAGTAATCTGTTTTTGAAAGTAGGGGTAGTCAATATGGGGAAATGGCACTACATGTCTTAAATTTGATGGGGAAAAAACCCAAAGACAAAACAGAAGATATCAAAATATCACCACTTTCTTCATCATTACATGCAAAGAAGTTGGCATTTTTTATCTGCTTTTCCAAGTTACTCGATATTTTTCCCTGCAGTGTTACGGAACATACTGTTTTTTCGAAGAGTTAGCGAAAGGTTCACAGATAATCCATCAAGAGTTTAAGAAAATCACTAGCAATAGTGGGATCAACATGATGGGATCAACACATTCAAAAGTGCAGGGTCATAAAAAATTTGAGTTCTGCTCTATGGAAACCACATTTTTGCTAGAAAGTGGACATACTGTGAACCAGCCATAAAATAGAAGAACCAGAGCATGTAAGACACAAGGACTTGAGCACATACACACGGGAAGTGTCCATGGGGAGTTTGTGAGAAAGGAACAAGCAGCATTGGGGAGGATGTGAACGAGGAACAAGCAATGCAGCATAATCCTGAGAAAAAGGAAGAAAAGGATAAGAGAATGCAAACTGAAGGACAGTTGTGACATACATAAAGGACAATGTGACACACGTACGAGAGCCAATAATAAAGCATAAAGTAGCATGTGAAAATAGGCCTTAACCAATAATAAATATACATGATTGCGTGTAGGGAAAGCAAGAACTGTACATTAGTGACAGTAGTTCATCGATAAAATGCCTTCTGCTTGATTCACATTGAATCGTGTGGAGTCCATTGTTTCTCTCTGCAGTGCTCCTTTAAAGACATACCGATATATGGCTTTATGACTGGCTTTTAAGAAGAAAAGACATGCCTGCTTCTGACCTCTCTTCATGGCATCTCATAAAAGGTAAGAATTATCTCCATTAGTGTCATGATTCAGGAATGGTATTCCCCAAATTAGTGCTCCCACCAAAACTACGCCAGGACTAACTTCAACTCTCACTCCAGCTGGAAGCACAGAAGGTAAAGATCATGGGTTGAGATAAGGACAATTTACCAGAAAGACCAATCAGGTAAGAAGACAAACAGTAACAGCAGCAATACTAACAAAAGTGTACAAACAGACAGTGTTTATGTGTGCGGTGGTTTGAAAAAAACCTACCTGCGAATTAAAGTCCAAAACAGCCAAACAGCAACGGAATGAGAAATGTACAGCAACAGAAACAGTATTTATCAAAATATACAAGAGAGAAGGTGCTTTACACACAGAAGGTGTTCACCACCCCAGCCTACTTCCACATGGCTGCCAAGACAAAGCCAAAGGTGATGGATGTGCTCTGTAGTGTTATGAACCAATCTAAGCACAGAAGAGCAAAGAAAACTAAGTCTCTGTGAATAAAATGGATTGAACCCAGAAATGTTCAAAATATACCCCAAAACCTGATTAAAACCAAACGAGGTTAAATGTTGATACCAAAAAAATTTGATATATTTTATTTACTAGTAAAAGAGAGAAAGGGGGGAGAGAGAGAGCGAAAGAGCAAAAGAGTGAAAGATGGGGGGGAGGGACAGGGAGAGTAGCAGGGATTAGGTAGAAACATATCACCCTCTCGCAGATCCCAACAGCGTCGTGTTGATCCCCCCCATCTGGTCTTCTTGGTGGTGAGGGTCCCCCGCACTGAGAAGTATAGAATCCAATGGATTAATGTAAGTTTGAGCCAGGTTCAGGAACACTCAGGTTCCTCTCCTGAGGGGGGCAGGTTTGACATTGTCCTTGCAAGACTCTGGACTGGATCTGTTGCATCATTTTGCATTACATGCAGTGCTCTCTAGTGCAGGGTCTGGGGACCCCTTGGAGGGGGGGTGGGGCCTTTGATGGGCTGTGACACACCCTCTGCTGTCCTTCACGTGGATGTCCAGTGGATGCAGCTTTCCCGGGGTGGGGGCCCCACAGCTGAGATGGCGCGAACAGCAGAGGATGGGCATTAACTGCCTCCGACCCGTGGCTTTTTCACTACACACCCAAAACCTCTGCTCTTCCCTCCTGGGCTGGGGAAGTGTGTGCAGGCCTGGAAGGAAATAACCCTGGGGCTATAGTTTCCTGTGAGTGTATTCTTGTCCCCCAGCCCAGACTTGAATCACTTTATCTTATCACCATCAACTTGCAGTCCAGGGTGCAGTGGTCTTCCACGCGGTTTTTGTCATACAGTTTTGCTATAATAGGCAAAAGTCCTTCATAAAGATGTTTAAGCCATAAACCATAACATTTCAGTGTCCAACATGTACGTAGTACCACATGGCCTCCCAAGACAAAGACAAGATGGCAGACGCTCCTCAAAGCTGGTGTTCCTTGTCCCCAAGCCTGAGACAATGAAAACCATGACAAACACCCAAAAATCTAGACTGTTTTGTACCACACCACCAGCTTCTGGACCATTCCACTCTGCTGGTTCAATTCCACATGGCACCACAGCTTTGGACCACTCTGATGGACTCAGCTGGGGCTTGGCTCAAGTATTATCTTGCCACTGCTTTTCAGAGCTGCAGTTCAGCTGTGTTTGCCACCTGCTGCTGCATTAGTCAAGTGACAGGAAGGGATAGGAAAGGTACGGGCAGCAGCAGGAGAAGCACAGAATCCAAGAGTCCACAGTGCTGGTACCAGCAGCTTCCCCAAGGAAGATACGAAACAAAATGGTACCACTTATGGGGTGCATTCATTTTAGTTCCCCTGAAGCCGCACAAGGATGTGCGTGGTACAGAATGGCAACCTTGCCATACCCAAAATGTTTTAGGATCCACCCACTTCTCAGAACCCACGAGCAAAACTAGGACAACATGCAAAATGCTCACCAGTATCAGTGATTGAAACACGGACTTCGCTGGGTGCATGCAAAGCCAACTTCATCGTACAAGGCACATCTTTATATACTATTAAAAACTAACAGTTAAGCATCTATGAACTGCGGCTTCTAGGGTTATGTCTTTTGCCTCTCCAACAGCTACAGATTACGATCTCCTCGCCCAGTCTCCCGTTAACTATCCTGCTCTTTGTCTCACCTCTTCCTCTTTTGTCTCGACTCTTGCGCCTCCCTTTGCCTCCTGCTTCTCTCAAGGACCCACACCACCCAAAGCCATTCTCCATGGCAACACTCTGAATTCCCACATCTCCTTCTTTTCTGTTCAACAATTAAAACCTGCAAAAACACTACATCTACGTGGGTCTAACATAGCAGGGGAGGTAAAATCATTATTCTAGGGACAACAAAGCTCGTGTTCGATGCTTTCGTGTCGGTTGTCTTCACATTCGTTGTTTTCAAGTGGCATTGGTCCTTTCTCTCTGTATGGGCGAATGTTTTTTGTAGGCATCTACTGAGGTCCTGTACCTATGGAAATACAAGCATAACCTCTCCCCCATGTAATAAGAGGAAAAGGTTTAAGTATTTTTCTTGATTCTAAGTTTTTTACTAGGACTGGAGCTTTAATTTCAGTGGCTGCTGCACTTTGCTTAAAGTGTTGTATTATGGGTGGAGTTTTGCTATCTGAATAACAATTTGAAAAATTAAAAATACATAAGGCTTTGTGTAATCTATCTTGCGGTGTTGCGCCCTGCATCCCCTCTCTCTCTTGTTTCAATAAGCGTTTCAGTGTGCTATGAGCTCGTTTGATGAGGGCTTTCCTTGTGGGGGAGTGAGGAGTTCTTTTGGTATGGTGTATTCTCCATAAGGCGAAAAAGGTTGCTAAAGAATGGAAATGTACACAGGGCTATTATCTGTTTTAACCTGTTGTGGCACACCTAAAAAGGCAAAAGCAGCTAAAAAATGGCATAGAGCATCTTTTGCCGCTTCCCCTGCAGGGCAAGATGCAAACAGAGCTCTTGAAAAGGTATCAATGGAGGAATGGATGTATTTTAAGCGACTAAATTCAGGAAAATGTGTAATATCTGTTTGCTACAATTGAAGGCTCTGCAAACTTCGAGGGTTAATTTTACTCAAGTCATGGGTAAAATTATAGCGTTGGTAGTCAGGGCATGTAGCAATAATGTCTTTAGCTTGTCAATATGTAAGTGAAAACGATCATCGCAAGGCAGCAACATTTTGATGAAAATAGGAGTGGCTTAATTTGGCTTGGGCAAACTCATTAGGTAACACTTTTACTGCCAATGTCAAAAGGTTTGCTTGTCGGTTACTTTCTGCAATAAAACTTGGGAGAGTTGTGTGTGAGCGAACATGCATAACAAAGTAAGAACTTTCGAGATTATCTAAAAGAAAAACAAGCTTCTGTAGGTAAGAAAAAAGTAATGGGTTAGTAATCTCCCGCAAAACTGCAGATTCGGCTCTTTCAACAATTCTTGCAACATAAAAGGAATGTGTGATAAGCACAACAGTTGTTAGTTTTGCAATTTGAGGGGAATTTGGAACAATAGCAACATCTGATCTCCACTGACGGGTGTCTGGGTCCATCCACAGAAGCACAGATTTGTGTGTTAGTCTTGACTAGTCAGTCGGTAAAGACTGTTAGAGCTTGCAAAGGAACTTCGGATTGTTTCGGTGTGGCTAATAAATTGAATGAGACAGTTAGCAAACTGTGTGCATGCTGATGTGAAGTAAGCTGACTTGTAAAATCACATGAAGCCATTTGTAAAGCATCTGAATTTTGTAGCAACCTCTACAAGTAAGGTGAAAACACATGCAAACGTATCTGCATAAAGTCTTATCCTGCTAAAGGAAAAAGGATGTTCCGCGCCTTGATAATCAACATGGCAAACATTTCATGCTGTGTGGTAATAGTTTTTGTCATTTGATGTGATAAAAAGACCCATTGAATAATTAGCAGAGGATCTCGCGCTGAAGGATCCCATTGGTAAATTAAGGCATATGGCTGTTTTGCTGGATTCAAAAGGATTAGGCAAAAAGGTAGTTCTGGGACATACCGAGATTCTTGCCTTCTCTGCAAAGCATCAGTGACTTTCTTAAGGGCTTCAGCAGCCTCTTGTGTCACTGTGCGGGGTGACAACAAATTAGGATCCCCTTTCAACAAGGCAAAAAGAGGGGCAAGTTCTGCATTTGAAACACCTAGTAGACAACGTACCCAGCTAACAGCCCCTAATAATTTGTGTGTATCATGAAGTATAGAAATTTTTAACTGTAATTTTAAGGCTTGAGGATGAATGGCCTGGGACCTGATGCATCAGCCTAAATATTGCTAAGGGCGTTGTTTTTCAATTTTTTCTGGAGCTATACACAGTCTCACTTTGTTTATAGCATCTGTGGTAAGGGCTAGGGCTTTCTCCATGAGTTGAGGGCTCTCAGCTGCAATTAAAAGATCATCTATATAATGGTAAATCAACACAGCCAGTACTTGTTGACGTACTGGACTTATAACGTGTGCTACAAATTGCTGACAAATAGTTGGGCTATTTTTTATCTTTTGGGGTAGTACTACCCAGTGAAATCTTTTCAAAGAGGCTTGCATGTTTGTGCTAGGGACCAAAAAGGCAAATTTAGGTGCATCAGCAGGATGCAAAGGAATAGTGAAAAAATAATCTTTTAAATCAATGACTGTTAAAGCCCAATTTCGTGATATCATTGTGGGGGAAGTGAGTCTTGGCTGTAAATCTTTCATATCTTCTATGGCATCATTAATTTTTCTCAAACACTTACCTGTTTGTTTTTGTATTACAAAACCCGGAGAATTCTAGGGACTGGTGGAGGGAACAATATGCTCTTTTTGTAATTGGTCTTCTACTACCTCTTCTAATGTACGCAGCTTCTTTTCAGGCAGGGATCACTTATCTACCCAGAAAGCTTTAGTCGTTTTCCATGTCAATTGAGGGGTGGTGCTTGCCACAATGGCCTCTGTTAAAAATCAGGTTGCAATCTGAGGCTGAGCTGAGAGAGGAGATCTCGCCCCCACAACACCATGGGAACTGCCAAAACAAAAGGTTTGATGTTAGCATTGCGGTTATCAGGACTCATGATTTGTATCGTATGTTTACTTTGTTGACTACTACTCACTCTACCAATTCCAGAAAGGTTTTGTGAAGCTAGAGTCAGAGGCCAATTAGGTGGCCACTTAGCTTGAGAAATTACAGTAACATCTGCTCTAGTATCAACAATTCTAGACAGTACTGCTCTCTGTCCCTGATACAAAAGCATGCACGGGTATATTGGACGCTTTTCTGATATCTGCTGTGTCCACTAAATTTCTGGGGCTCCTGTGGAGCCGAACTCCTTTTCCCCCCTTTTGCAATTATGCAAGGGTAGTGTAGGAGATACTGAAAAGAAAAGCAGTTGAGCAATGCAGGACCCTCTAGGTACAGTGCAGGGTAGAAAGGGCGTCTACGCCATAATTTTGATTTCCCCTGTAAAATCAGAATCAATTACTCTAGGGAGAACAAAAAGACTAGAAAGAGTAACAGAAGATCCTCCTAGCAACAACGCACTGCGACGTCCCCCCAGCGGTCCCAGCTGATAATAAATGCACTGAAGAGTCTTAAAAGCGTTACTGTTGTTCAGGTGACCAGGTCTACCTGCGCTGCCTGCTGTAGCTGGGCGCAAGGCTGAGGCTGGGGTTGAGGAATCTCTCTGAGGTTCACTCGTACAGGCGACGGGGGTATTTGTGTCATTGCACGGCGCCATCCCACGCTCCGTGACTCGTTTCCTGGTAGTGGTTTTCTTTCATGATCATATTTCAAATGGCACTGATTGGCAAAATGCCTTCCTTTTCAGCACCGAGGACATATGCTAGGAGCCGTAGGGGGTTTAGTGGAATTTCCCTTATCTTGAAAACAATCTTTCTTTCAGTGTCTTGGCTGACTACAACCGTAACACACTACCTCCTCATCAGGTGGACCTTTCATAGCTGCAAATGCAGCTGCCATATTTTCACATTTATATTCAATCAATCCAATGCGATTGCAAGCTTCAGTCATTTCCACCGAAGTGGGATTAGGGTTAGGGAGCGATTTAAAAAGTGTTTTACAGTCTGTATTAGAGTTTTCCACTGCTAACTTCATTAGCAAAATATTCTGCGCCTCAGGATGATCTATCTGTCGTTCTAATGCTTGTTTTAAACGATCTATAAATTGCATGTAAGGTTTCTTTGGATTCCTGAAAAATAGCAGTAAAACCTTTTCAGGCTTTTGGTCATTAGGGATTCTTAGGAGGGCTTGGCGAGTGGCATCTCGAATCCCCTCTAATGCCTCCCTCGGAATAACTCAGGCTTGGCACTGGGGATCTGTATAACCTCCAGTGCCCATTAGGTGATCTATAGTCAGGGCAGCTATTTGTTGGTTATTATTGCCTACATAGGTAAGCAAGAGTCTCTCCAGCCCTTTATGCCATTCTGTCTCCCAAATAGTGTATTGAGTAGGTGTTAATAACAATTGTGACAAAGATTTCAGGTCATGAGGAGTAAACACATAGGAAGAAAAGACAGAAGTGACTATGCTTGCAAAAAACGGTGAATGAATGCTGAGAGGAAAGCAGAACTTGTCTTTACAAACAATCTGTGGGCCTGCTGGTAGACAAGGCTAACACAATGAGATAAGAAAGACAATGGGAAGGATTCCATTGATGGATGAATTAAAGAGATACGTATCTTCAAACATACCAAGAATTTTTGCTGACAAAGTGGGGGGTTATACATTAGAAGGGAATTTTTAGATATTAGGCATTCCGGGAAGCCTGTACCTCTCGAGTACCTCAGCCAGTGGGGAAAGAGAGAGGGAAATGCAGTCAGGAAACTAGGGAAAATGGGATAAAAAGGAGGCTGCGACCTCCAAAAATCTGAGAGACTCCAGGAGAATGTCCCAGGACCTCTTCCTTTATTCGAATAAAGTAAAGGGACTCCTCTGTCTCCTTTTTGGACATAAACCTCTGGTGTTCACGGATTAATTTTCCTGACAATGCTGTCTTCTGTAACAGTGCGACGCAGTTCTTTAACGACAGACCAAGGAATCGATTCCCGGGTTGGACCCTGCCCTTGATGATATATGACAGGCGCAACTATCTTTTTGGCTATAACAAAAAATCCTTCCTTCAACGCCTGCTGTCTAAGGTTAGCCCAATGATCACGGGGATTTGGAGGAAAAAAAATCAGGCTCCTGGATAGGGTAAATAGGTTTGGGATCATCTTCCAAATCTACCGATAGGACACGAGGGGGTTTAAAAGTGACCTTTGTAGCAGGCAGGTTAGGCGGATCAGGACACATGGGAGTGGAGGGTACAGGGGCAGGTGGAGAAAGCGCAGTGTCAGCTGCTGCCCCCTCCCCCATAGAAGGGGAACTGCTTTTAGATGCAGCTTTCTCTTTGGTAGTCTATTCTTGTGCTTTAATAGCCTCCAGTATCACCCTCTAGGCAGGCAGCATTTGAGCAGCTGCCTCATCTCCTCTTGTAGCGTGATCCCATAATATATCTCCCACCTCGTCCCATACCTCCAACAAAAAAGTGGTGCTCAGGTTTAGCACGGCCACTTTGGAAGCCGCCTAACGCAGCATAATTTTAAGGGACTGGGAAGGCACGGACTTTTCCACGTTTTTCAAGTAAACGAGACGTAAGTTCAAAAACATGGCTATCTGATGAGGACTGTCCAGCCCCCATGTCTCCCATGGCTCACTTAAAATTCTGCAGTGATTAATCGATGGCCAGCTATCTTGCTTCTTTCTGCAGCACTTCTAGTTCCACAGGGCTCACTGATGGACGCACAGCTAGGCGTATTATAAGCTTCTCACACAGGGCACCATTTATCAGTGATTGAAACACGGACTTCGCTGGGTGCATGCAAAGCCAACTTCATCGTACAAGGCACATCTTTATATACTATTAAAAACTAACAGTTAAGCATCTATGAACTGCGGCTTCTAGGGTTATGTCTTTTGCCTCTCCAACAGCTACAGATTACGATCTCCTCGCCCAGTCTCCCGTTAACTATCCTGCTCTTTGTCTCACCTCTTCCTCTTTTGTCTCGACTCTTGCGCCTCCCTTTGCCTCCTGCTTCTCTCAAGGACCCACACCACCCAAAGCCATTCTCCATGGCGACACTCTGAATCCCCACACACCAAGGCCAGGAGAATGAAAAACAATGGCAGACAGATTCCCTCTGCTCAACACACTCTCTCATGACTGGAAAAGAATGCCTTTCTTCTCGGAAACAAGAAGGAGTCCCTTTTTGCTGCCCCTAGCAATGACGTAAGGTGGTATCAAATAACACTAGGGTCTCGGCCCTGCTCCCTTGCACTGATCTAGGCCAAACCAGGACATAATAAGCTTGTTAAATAGCTTGTTGGCTCATAATAAGCTTGTTAAATTTCAGATAATATTAAAACAAATCCAACAGGAAGCAGCTACATACGTACACATAGCTTGAATGCCAGATCCAATATACACATTTAGAATAGTATATGATATGCACATTATTACATGCAAGCTATGGTTTTCAAGATCACTTCCTTTGTCCCTGTCTTGGTTTGAAAGACAGGTGTCTGCTAAGGAAGGCAGAAACCCCCTTTGGAACAGAAGATGCAACCCCCTTCCCTCAGGATTAGTATAATTTTTAAATTAAGGGGCTTTCAGGCAAGGATATGAGAAATAGGAATAACAGTTCTTTACTAACATATATATATCTATATCTATATCTATATATATATATATATAAAACAAAACAAAGAAACAACAATGACTATGGCAGTTATAACAAAACAGAACATTCACCCAGTGCAGCCTTCTCGGCTGCCAGGAACCTTCCCCTCTCGGTGCAGTGCTGGTCACAGCCAGCAGCAGCGCTGGTGACTCCCGGTGAGCAGGGTGAGTGCGATGGTTCTGTTGAAACAGTGGTCCTGTGGAAAAGAGTCTGGTCTTCGCCTGAAGGTCCAGTGATGTAGCTTCTTGTCCTCTGGGAGTCCAGCAGAGAAGGCTACCTTTGTGCCTGAAAACCTCTGATTATATCCAGGTGGGAAACGTTCGGTTCCTCCTCCTGGGCGGAGCATCTCACAATGGGGTGGTGAGTCATGCGGAAAGGCACTGATGGGCCCATTAACAGGAGATAGTCCAGAGCCCGTTATCTATGAGTCATGCAGCAAGGCACTGATGGGCCCATTAACAAAAGATAGTCTGGAGGGAGGAGGCAAGGAAACACTGCCCCACCTGGTTTCAACAGCTCATGAAGATGGTAATAGACTACACTGCAACCCAGGACAGTCCCAAAATTAAATGAACCTGACATAGTGAATAAATAAACCACCTAAGTGATAACAGCTGCAACAGTGTAAAATGCAAGTATCCTGAAATAAAGGGCACGGAAGTCTCAGAAAGCTACGTCAGAGACAATATGGTGCACACTGCAATTTGAGATTCCTTAAAAGTACAGCTGAACTTCAAAAGGTAAATAAAATGCTATCATGTCATGAAAATTCCAGTTATCTTTGTGACTAGAATGGTGATTTTATCCTGCATGTGCATAACTGAAGAACCCTTTCCCAGTGCCTATCCTTTTAAATTCAGTGTGAAGTGAGAAGACAAAGTTGCATTCATTTATTTTCATGCAATAGTAAAGAGAGTTTTCTTTCTCAGAAAATGTACCATTACAGCAAGGCTGCAGTTCAGTTGCTGATTCTGAATTTACACTTTTAACTGGCCACAGCAATTATAGTGAGGATATCAAAGAATATATTGGACTCCAGCTCCTGCTTTCTTAACTGCACAGCTCAAGTAAAGGTATCAAGAAATTACCACAAGATATTACTAGCATGAATTCTTGACCCAGTGTCATGGGTTGGAGCTGAGTTGATTGACGTGTGTTTCGGCCAATTGCACTTTTCTGAATTTGCATGTTTAAGCCTTGTGGAAGTGTGGGAAGTGCGAGTGGTCCCAGCTCTCCCGCGGGGCAGCGGGGGAGGAAGGGGCTCCCGGGCTTCGTCTCCTGCAGCGGGCCCGGGCCTTCCCCTCCCCCGGCGCCGGGGCATGGGCCCCGGAGACGCTGCAGGAGAACTGTCCCAGAGCCGCGGGCAGCTGAGAAACAACCATGAGCTGTAGCAGAGCCGAGACCACCCGGCGCGGCTTCTGGAGACTGGGGGGCTTCCCTTCCACCGTCTTTCCCCCTGCCCCCCAGCCACGGCCCCACGCAGACCTTGCAGGAGCAGGCAGAACCTTCTGCAGCCAACACAGTTTATACCGGACTGAAGAAGACACCACGCAGTCCTCAGCATAAAGGGAAAGAAGTTTTTCTCCAACATAAGCCCGAGAAGCAGCAACTTTGCAACATGACAATGTCGAAGTCAGAGAGAAAGAGAAAGTAAGTTATGTGAGATGGAGCTCAAGACGGCAACGGGAGAAAGGAGGGCGGTGCCAGATGTTTCGTGCGCAGCTTAAGAATATCTTTTGCAGGCCGTAGTAAAGCTGTAATATCACAAACTGTTTTTCTCTTTAATCCATTTAAAGACATGGGGGGATAAGAATTCCCTGTGCAGCCTGCGGGAAAAGAAAAAGGTGGCCACGCCAGGTCACCCAGGAGCTGTGAGAGACTGTAAGAAGCTTCCAGAGATTTTGTGAAGAAGAGAGCCGTTGCTTTCAGGCTGGAATGGTTTATCCTTAAACGAGAGACGCCCCATGTGTGGCCCACGAATGGCAGTGTGAAGGAGACTTCAGAATTTTCATGGGAGAGGTGTTTTGCACGGCAGCAGATTTCTGGGCAGGTCTGTCTCCTAGTGCCAGTTTGGAAACCACGTTTAAGGAGAAGAAAGGACCAAGGACCTTTCAAGGCATGTGCTGGAGAAGAGGGGAGGAAAAAAAAAGATGGTTTTTTAATATTTTTTTAATATTGGCTTTTTTAGCTGAGATACAAATATATTTGCTTTCCACTTACTGTACTGGAAGCTTTGAATATACAATTTTAACTCACACCTTTTTCATCTGATTGACAAAGAGGAGAGCTTTAGCATCTGGACCAGTCACAAAAGGGTGTTTCTTCCACTATTTCCTGGTCAAGCTCACCTCAGCTTCCAAGAAAGTCAACTCCTGTGATCCCGCTGTCACCCCAACAATAAAACCAGGTTCTGTCCCAACATGTCCCAATGAGATTAACGTGTACTGTGCACCAGTACAGTGCACCAGTCCCCTTGTATTTTTGTGGTTCTGATGTGCCAGGCCATCAGATCCACACTGTCCAAAAGATGTGATTCTCCCATGCCTCTAACTGGCTAGAGGCAAGGCCCCTCTAGTCCTGCCTATCATTCCCTCTCTGGGCATGTATTCTGGAGGTCCCTTCAAGGGGATTGGACACGTCATACTCCCTTCCATTATGCCTGGCAGCTTGGCTACAGGAAAATGGAGCTACATCCCTTCTGGTGGAACTCCCCCTCTGAGCATTGCTCTCCTTCAGTTCATACACCTGTGCTGCCAGGACAAAAGTGGGTTTTCCATCCCACCTCCTCATGTTTTCCCCACAGTCACACAGGAAGAACCACAGCTCAGCTCGTGGGGTGTACACTCTCTCCCTACCTGGGGGACGTCTGCTTCTAATAACAGAGCCTCTGGTCTGTCCTGACAAGATTTGGAGAAGGTCTCCTTTAATCTCCTTCCTGAGTTTCTGATGAGTCTCCTCAATCCTGTCTTCCATTTTCTGTATACAGTCTGACGGACTTGTTCCCACAGCTGAGATTCTTGCTTGTGTTGATCCGTGCACAGTGTCTGCATATGCCTGGAGTCTCCCCACCACAGTACTCACTGTCTCATTCTCCTCATTCCACTGCATCATTGCTAGGGCAGGGGCGTATTCTTGTCACCCAGGTTGTGCAAGTTTTAGCTAAATCACTGATAGACATTTTACCATGTCTGGACTCTTAATTGTTTGGTTGTCCGAGAAAATTATCTCTATCACTGCCACTTCTCTCAAGCATTGAATTCCTTGTTCCATGGCCTTACAGGGGTTTTGCTGCAGCTGGAGATCTTCTTGGCACAGGTATCTTTCCTTCACGCATCTTAAGAGGCGTGTCTAGAGGCTGAGAGCTTCAGGCCTCCTTGCCATCTCTTGGTCAATACCCACACCATGTGACAGAGATCCCAAAGGCCTCACTTCAGTACTATCCAAAATTGTACTATCAGGTGTTCCAGATTTGAACCAATCAACTTAATATAGATTCATCAAGCAAAATCTTTTCTTAGACTGCGAAAGCTTTCTATGGACAGAGACTCAATACGATTTCTGGTTCAGATTCCTCTGCTGGCTGTGAGGATCCTGGCTCCCTATCATCATCTGCTGGGTGAATGGATTTGGTTTTGTGTTTCCTTCTCTGGACAGGGGCAATTGCTATTGGCTCAGGCTCCCCATCTGGTTTACCTGCAGCCTGAGTGACTGGGGTGTCTGCTGATGCATCCTCTGGCCCCGCTGGCTGTATCTGCTGCCCTACAGTATCTAGCAGGGTGCGGTAAGCATTAGCCAGGGCCCAGCACATTGCAATGAGCTTCTTAACGTGAGAGAGTTTTCTTTCAGATGTTTCCCCACCTCAGCTGGATTCTGAATTTGTTCAGGGAAAAGTTCCAAGCTATAGGGGCAGAGAATTCCATTAGGGTTTGGCCTATGTCCTCCCAACATCCCACACCAATCATAATTTTCCACAACAGGGGCAGATCTCTGGACAGCCTCTCTGCAAATCTCAGCCCTGATTCTAGACAAGCTGTAGACCATATAGAGGAAACCTACTAGATAACACAATAGGAAGGTGGTATCTTTACCATTCATGGGAAACTGAACATTTTCAGAAGGTGACGTGCCAGATCTGAAGGCAAAACAGGAGATAAAAAGCCAGGAAAAATAATCTCCTACTTTTCCCCTAACAGATTGTATGTAATTATTCCTAAACCCACAAAAAGGCTACTGAGACCAGGACAGGAAAACAGCAGAGAATGCACAAGCCCGATAACTCTCAGTACCTCTGTTAAACTTTCATAAATTATTAGCACAGGGCACATCAATATGGCAATCCTGATTCGTGTCCCTGATACATAAAAGACATGTGCCAGGGACATAACTGCCCACATATATGGAAAAGTAAACATGCCTAGGTGCCAGAGAGCCATTATTGAAGCAAGCAGCATGATGACCACTGAGTGCTGTACCCAATACAAAATGTTTCAAACCAGATTTTTTTTTTCACTTTCTCTTGCCCCTTAAGCTGGGCGACAAATTTTATCTCAGTTTGGAGACAAGATTAGGAGAAAACACTCTAGAATGAGTCGTCTTCTCTAAAAAGGGTTCTAACAATCCCTTTCCGCCAATAGGAAATGAATACTAGTGGATGAAAGTGAAAAAAACCCTACCGTTTACTGATAAACAGAATGCCCACAAGGCATGGGAAAAAGGTAAATAAATGCTAGATATTAAACTGTCCGACCTTTTCCCCCCTCACACACGGGAACAAAAACCTGTAATGCCAGGGGGAAAAAAAACAGGCGGGCAAACTTAGGAATATCTGGCGACCTTCAGTGTTGATCCACTCTCCACAGCAGATGAAGCAGCCGGCCTTGGTGTGCTTTCTCTCTCCGGCTTGGCTTTCCCGAGGCGTGGGGCCGAAATGGAGCCACCCCTCTCTCCCACCCACCCATCCCGACTGAGCAACCCCTCTCCTGGATGTCCCGTTCTCTCTGGTCTCGGGCTAAACAAGCTGTCCCGTTCACCTCAAAAAGTTGCCAAAGGATTGCTGCTGCAGCTTCTCCAAGGCCCAGGAAGGGAAAAAACTTCTTGGCTGGGCTAACAAAAACCAAGCTAGCCAATCAACAACCCAGACCATACCACAGCCCCATATGCCTGGGGACGGAGGCTTTGAGAAAGCCCTCCAACGAGCCCAAGGCTCCCCCCTCCCTCAGACCCACCTTAAAGATACAGCAACCATTTTTGGGCATAAAGCAGAGGATCGGGGAATAGACTATCATCATAAAACACCCCAAGACACAAGCTACCATGAAAATTTGGGATTCATAGGCAACATCTATGCTGTGCTGGGTTTCAGGGATATATGGAACACAGAAGTGAGTCATGAATAGACTGGAGCAGCATAAACACCACACCAAAATCCCTTCTCACAAAGACAGTAAACACATTCAAATCTCTTCTCAAAATAGTCTACTGTGGCTGCAGCAAAACTTCTTCCTTTCCCTACCTTTCAGATTTCCTCAAAAAAAGGACCACTTTGTTGTGCAGTTCAGGATTAAGAGGAGATAGGGACATAATTTGTAAAAAACAAGCAATAGTTTCTGTGTTTTGCTCACAAATGAGCTAGTAAACTATGTTTCCCCTTTATTTTAAAGCAGCACCAGTATATTAGTCCTCCGAAAGAAGTAGTTCAAAGTTTTCCAGTTCATAGAGAATTTTGTATCTCAATTATGTGCATGCCATGGCACGTACTTCTCTGCCATTTATAAAAGGGCTAGAGACAGGTACACACATATTCACCAAGTTCCTCTTAGGAACCTCACAGGATGTGTGTCTCGAGCAGCCTTAATAATAAGACTCAGAGTCCTACTCTCTGCTCTTGTGGTGCCTTGAGCCTTTAAGTCTGATGGATTAGTGAAACACTGTGGAATCATTCTCTAAATTAATGCTAGGCAACACAGAAAAGAAAAATGAAAAGCAATCCCTTACCAAATGACTGAAGCTGCTTTCCTAGGTTATCATTAAGGGGACAACCACAGAAGAGAGTATAGGATATGTATTGCATGTGTATATTTGTTTTACTATGTGATTAAAAAATCTTAGCAAAGGACAGGTTGAGATCCTGTGGGTATTGTGGAAGTGCTATATTGAGGTGTTCAGCTCCAGAACACCAGTTAACATCAGAGGAAGTCTGGGTTACAAATCATGAGGCTACCGTTTTTCCAAATATTTTTATAACATGAATTGGGAAGAGCGAGAGAACCTTGACCTATTCCTATGAAGACAGGCTGAGAGAACTGGGATTATTCAGCCTGGAGAAGAGAAGGCTCTGAAGAGACCTCATTGTGGCCTTCCAGTACTTAGAGGGGGCTGATAAAAAAAAGGAGAATGACTTTTTAATACAGTGATAGAACAAGGGGAAACACTTTCAAAGTAAAAGACAAGAGATTTAGGTTAGATGCTAGGGAGAAATTCTTTACTCAAAGGGTGGTGAAGCACTGTGAAGGATTGCCCAGAGAAGATGTGGATGCCGCATCCCTGGAAGTGTTCAAGGCCAGGTTGGATGGGATGTTGAGCAACCTGGACTAGTGAGTGATATCCCTGCCCATAGCAGGCGTGATGAAACTAGATTAACTTCAAGAACTACATGAACACTTCCAACCCAAACAATTCTATGATTCTCTGAGGTCACCTGTCAGCCTCCTCTTCAAACTCTTCAAACTAGACAAAAGCAGTGCCCTCAGCTGCTCCTCAGAGGACAGTTCTTCCAGCTCCTTCATCAGTTTCATTGCCCTTCTCAGAATGTATTTAAGTACTTTAACATTCTTTTTAAATTGTAGGGCTCAATTTCTGGGATTGCATGCTTTCCCCTAGAGTATGAGAACTCAATTAGTACAGCTGTAGTGAATTACTTCAGGATGTGCTACTTCAGAATGCATTTCCTTGTGGGGCCCTTTGCAAAGAGGAAAGCATGGTCTGAAAATACGCTAGCTACTTGTTTGTTTTCAAGTGTAACTCAAAACACACTTATAAATTCTAGGTAATTCGAAATCCTTGCTCTTTAATTACTATCTTTTTCCTCAAAACTCTCTGGACAGGGGGCACTCAAGGCAAAACAATCTATCTGTAGTCTCACTCTGCCAGATGTTACTTTAGATTACATTCGTACATGTGCAAGTGCCTGTCTTATCAGAGTCAGCTTGCATCAAAATGCTGTGATTTCGTGTTTTACCATGGTCTGACAGCTTTCTGGACTCATTACACCAGCTTTGCAAACTAATTACCAAAGGTGTACTAGACAATTGTTTAATTGCTTTTCATAGGTGCTTTTATCAATTTTTAAAAAAAGAAAAAAATAAGTTCCTTTGTACCTGAATAACTTAATAAATTTCATCACATTGACATTCTCAGATATTTTCGAGTGAGGGTGTAAAAAGAAAAAAGCAAAGTCTGTTGTTGCAGCTGTCTTTAGGCACACAAGGTCTTTTAACAGTCACAGTTGCCTTTTAGTCAGCTGGCCAGCGAGTTCCTCACCCACATCAGCATTGTCAGCAATAACCTTCCCCTTCAGTTAATATTTGTTGAGTTTTTTAAAAACCTCAACAATTTTCATTCACACTCCTGAAGAGTAAGGCATATCCCCACAGACAGCAGTGCAACAAATTTTATTGCATTGACCAACCAATTAGTATTTCATCTCTTGTAGCTTTTAAAACATCTGGACTGATTTGGTGCTTTTTCCCATGAAAATTACAGAATGGAAGATCAGATTATGTGGATATTTTCTTTCCTGGGAGACAGACATCCATTGTGAAAGGCCTTGGACTGACACAAGCAGCTTCATGTTCAGAGCCTACCCACGTAGCCTGTCCATTGCCCAGCTAAACAGCAGAGGCTGGATCTGCTGGTGGTGACTGCTTGGAGCTGGACTCCAGCAGGCTATTAATGGGTGAAAACCTCATTAACACATCTCTCAGACTCCACCCTTCATGTTTTGCTGCCATCAAATATATGAAGCTCATGATCAGGTCTTTTGAATTCAGATTGCAGAAAACCTTCTCCTTCATGTTTGGTGTATGAGTGGTAGTTATCTTCATTCTTCAGTTTCTTACTGTTCAGGAAACAGGACCTGCTTGGCCTGTATTTCTGCTGCAGCTTTCTGTACCTGTGTGATTTTCCTTTGCTAGACTGCAAAGTGAAGGATGAATCAGCCCACGTAGAATAGAATAGAATAGAATAGAATAGAATAGAATAGAATAGAATAGAAAATAGGATAGTTGTGTGGATCTACAATGACCATCAAGTCCAACTGCCTGAGCACTTCAGGACTGACCAAAGGTTAAAGGATGTTATTAACAGCATTGTACAAAGGCATGATAGGCATGGGGCATTGCCTACCTCTCCAGGGAGACTGTTCCAGTATTCATTGTATTTATGCTGTCATCTACTATCAATCCTGAATGAAGTTTGGAATTCCACATGTACAAAATGTGAACATGCAGTACATTTAATCTATATTCTCTAGTCGATGAAACATCCCTTGTCATATATACATAAGTTCCTAACAGCTTTTTATATTGATATGTATCTTATTTTTCTCTGATTTTAACTTGAAAAGCAGTGGTAAATTCCAATTTATTCTGCCTTAAAAGTAAGATAAATTTAAAAGAACAAATCCCAAAATTTTCCATCTTATTCATCCTTCCAGATTTTTTTATCATTTTGATACTTGATTTTAGAAAAACCTCTGCAAAAGCCACAGATAGAGGTTTGTGCTAATAGTTCTTCGAATAGTCTCTGCATACTTATATTAAGTAGTAGGCAAATATATATGGCAGTAAATAAATTTTAAGCAACAATGTATCACATGTTCCTGGACTACATCCAGATGCAATTTTTGGAGGGGACTTCAGAAAGCTCGCAGACTTTTTATTGAAATTGAATCAAAACCCTCTTAGGTTTCAGTGAAAGGTAACTGTTGGGGTTTTTTTTAAATTCTACATTACTTGAATAGGATGGGCCTGGGATCCAGTCCCTGATTGTTGTATATTGCAGATTTTTATGCTAATAAAGAACTGGTTAAGACTAAAATGCAAATATTTCCTTTATATCTGTGTTCAAAAACCAGTAGACTCCTTCGAGAAGCTGTTAACAGCACTCTTTGGAAGTTGAAATGGCTTCCGCAAGAGGGACTGAGTCATTAGAGGCTGCAGAATCACCTACCCTTCAAGAGCACCAAGTGAGAAATAGATGGTAAAAGCATCTAACCCTAGAAGGATGTAGTCTGAAGACTAGTTTTGACATATGCCCCTTCTTGAAGCTAGCTCTAATGTATGTGTACCAAGAAGGAGGACAATTTATTACATACACATGTAGTCAGCATTTATTTTTGTTGAACTTGGCAGCTTGCTGTACAGTATAATCTCAGGTATGTTTAGCATCCTCGGGTTTATTTATCTGCATGTATTATGCAGGAGGTCTTTTTGTATTATCTCTTAGCAAAACTTCTGTTACTTGATGTTACTGCAAAGAAGGGACGTATCTTGTTGGAATGTGCAGGATCAGTGCATCTGCTCAGTAATACTGTGTTGTCAGTCTAAACTTTGGAACAAAATCAGAACCTTAATTAAAATGGTATAAAATGTATGTTATTAATTAGAATGGGATACAAAAATTCAGGTTTATTCCTGAGCACCACAAACATAGCTTGTTACATATCTCTTGCTACTATTTACAATCAGCAGCCAGAAGCAGCTTTGCAAAAGCAGAGAAGAAGACTAGTGTGAGATTCTGCTGATATGTCATTTGAATCTTCCTGGAGGTCACTGCTAGTGTACTTACCTCTGCTTCCTTAGTTCCACGAGGCAAAATAAAAGAGATGATTAAAAGAGAGGTTTTTTTCTACTCATCTGGGAAGGGATGCAGTTGCCTATGTGGAGGAGAGAAAAATAGTCTGCAGCAACTTTTTGCCTGCTTGAAATTGTCATTTGCCGCTGGTTCAGAAAACGCTACCTTAGGAGGAACAGCTAGTTATGGAGCTGCTTCTCTTCAGATATCCTGAGATATGTCCCCATGGGAGTCTGATGATCAACTGGAAAGGCAGGAGGGGAGATAGATGTGGAAGTTGAACCCCTTGATTAATAAGAAGTCAAAAGCATAGGTTTAATTAATTTGCAGTCAGACATGGAATCACAAGACAAACCACAAGCTGGAACATAAAAACAGAAAGTAGTCAAAACAGAAAGGGCATAATAAGACTCCAAAAGCACACAGGTATTTTTGACCTCATTTTTCTGTGCAAGTTTGAGTGTCTAGCAACCCCTTAAAGTTGAAACAGGTTTAGTATCAAATGCACTCCAAAATGAAAATGTTGGAGTCAATGTTCTCTGTTGGGCAAACAAAGCTAAGACCTCAGAGTGTCATTAGCTCCATGTTTTGGACAAAATATCTCCGCATGCAAAAATACCTCAAAATACCTCTAAATTTAGAATCAGTCAATTAGCATACTTACTAGTATTATTAGTGTACTAATAATTAGTGTACCAATTGCTAATATTAAGACAAAAAATTAACACATCAGGATAATATAGGTATAGTAGCATTTATATAGCCTAACCAAATCTGAAGCAGTTGAAACTAACATAGAAATGGCTGGTATGCTTTCCTGCCTCTCCTGGAAAGTGGCATAATTTTTTATTAGATCTTTTCTGGTGAAGTATAATGATTGGCTTTATGCAATGTATTGTTAGGAAATCATCATGAAAATATGAATAGGCATAGCTATGCTGCTATTGTGTGATTTTATGACAAAATGTATGCAGGCTTTGTACAGTAAAATACATTAAGTGATTTAAGATAGTTTTGGTACCAGATTAAATATTTCTGATACCATTTTTGCCATTGTTTGTTAAAATTACTGAGATACAAAAAGAAAATTCTAATTAAAAACCTACAGTAATTAATTTTATAGTTTTATAGTTTAACTTCAACCATAGGTGAACAGAAAAGCAGACATTGTTTTTAGTTCTTTCCCATGCCTACTTTCTCTGAAGGCAAAAAGCCCAACACCAATTCATTAAGCATGGCAGGTGTGTAGAGGCTTGCCCTCGCTTGTTGCACCCCTAGATGCCATGCTACCAGGCTGTAGCACAAGCAAAGCATGAATTCAGTTGCAGCTGTACTCCAAGATAACACTTCAGCTGTGGACAGGACACCTCTTCATCCAAATCCTCTTTGCTTCTCTGTGCATCATCCATTAACCCAGGCTGTCAATTAGTAGAATACCCTGCGCATTGCTCTTACTGAAGCAGGAAGCTGTGGCTCCCTGCTCAGCATCACAGCTGATACCACAAACCTACCACAGAATACCACCCTTTTGGTCAGACAATTTATTAAATAAAAAGAACACAAATACACAAACAGACCTGCATTAGCTGGAAGAGCTGAAATAGGAAATATTCACAGGTAGGTTCTTGTTGAGTAACTAGGGCTCTCACCCTAAAAGCTTTGCCGGTAGTTCTTGCAAAAAATAGCTGAGATATTGCTATTGGGTATGTGAAAAACGAGGTTCACTTCTCCTGTTAAAATTTAAAAGTTTAATAAAAGAGAATAAAGGGACATAAATAATTAATAAAGCAAAAATTACAGAGTGCTGGGTACCCTTGGCTCTCAGCCAAGAGCATGCCTGCTATTGCGGAGACCCCCTTTACATGCCCTTACTATTGCATCAGCTTAGTACATATTCATAAACAATTATACATAATCAGACTTTTCCTGAACTGTTTAGCATGGCCCCTCCTCGGGTCCGCCTTTTTAGAGCATGCGTATTTCTTGGCTGTGGCCTTAGTCAGCTTTTTGTGATCACTTCCAGATGGATTTTTTTTGTCCATGTTTCCTGCAGATGGTAGTTCCTAATAGCTGGCATATCTGTCCTGCAGATGGTGGTTCCTGATAGCTGGCATATCCATAGCAGGGGTCTTCATCGAAAGTTCGTTGGATGTTATCCAACCAAGCAGACAGTTCAGTTAGGACAAGCATAACTATATCAGCATTTCAATACCATGTTTAAGTCTAATAAAAAACATTAGTTACTGTTACAAAACTATATCTTTATAGCAAAGCTACTTTAATATATAGCACCTACTTAAGCATCTGCGCAAAGCCAATATTATAATATGTATTTATCACAGATGGTCAATGGCATACAGCTTCAAGAACCTCCCCAAACAAGTGTCATACTGTTGTGGGTAATGCAAAATGTTATTATATTCCGTATCTATCTGCGCCCAAAATTGTTAGTGTCTCTTTAAGACCCTGCAGCTAGAAAACAGAAACAAGAGGTAGGAGGGAAGGGGTGCCACATGCTCTTTAAAGCTGGGTCTCCCAGGCATCTCACTCTGTCGCCTGCCGGCGTTTGCTGGAGGTGGAGGCTCTGCTTCTGAGGGAGTTGCTTCAGGCAAGTTTCTGGGCTTGCAAGTGTAGCAACTCAGAAAAATTGCATTTGCACAACTAGAAAGTGTTTCAGAGTGAAGTTTGCAAACTTTATAGGCAGCAAACGCTTAAGAGGGTTCCTGGGGTTGGGCCACTCCACGTAGGTGCCAGATTCTCCCCAATACACCCCTCCCCCCCGACACAGCTGCAGCATGAAGGACAGAAGGACCAACAACAGCGGAGTCCAGCAGGCAGAAGCAGGAAGCAGCGGGTGGTGGAGCTGACTCCATGTGTGCCAGGAATTCCCATCTACCACTAGAACTGCTCCATAGGCTCCTACCTTCACAGGAGAGTTCTTTTTGTCTGCCATCCTTTTTTTCCCCTTTGTCTCCCAGACTGCTTGGTTGACTGGGGATCAACACCTTGGGATAGAGAGCTGATTTTCACTTTGTCTTTCAAGCCATGTAGTCACCTGGAGGGCAGCATCTTGGGGGGAGGGTCTGAAGCCATTATTCCATTTGTCTCCCTACACACTGTTGGCAGTGGGGGCCGCTGTCTTGAAAGGGAGTGATACGCTGCCATTTTGGGTGTGTGGTTTTCCCCTTGGGGTTAATGAGATTTAGCAATTTTGTAGATAGTGATTATTTTACTGGATTTTTTTCAGGGGTGGGTTGTTTGTTGGTTTGGGGGGGGCTTTGCTTATTGCTGTTTCACTTGTTAGTAAACTGTTATTTTTTCACTTACATCTACTTGTGTTCATTCCTTATTGGTGGAAAGGGATTGGTTGAAACAAAGGAGAGGTAACTCATTTTAGAGTGTCCGCCTCTTTAAATTGTCTTAACCCAAGACACATACAAATGGCAAAGCTGTTGGTAATTGCAGTGTGACACTAAGTGGGGAAGGTTATTATTTAGCTTATGTCTTTAGGCCTACTGTTTACTACATCTGCTGTATCTGGGTGATATTATTAGACTGTTAAAAAAGAAAATAGGTATTCCTGAAAGATTCCTTAATAAAGTGGAAAAAAAAATCTATGTAAATAACTAGGAAAAATAAAACTAGTACTTTATTTTAGAGCCTCAAAACTCTGAAAGAGGGATGGGACTTGTCATGGTTTGAGCTGGCT
>VZRR01002177.1:1095-21191 GCA_013398015.1 Oreocharis arfaki
GAGAGGAGAGGAGAGGAGAGGAGAAGAGAAGAGAAGAGAAGAGAAGAGAAGAGAAGAGAAGAGAAGAGAAGAGAAGAGAAGAGAAGAGAAGAGAAGAGATCATAAAACTCCCAGTTGACGTAGACATCATAAGGGCAATGATTAAGCATCATTTTAACAAAGTCACAGAATGGCTTAAAAGATTATTGGCTTTCTGGGCTGCGAGGGCACAATGTCAGTTCATTTCAAGCTTCTTGTCAACCAATACCTCCAAGTCCCGTCTACTCAGAGCTGCTTTCAATACATTATTCAAAGAAGAAATTCTGGCTCCCCCTCAGCTCATGTGTCAAGACAGTAGGCTGGTGAGAATTTAGACAGAAAAAGAGGTAGAGGTTGGATTGTTTCAAACACCTTTCAGAAACCTCTCCCTACTTCATCACTGCACTACCATGGTTGCTGTCGACAGATGGCATGGCGAAACCTCTTTGTAATAATCATGTAACTTTTTAAAACTGTTCCTTTTATTATCTGTCCTAAGCTCATCTATTTTTAACTGCTGAGATTTATTATAAATGGAATAGCACAGCTTATAAGGTCGGATAACCCTTGATTACAGCTACTGTAAATCAACCTAGATTCATTTTAATGAGACATAATTTTTTTCTTTTTTCTTTTCTTTTTTTTTTTATTTTAAAGAGTTTCTCAAAGAACAAACTTTTTCATTCATTGTGCACGATCAGTTTTTTTTTTTGTTTCCTTTTTCCACAGATTCAATCAATGAACTTTCTCATCTTGTTTCCAAAAACTTTGAGTTTTTGTTGTTTTTTGTTTTTTGTGGGTTTTTTGGTTTTTTTTTTTGTTGTTTTTTTTTTTTTTTTTTTTTAACCACGGGAANGTGGAAATCTAAATAAGAGCTATGGCTGTTTGAAATGGAGGTATAATTGAAACAATAGAATACATCCTGCTGAGAGGTCTGTAATTCTCCCACAATTTCAGGATACACAGGTTGGGTTATATAAATACAGCCATATGGATTAGATGATGAAATAATTTTAAGCACTTCTGATGAAATTTAAATGGTTTTTACTCTGCATTAATTAATAATAATCCCACCTAGCAATGTATTGGGTATCTCAGAACAGTTGAACTGGAAGTTCTCAATGCACCCATGCCCAGAGAGAGCATTGCCCAAGCACTTTACCTATAACCCACTCTGGAGCTCTGACAATAGATCAGAGGTTCAGACTGACACTATATCTGCTCTTAAGTTCCCTGGAAAAGTCCATCACTTACTTCCCAGCAAGGATCTAGCTGAGACACGTACTACTGGAATTTCAAGACTGGACACAGACTTATCATCAGGGGTTCACATTCAAACAGTGTTTTAATTAGTTATCAGTAGGACTAGGTCTGCTTGCTCAATCTGTCTTTTGTCCTGTGTAAGACACAATTTTAGCTGAAAACCAGGCCTATGTCAACTGAAGGGACAAAGAGCAGCCCTTCTCCTTTTCTGATCTACCATTTTGCATCTGTTCTGAGTGAGCTGCTGGATTGAATCTCTCTGGGTTGCTGTAGCTCATTTCTGATGTTCTAGTTGAATGAAAACTACAGACAGAGTAAGGAAAAAATGCCTGCTTCTCTCTCCCCATTAATGTCATCTTCTGTTTATCTGTATGCAGAAAACTCGACATTTGAATATATGTGTGATTAGATGGCATGTGTATTCCTTTAAGAGGCTTTTTTTCTTAGCAAAGCTTCTGAAGAGTCTATTTCTTTTAATTTTTCATAAAGTGTAGCTTATGAAAAATTTAAATGAAATCATTTAGTAGTGATTGCTCCATAAACACAACATGAACTCCTTTAAAATTCCAATTATATAGGAGCTCACCTTTTTAAGTGGTTTTGAATGAAAATAGCGAAGTGCAACTACACTCCTTTCAGATGGATGGGGCATAAAACCCAGGGCTTGACAAATTTCTACCATTAGAAATCTATGGTTTCACATACACACCTCATGCAAACACAGTGTGTATAGCCAGATGATCTGGCTAAATTCCAAACGGAATAATTGCATTCTATCTGCTTAAAATGCTCCCTTCCTTCGCTTTCAGTTGCAGGCAACATTCTTCTTCCTTTCCTCCCCTCTAACCACAGAGTTAAGTGGCATTTTGCTGGTTGTTAGAATAAGAATAGCCCAGCACTTACACACTTACAGGAGACAATAAGAGAGGAGTTGGCAACTTCACAGACTGATGACAGACAGGTATTACGGGATGGTATCATGGTGAGTATGAGAAGTATGTAGAGAGTACAGTAAGGTGGTTCCACCTGAGTCAATAAAGTTCTGTTAATTTACACGCTGTTAGAAGATTAAATTGAGTAGATTAAAAACCACAGGCCTGATCCTGATCTTTATGAAACATAAATTGTGACCAAATCGTTCAAAGTAGACCAGCTTAATACGTGGCAAATATGACCACAAGCAGAACATTTTACTTCACTGCCTTCAGGAAGAAGAGTCTTCTATTTAACTTTAGGCATGTGCTCTATTTTTTGTCAAGAGAGAAACTTGCTGGAACAGAGAAGCTAATTTCAACTTTTGTGCGAGAGCCAAACATTCTAACAGTGTTGAGCTTCTCAAATAAGAAGTGATATGCTTTTAAACACAAACTTGTAGCAAAGTTTCAGCATAAATATTTCTGAATTTGAACACAAATTCATGCTTTCTATTGGTCTGACAGTGTACTCAGTAGCACACCCTTAATCATGCTTTTTGAGTACATTCACTGCTCCTGAGAATAATTGCCCTTCTACTAACATGTGTATAAAGTGAAAATGCTTGTCAGAATTTTTGTATTAAACCAAACAAAAAGGAGATAAATAATGCTTTCTCAGATTCAGAAAACATACTGGCAAACACATTTTTCTATTATCTAACAGGCCTGATTTTTAACATATATTTCTGTCTGTAGCATAGGCCTGCTACCTCTTACTCCTCATGGACCGGGGAGGATAATTCATTCCTTCTCCTTTTACAACGTCCCTTTACATATTTGTCGGAAGATATTTTATGTCTCTCCTCAATCTCCTTTTTGCCAGAACGAACACGGCCAGCTCTGTTAACCTTTCCTCAAACTGGAGGCATTATTTTCCAGTCCTTTTTATTATTCTCTTTCTCTTCTCAGAATCCATTCCAATCAGTCTTTTCTTAGTGCATAATATTCCATTGTGGCATTGGTTTCCTAGAAAATAAAGAGGGAGAAAGAGAGAGAAAGAGGAACCTGTCAACATTTTTAAGTTCAAAAGTGAAGTTCATTTCAATTTAACTGCATGGGCTCAAGGTGCCTCAAAGTTTCAGGACTTACCTTTTATGAAAATAGATCAGATTTGATTGAAATCAGTTTGGAGATAATCAAATGATTAAAAATATGCAGATAATTTCAACTATGTAACTTTTTTTTTTTTCACTACCCAAGCTACATAATACCTCTAATAATGCATGTGAGGTTTTCAACTTGCAAAGCCTCACATAAATGACCAATTAACCATGCTTGTCTGTATGGGCCAATTTCACCCACCCTGTGAGAAAGGCTGTGGATGGTCCTCGACCAATATAACATGAAAGGCAACCCTGTAATGGAAATATTATTTTCCTAGGATTCTCTATACAATTTTTTGCTATAGTGCTCCATATGTGGCGTTCCCTGAACTTGTATTTACATAGTATAGCTAATGTTTTTACCTCTTATTTGTCTTTGAAAACTTCTTTTCACTGATTTAATGCCATTCGTTCATATATCCAAGACTGTAGTGTATTTTGTTTCGAGATTATATTCTTGGAAGATATTAATTATCTGTAGAGGAAGTTAATGCGTTCTGTTCCCTGAGTTGCTAGCCAAAGCCCAGGACCTCAGGGAAGTTGCCTGTGAACTTCACACTCTTTGACAGCAAGTGTCAGACACAGTCAAGTTGGGTCCACAATTCCAGGCACAGATTAGATAATTGTCTGGGCAAATGTCAGATGATAACTGTGTGTGTACATAATTATCCAATCTGCACATGTAACCCTCTTAATGCTTGCAAATTAGGCATGCAACTTCATCTACAAGTTAGTTGAATGTGTTTTCACACTCATCTAGCTAAAAAGTCAGGCATACTAACTGTAATAATTATGCTATTGCTATGATTCTACTTTTGCTTGTGAGAGCTTAGATTGCACATTTTCATTCAATGGCAATTCTCATAAACTGTATAAAAGTCTTTAAAGTTTGAGTAGAATCAGGTGCTCGGTTTCTCATTTAATTCTCTGAATTTTTAGATGCACTATGGAATCAGCAAATGGAATCCTATTTAAAATGGGATTGAAACCATCACCTGTTAAACTATTTGTTTCTTTCTGCATTGCCTGGCTTAAGCCAGAAGAAAATTAAAATATATATTTATGCTATGTGCTGAGCTTTAAGTTATTAAGCCCCCCAAATCAATGTATTCATACTTTTTTCTTTACTTTCTGTAATCCTCTCTGCTGGACCTATGAAAATAGACTAGAACATTTCAGCTTCTGTTTACACTTGTAATCCCCTTCTCATTCTCATTCAGAGCACTCACAGACACGGTGATGGGAAGCCCATTGAAATCCACAGAAAAATATTTCCTTTGACACCAGTGATCACTGGATCAGGACATAAGTTCAGCAGATTTCCAGGGATTCATTCTGTTCTTTGTCCTGAAAGATGGAAAAATAGTTTTGTACTTGTTTATGGGGCAGAGAAGAGGGTTTCTATGCATTTGAAGTGTAATGCCAATTAACACAGTACCAAAGAAGACAAATTTGCTGCCCTCGAATGCCACTCACATGCTTCCTCCAAATCCCAGAATATAACTGCCCTTTCTCAGTTCATTTGGACTTTCTCATGAGTTCTCAAAAATAGATGCAAAATGTTCCCTCACACTTCTCCTGGCAGATGCATTAAGAGTGTAGATTAAATTTCATCCGCCCTTGTTTATTTGACAATGTTCAGGTTATCCCACTATTCTTTAACCCAGGCTACCCTAATTCTGCCTCATTACCTCTTTATTTCTCTGTTAACTATCACTGCCTTTTCACTGACAGCTCAAGCATCAAACCCATCAAGCATTTCAGAATTCCCCTTACCATCTATTATCTGGGTCTTCACCCTCTGCTAAGTAGCAGACTTAACATTTTCTTTTGTCGACGCTTCATTTCTTAGACTTTTGGAGAACTTTTTCTTGATCCATTTTACTTCTTTACTTCCTTTGCTAACAGCACCTCATTTTGTGCCTTTGACTTTCTGACTTCTGCTCTTACATGTCCTTAATTCTCTCCTGTAAGGGACCCTGTGTCAGAGACTGTGAACCAATTTCCACCGTGCTGTTTCACATTTGAATGGAATGTTAAATATTTAAACAGCAAAGTTCTTCTTGTGGTTGTTAAATCAGTATTAAGTGATAGTCAGAGTGAGTATTCAGGGAATAGAAGGGTCCTCTGACTCAGAGGCTCAAGTAAATTGCATTGGGGCCAAAAGCCTTTAAAAAGGGAGATATTGTACTTAATTGAAGATTTTCATATCTTTTTTTCTCTACAGGAAGATTTAGTGACAGATTTTCTGTTCTTTGATAAATAAATAAATAGTTCTAGTTTTTTGTTTTTTTTTTTTTAATTAAAATGATGTGGTTGAAAATAACATATGAAGAAATAAATTTATACATTTTTCATTCTTGACATTTTCAATTAGATTTTTTTACTGCTTCTGTTGAGATACTGAAACATTCAAAAATTGTTAAGAAGTAAAATTTGGAAATATTTTGACTGAAAAAAGCCCAAAAGTTGTGATTTCCATTTCAGGGAGAGAGAAAAAAATGTTATACTTAGACTGTTATATTTATAATCACAGTTAGTTGTTTTCTCCCTCCATAAGAGTATTTAAATAAAAAGCTGTTTTCCTGCTAAAATTAAAAAAGAAAAAAAAAATCAGGAAAAACAAACAAACAAACAAAACCCCCAAGCAAACATAAAAAAAAAAAAAATCCAGATTCCCATAATTCTACCAGAAAATCAGTAATTTGCAGTTCAAAGACCTGGTTTATCCCTTGGCTATATACACTGCAGACCATAACACTTCTGCCCTCACACCCTAGCCAGCAGAGATGGACACTGCTGTGAAAATCTTTGAGTACAAGTCTCTGTGGCTGCACTTCCCGGAATGCAAAGTTCTTTTGGGCTGCATGAGCACTGACATTACCTAACCCAAAATGTTCCCAAAAATGATCCCACCACCCCGGATCTAGAAGTTTTTAGGGATGTTTCTGATACAAGACCAACAGACAAAACATGTAGTTGTCACTGCCTCAAGTAAGGCAGCCACTGTCACATATGGATTGGTGTGCACATTCCAGCAGATTTGTAATGAAATTTAAATGCTTAAGGCTATAAATACATGACTAACTGTCTAAAAGTGTCTGAGCAGGTTAAGTATCCAATTTCTCTTAAAAGAGGTTCATCTAAAAATCTCACAAAGCTTCTAATGGATTTTTTATCAATATGATACCAATTATATTTACATTATCATACAGAGTAAAAGGGGGTAATTTGTCTCTTGGGAAGGCTGAGGAGAGAATGTAGCATCCCAAAAGGTATTTACAAGTGACTAAAGTGGATAACAGCCTTTATTCACACACTTAAAAGTCAGAATTCGCTGCTTGTTCTCAAATAACTTCCAATTTTGAAGTTAACAATTACTCACATAATCATCCTATATCTTCAGTATCGAGTGGTCTTTGTCGTGTTCATCTTTGGATAGAAATCTATTGGTCTTGGCTTCATAAGCTAAGTCGTTTTTTCTTCAACATTCAATGCAGGGCTGAGTTTCACATTGAAGAGAACAAGGAAATATCTTTCAAGAAAAGAATTACAACATTCCACATGATGCAGCTGTGTTTTACATTGTGTTCTCTTTTCCTTTTCCTTTAGTTTTCCCCCTCTAGATCTGCTTTTACTTTGTTTTCCTTTCTCTCCCAGACAGTAAAGGAATTGATGAGACTAAGAATTTACCCTCAGCGATGGCTACAGTTCTGCTGTGCTTGTCAAGATCTGTATGTCCACTGATTATTGCCAGAAGGGGTTTAGGTTTGGTTTGTTTTTTTTTTTTCCTGTATAATTCGTTGGTGATCTAACTCTGTCAAGTTAAAGGTCATACTCTACTTGCAGAGTTAAAGAAGCATATTTCGAACAAAATATTCACAACATTTCTTTTTCTAAATTACAGATGAGCAAGAGGTGGAGAAAAAAAAATAGATGACCTGAATGTCATTAAAGAAAAAGAAAACTCGAAGAAACAATGGGGAGGGGGAAGGGGAAGGGGAAGGGGAAGGGGAAGGGAAAGGGGAAAAGGAAAATTCACTGCTACCAGGAAAAAAATAATTACTCTATTTGACTTTCTGCTTTTTCCTTACAATTGCTGTTCCCGATTTCTTCAGATGGAAGTAAAATGAAGCAGCTCCATAATGTAAACCTTCCACTATGTAACACAAAAATCTGTACGGAGTTAATTAATTAAACCAGTAATAATCTATCAAAAATTTTGGGCCTTGTACTTCTCATTATTAAAAAAAAAACAGAGGTGGAACTCAGAAGATTTGGGTGTGGTTATAAGAGCTATCTNCGTTGGTGATCTAACTCTGTCAAGTTAAAGGTCATACTTTACTTGCAGAGTTAAAGAAGCATATTTCAAACAAAATATTCACAATATTTCTTTTTCTAAATTACAGATGAGCAAGAGGTGGAGAAAAAAAAATAGATGACCTGAATGTCATTAAAGAAAAAGAAAACTCGAAGAAACAATGGGGAGGGGGAAGGGGAAGGGNGGAAAAAAATAATTACTCTATTTGACTTTCTGCTTTTTCCTTACAATTGCTGTTCCCGATTTCTTCAGATGGAAGTAAAATGAAGCAGCTCCATAATGTAAACCTTCCACTATGTAACACAAAAATCTGTACGGAGTTAATTAATTAAACCAGTAATAATCTATCAAAAATTTTGGGCCTTGTACTTCTCATTATTAAAAAAAAAACAGAGGTGGAACTCAGAAGATTTGGGTGTGGTTATAAGAGCTATCTTTACTATTTATCTAGAGCTTATCTCTTCTGTTCCATATAAAATGCAATAATCATAGTGCCATCTTCTGTAAAAGGATTAGAAATAATAGTAGTTTGGTAGACCAAGAAAAGTAGGAATTGTGTAACAAATATATATGTATGAGGATGTTGAGGCTAAGTAAAAGAAAACTTTGCTTTAATATTAATGCACCTTTATTCTTAAATATCTCTTAGAAATTTTGACTGCCTAAATCAAGTGATCTTTCTATTAAAAACTATGTATTTAATTTACCTATAATAATACAAACTATATTTATTCTCCAAACTGTATCTGCCATTAGACTTCTCCACTGACTGGCTTGATAGACTGCAGGACCCTCAGTGATCTACAAGAGGTCTCTGCTTCATATCATTTGTCAGTGTGTTACAAGCACTGGATCAGACACCTTTTGGGACCTCAGACTTCTGCATTTAATGGACAGAAATTATTCCAGGTTAATACCCCTTGAAAAGAACACCAAGAAAGGTCTTGGCTGCACCTTCTGCATATTAGCACAGCTTTAGCAAAGGATGGAGTTAAGGATTAATTGTTGAAGTCAAGGCATCTCCATGTTGCTGTCTGCTTTGCTTGGTCAGTGTGGGAGAGAAGCCTGGTTGTGTTTATCCATTACATTTTCATATGCAAAATGGAGACACAGCCTTCTCCAGCCTTTCCAGGGGAGAGGTTGGTGCAGCTGTCTTTAGATGGAAGAATGGATACTACTCTTTTCAATTCAGTTACAAAATCCCTTATAGGCTGCATCTTATTATTATTGTACACATTTTTAGATGTGTAAACATATAAACCCTCCCCTCAAAAGAAACAATAGAGAAATAGCAAGGCAGATTATTTCTTATAAACTAAGTGTGATTTAATTAAAAAAAAAGAAAAAAAAATATATGTATAAGGTAAAACCCAGAGGAATTTGTTTGTGGAAACAGGTAGATCTATTTTTTTTGGTTAAAGCTTTTCTTCTTTATTTTTCCAAACTCAGTTTTGAGTGAGTGTGAATAAGAAATAGTTCAAAACTGTTATCTGTCCTATTCCTTGTGTGTTGAAGCATTAAGCCAGACCAGGTCTGGAAACTGCAGAGAACCTTGGTGCTTTTTTCACAGTGAACTCTGAAAAGCTTTTACAGAAATTTCACCCAGTTCTTTAATATCTTTCTGTTTTTATTTCTTGTGGTTTCTTCTGTGGTTTACCAACTGCTCTGAATGCTTTCAAGTTTTAGTCCCTCTCTCCAGTGGAGCTTTCCCTTACCTATTATATTAGTGGTCTAGCGGCCACTGGAGTTATTCTCCCTTTCCATGTTTCCTTTGTCCTCTCTATTTTTAATATCTACTCCCCAACGCCTCTCCACATTAAACCGCTGAAACCACATGCCCACAACTGTGGTTTTGTTCATTTTGAGAGTTTAGAATTATACCATTGTACTTCTTTCTTCAATCGACTGTTTTTCTTTCCTCAGTTATGTTTCATCAGCAAATTTCATGTCCTTTGTGCGTATTTTATGCCTACCTTTGAGTTGCTGGTACATAAACTGAACACAATTGGTTCTTGTACTGATCCTGTTATCACAAGGGACACTTGAAAACCTCAGTTACCCCAAAATTGTGGACACTGCAGTTTTAGCATCTTTCTAAGGAGTGAAAAAAGCTTATTTTTGCAGGTTACCAAGTTTTCATTAAAAATATATATATTGCCATCTTTTTTCTTCTTTCCCCTGTATTGCTAGGGTGGCCTTAGACTAAGTAAGATAATATGCTGTTTTCTTTTTAAAGGTGAGCTGAAAAAACTAAAGTGGAAATTGAGTTAAGTTTGATTTATGTGTTGTGTGTGCCCCACCAGCCAGTCTGTGGGGGAATTCATCATGTGGAAAAGATGTAGATAGCCTTTTCTGAACTGAAGGTTACTCTTTGTTGAACTCCTGCATCTCCTGGCATGCTGACACAAACTCAGAATACATCAGAGTTGCATTGCAGATACTGCAATATCAAGCCCCTAAACCAGTACACAAGGTTTTTCCGGATAATTTATACTTTACAGCTAGTGTTGTCATACGTACCTATAGAAGTTGGATATCAATATTCTAGCTCAGGTCACACAGAACTTGCAAACCTTTGCACACATATGGCAAAGCTGTAGATTGTTGACTAGATTTGCTTGGGAAGGACAAGTTGGGGTTTGTGTGTATGACTGCATGTGTATGAGAAGATAATATATCCAATTTCATTGATGCCCATCCCTATAATCTTTCCAAGTATTCAATTGAGTGAGTCTCATTGCAGTCCAACACAAAGCAGCTAAATTAAGGTCATAGAGAAGGTAGTAAATGCCAGCCTTTCACAATTTAGCAGTGTTTAATTTTGCGAGCTTGATGATCTTTTAACTTGCTATTGTACGAAATTTACTGAACAAAACCCCAAAAAAAAAAGGCAAGCAAAAAGCCCCAAAATAAAACAAAAACACAACCCAACCCAACCCAAACCTAAAAAATGAACAAAAAAAGCCAGCCTTCCTCCCAAAATTAAATTGCATTGCACTATGACACCTTGTATTATTCTGTCAAATTTACTCATTAAAATTAAAGACTTCATTTGTGCTAATAAAGTAACCAGTCATGACATAGGGTATTACTTTTTTCTTTTTTAAACAATCATACTCATATTTTTTACATTTCTTCCCCACAGAGGATGAATGAACTTCTATTGGTCAATTCTAGAAGGAAATCACCTCTATTTAAAACACCTCCCTGTTGCCCTCATCCTTAAGGTTACAACCTGTCTGCACTTATGTTTGTCCACCAGTGTTATCTTCATCTTTCCCACTGCTGTTTGTGGCTGTTTCGTCCAGAAAATTATCATCATTGTCTTTAGAATTTCACTTCTATTCTCCTGTCTTCTGGCAAGTTTGCCTCTGCCTCATGTTCTCATTTCCCTCTCTTTAATCTTGTCACCACCTTCAGGGCTGGAATTCTCACTCTTCTGTCCAAAAGTGGGTAAGAAGGAGACAAATGGAATCACTTTGAAGTCCCTGTGTGTGAGATTCCTGTTTGTATCTCCAGGACCAGATGATGTTAGCTTGTTTGTATTCTCTCTATTGACAAACACCTTAATAATTTTCTATGATCTCTCCAGTTTCTCATCTCTGTCTGTTCCACTATGCCTCGTTGCCTTTGAGTTAGTCTGAGCCCAGCAGAAGTACTGATTCTAGCCTTTTTCCAGCAGATGTGACCCTATGGAAGGCATTTTCAGGCAATCAGAAGGAAGGGCTGGAGCAGGAGACAGAACAAGCCTTGTCCAACCCTTTATAAAGCTAATCCATGCAAACTCCATTTACATGGAGATCTCATGTAGGGGAAGAAGAACGCCTAGTTCACAGAGGTTTATCAGACAGTGTAGTTTATAAGCTGACAAGTTCCTCTTCTCTTTATTTGTCTGTTGGCTTGCTTTTCATACAAGGAAAATACTGTATAAATTCTGGGGAAAAAAAAAAAAATGAAAGCCAGAAGCATATGAACAGAAGTGAAAAAGGAGGTTGAAAAACAGAAGAAAAAATAAAACCATGAGTATATGCATTGTTAGCAGTTTTGTCTACCATAAAGTGAATACATACAGTACATACCACACAGTGAAACTTATCTGAATTAGGGACTTAAGATATTTTTTTTTAGCAGGATGAAACATCTTAAGCATCTGTATGAGCTGACATTTTTAATGTATTTGTATTTTTATGCAAAAACAATGGATAAAAAATGAACATAAGCCTTCAATCCCTCATGTCTATCCTCCTTCTTCCCATGCCTTAAATACATCCACTTGATACTAAAATAAAATAAAATTAAATAAGTTCAGTTGTAATGACAATGTGATGTAGATTGTTTTTGCCAAATTCAAGCTTGCTGGGAAATTATTTTCCTTTTGCTGGAAGAATTATACACTAATTAACCCTCTGGAAATAACTGTTTAAAACGAAGAGTGAGCTAGAAATTTAAAGAAACATTTTTACATAGCTTATCTTAGTTAATTTTTTTAATGTGTAAAAATGTTTGAGGATTACTTTATTTTTCTTTCTCTCTTCATGCCTCCTCCTTCCTTCTGTCCAATGTAGGCCAAATCCTGCCAGGCAGATTAACACAAACTCAATAGTCCGAATTCCAATGTGATTTAAATAGGAGGTAAATTGGCAATATAAACAAGGGTAATTTACATACTGAATGTTAAGAGCTGTTGAAAGAACTGTGTGGAGGAAGTCACTCACAGTCTATATCAAGGTTTTTTAGTCCAGCAGAAACTGGAAACTATGCCATATAACACTGAATGCCATCTAATGGTATTGCATATATTAATATTAATATGGTCAGAGCTTATAAACTAATCCAATAAGAGTAGAAAAGGAAAAGTAACCTCCAGAGTTAGTTTTTTCTTAATTTTCGTATCTTTGTATTGTAGAAAAATGTTTCTGTTTTCCTATTCATGTGGGTTTATTCCTACCCAATGTTTTCCTTTTGGTCTGGATGAGTATGTTTTAAATTTGTAGGTGGCATCAGAACATGAGTGACAACAAATGTTTTACAGCACATGGTTACAATTCAAAGTGAATTTGAGAAAAGTGCTCAAAAAAGGAACTCTTGTCAGTAGAAGAAAATGCAATTTTTTAAAAGACAATGATTGTGGAAATACCAGATAGAAATCTCTTGCTTAGACAACAGATCAACAGAAAAAAGTAATGACTTTTTAATGAATCATTAGATTAATATAACCAGTCGTATGGCATTGCCATAATAGAGGTAAACAGCATGCTGAAATGTATAATTAAAAGTCATCTCTACAAAACCTGCTCAACTTTTGGCTTCAGCCAATTTTCCAATTTAGATGTTGCTTTTCTGGTTAATTAGGGGGGTATTAACAGAAACGGAGGCCAGAAATCAGAATCCCAAAAAGCATCACCTAGGACAGAACTTGGAATGGAAGCTTCTCAGCATAGGAGCACTGCGAGGGAGGACATAATCAGTCTTCAATAAAGGAATAACCTTTATTTTTCATCATCCTGATACACTGGAAAAGACAAAAAGGTTTTAAAACCCAACAGGGAAAATTTACTTCACATTTTAGGAGAGGCTCTTGACAGTGAGGCTAAGGAAGCAATGGGAAAGGTTGTCTGTGGAAGCTGTGCTGTGTCTACCTTTGACAGCCCTCGAGATGAGATTACAGAAACATCTGTAAGGCAGCGACAGTGACAGCCAGCCAGGCGTGGGAACAGAAGGTGGAATTCCATCCTGGGGAGGCCTGAGGGGACTCCTTCTGCCAGGGGGAAATGTCTTAACTTCCAGGAGATTCCGTGATGTTGTGGGCAATGACAGGAAGTCATTGGTCCTATCGCCCATTTGAATAGCTAAATGGAAGTGCAGTGTTGCCTGTGACAAGTTATTTGCTTAGCATTATTTTTCATGGTCCAGCAGGGGTTGGAGAGTGCGCTCTTAAGCAGCCATGATGAATACTCTTATTACTTCTAATCCATATTTTTTAGTGGCATATCTCATTCTATGCTGTTGCATGCTGGAAAGACGAGACAGACAAGAGTATTACAGCCCATATTCATTATGTTTTTTATTCATGTGCTTGGAGAAGAGTTTCAAACTGTAGTCAAGGGAAAATTATAGTCACCATCAGAAGTTAACTCATATTTTGGTGTCACTGAATCATTGGACGGAGGTTCTTATATCTTTTTACTGACTAGAGAGAGAACCTGAGATAGAGAGGCTTCTTGTTCAAGGTCCTGAGTAGTTACCTAAATTTAGGAAGGATGGATCTGCTGTACTCCAGCTCACATAAAAATTCAGTTGTTACTTGTGCTGATCCCCATCACAATCCTGATTTAATAAAAATGAGTGTTTTGTTTAACAGAACTTCTAGATTGTTGTAATACAGACAGACTTTAGCTATGCCTGTCAGTTTACTTATTGCTCCAAAAGGATTTTAAATAGATCTGTGAACAGGTTTCTTTATCTGTATTTCTTGCTACTTCTGTCAGCACTAAGGCACGGAGCCCATCTGGCCTTGGAAAGATTTTTTTTTCTCATGATGCTGATTATTCTGAAGACAATTGTCCAAAAGGAGAGCAAGAGACGGTTGCTATTTTTCTTTGATTTTTCATTGGCTAGAATGTCTGTCTCCTATTGCAAATTGACTTAAATTCCTTCCATCTGCTGCTGGGAACCTAATCTAAATGTAAATTAAAATAAATACATTTCTTAGGAAAAAAGAGGGAGAGGAAAAACTTTAAACACTCAGAACCTTAGCATATTTCGTAGTGTCCTAATAATTTTTGTGTCATCTTTCTTTTGCTTCCAAAAATATTTCTAATGATATCACTCAGGTTTCTTAGAAACATAAAGAAGGACTCCTGGGTTGCAATTATTTTATGAATAATCAGAACGGAATATTGCAGGAACCTCAATTTTTTTTCCAGAGTTGCAGACAAACGGAGATGGAGCTGTTCATCAACTTTAAGCAGTGGCAGTAGACAGAAAGAAGTCAAGCCTCTTTCTTTACACCTCTCCCTTTCCTAAAATGTAGCTGGTAGGGTAAGATGGCCTGAGATTATGGATCCTATTTTAAATTTTGCAGCTCCAGAATTTCCTGTGCAATTTTATTCCATGAAACATGTTTCCTTTTAAATTTATTCAAAACTATCTTTCCTCAAGGAGGAAAAAGCTAATTTATAGAAGTGGTTATAACTTAGGCAGTCTTTCAGCACCAGATTATCAGTTTAGGTTGAATTTAAACAACAAGGAGACATAAGTAGTCAAATGCTGGTGTTTGGCACCCTTTTGGAAAGAAACTCCAGTGTTGTGCTCCTGGTGGAGAGCTGTTCTCAACACACTGCCACACGTTTGGCACAGGCTGGCAACCCCAATTCTGATTTCCATGGGGAGCTCAAGGAGAGAAGCCAACACTAAGGGAGTTTTTTCTTTTTTGAGCGTGGCTGATATTCTTCTATCCCGTTGGAGATCTCACAAGAAGAGCTCATTCCATCACATCTCCCTATGATCTACTGTAACAGCCTCTGGGTAAATGAAAATGTTGCTGGAATTCAAAGACAAAAGAAAGGAGCTGGTATCTCAACCCCAGGACTGTTGCACCCTACATGAGGTATTTTGCCTGTTTATACCCAGCACAGGAATATACACGTTCTGTAGCTTGCCTTTCAGAGTGCTACCTCTTGATAGAAGGAGAACCAGAGGTAGAAAATGTTTTCTATTTGCACTTTGTTTCAATAGCCAACAACTTTCACTGTCATAAAAATAATCTTTTAGGTTTTATATCTTTTCCTTTCCAACCCTAATCTTAGAGCAATGTGCTGTTTCGCACATCCTTTTAAAATTATATTTGGTCACCAGTAAATTAAAATCTTTATTTCCAGCATCTTTAAGAAATCTAAATTAACTCACCAAATAAATTTAATTTTTCTTGCCTTCATCTTAATTCTACAAAGGAATGGGAAACAAAATGCTAAAAGAGATTGTTCTTTCAGCTTGACTAATAAAGGCCACTCAGGTTCTCTGTTTTCAGTTTTCAAATGACTGTTTGAACCACCTTCGTTTCAGACAGTATACTCTAAAAGGCCATTCACACATCTTGGTGCTTACATCAGCTGGAAGTAACCATGCCATTAAATTTACAAAGTAAATTCTAACTAAAAGCAGCATAAACAGTAAATGTTTGAAGAAGGCCTAATAACATAACAAAAGAGCCCCAGCCATCAAAATGGCCAAAAATACCCCAACTCCTAAAGCAAGATTAACCAACCAAACAATGCCTTCATAATCTATAGAAAACTAGAGCTCAGCTCAGTTACTCGTTTATAGGCTCATAATTTTGTGGGAGGTGTCTCGAAGCAGCAGCAGTGCATGCACAGACCTTTGTCACAAATGGCCATAAACCCATGGGTGCTGTGCCTCCCTGCAGCACCAGCTGGGTTCCACTCAGGATACTCAAGGACATCCCTGGTGTTTCTAGGAGTGCCTGTGCAGAGACCAACTCCAAACAGCGAGTCCCAGAGAAAACCCTCATCTTATCACCATGTCTGAAGTGTGATTGTGTTTCTGACTGCCACATTTCTTCCTCTTTGCCTGCTCAGATTCTGCAGCCCAGTAAATACAGTAACGCCAATGCTAATAAGAAGCCATGGGGTTTATAGTAACTACATGCTGATAACAGGTTAAGGCTTGTATTAACAGAACAGCATAAATCCTCAGGACCTGTCACACTGTGCCTGGACTTGTCTTGGCTGGCCTTGAGCTGATTTTAGCTTGCTCATTAATTGCAGCAGTAATTTGCCACTATGGCTGCTCTAACCAGTTACTAGCTTTAGCATAACCTCATCAGTTGTGTAGTCTAGCAACTAAAGAATTCATACCACATGAGGGAACAGTGTAACAAACAAAATGACAGCTTTGTGAGGAAAGCTGTGGGCAAGTAGGAAGACGAGGAATGATAAAACATATTGTCTCATAACATGTAAAATTAATCCCTCCATGCCCAAGATTTAGGAGGAAGAAACACCAATAGTTTTCATTACAAATAAATTTCATGAGGTGCAATGGCTGCAGGTAAGTCATTGCCTTTACACCCCACTATCCAGAAAACTCTTATAGTTTTGTCATTCTTGTTACAGAGAAAGAAGAAGAGTTTGATTCCCAGGGAAATAAAAAATAATAATAAAATTTAAAAAAAAAAAATATCCACACCGAGAGCTGTTCTTCAGTCAGAATCCTTTACTTGGTTTCCAGGTAGGTAGGAGAGATTGACATCCAGGATGAGCTACAGTAAATGCAAATAAACTCACATTTAAATTCAAGAAGTTAGTATTATGAATGCTGGTGTTCCTAAGTAAATGAAACACTTGAAAAATGGAGGATAGATGGGCAAGGATAAAAAACATTATGACATAATATTTCTATTTTTTTAAGGTAAAGGCAAAGCACCCAGGATTATATTTAGATTGCTTTTAGTCTACTGATTTGTAAACTGCGCTCTATAGAAAACAATTTTATTTCAATCCACTGACTGTGGAATACAAAACTGATAAACTGAACAAAGAAATACCTGGTTCTTTCTGTATCTTACTATTTAGGATAGTTTTCTAGAAAATAAGGGAGATGAACTGGGGGTTCAGATTGGTCTTTCATTTCTCTGAAAGGGCATTTTCTTTACAAGAATATTGAAGTAAAAAAAAAAAAAGAAAATGAGTACTTAATATAAGCAGGATGTGCTTAAACATATGTTTCTAGTTCTAGATGTGAATGTAAAACTGAGGATTGCTCAGTCTGAGGTAGATTAGTATTTTATCCTGAAAGGGACTAAGTGCTGCCAGGAACAGGTGGAACAGAGAGCAAGTGTTCCTAATTGCTTTCTTAGAAAAGACTCCCAACTTTCAGCCAAGTTCCAATTTAGGCAGAACATAATCAGTGTGACTGTTGTTTTCAGGCTAGAAACTGAAATATTCCAGGAAATGGTATCTACAGTTCTCTGTAGGGGTTTTTGTGTGGGCAGAGGAGTGGAAGTGTGATTATAACATTTGGGATATGCTAGTTTTCTTTCTAGTTTCTTGCTTGGCCTTCTTTTTGTTGGGTTTTTTGAGGGGGTTTATTTTGGTTATTTTTTAAGTTAAATAGAAGTTGATCCTCTAGGGACCACAGTCTGGTACATTTCCCAGAACTCACTTGGCCTTGCAGAAAGTAATTTAAATAAATGAATGATAAGTAAAATCTGTCGCAGGGCATAACTTCTGCACTGAAACAGGGGTAACTGTTTGGGGTGAGCAGTCAAACATTGCAGCATTTAGCAGCTCTAAGCAGGTTTTCTTTGCTGGGTAAATTTCAGCTCTATGAGGGTTCCAAGGCTTTGATGAGGGAATATTCTAGGAGAAATAAAAAAAAATTCTTCTCGTGTATAAAATATACTTCTAATCTCTATGTTAAATATATAGGTAGATATTGCTTCATAAAGCTTTCATCTCCTTTTTTTTATTTTTGCAGCCCGTCCATTTTATTTTTACATTGGTCACTTCCCTTAAGAAATACTTGTTCTGAATTCCCAACAGTGAAATTCTTTTGAAGCTTCATATTAACACTGAGGAATATATTCAAGATATCCATATTCATAGGTAAGAACCAAATCTGATAGAAACCGCTAAAATCGGATTCATGAATCCTGTGGGAGTTGTCCATAGCAATATTTGGACTTCCAGCATTTATGTCTAAAGGATTTCCAGAGATGGAAAAAAAAAAACCCGGGAGCCATTTATTTACTGGTTTGAGGGTACCATCTCTGGTCTTCAGCTTTAAAAATCTAGGATGGGGGAGCTATTTTTTCCAGCTATTTTTTCCATAATAACTGATATTGTGTTGATATTGTACTCTTAAGGTCAGAAATCTTGGTGGAAGGGAAATCTGACATCCAAACTCATGGTTATGGTCTTTGTTTGTCCAAAGTGAAGGTCTTTCTTATATGAAATCAGAGAAAAGGACCCAGTTCACATGATGGACAATGTGGGAGTCATTCTGGGTGATGGGAAACTGTTTTCCCAATCAAGAGTTCTCTGTATAATTTCTGATGTGGTCAAACAGCAATCTCAGAAAAAGGCATGAGAGAATCCAGTTTGAAAATCATTAAAATATTAGTTCTTTATTTTTAATTTCCATTGAAATCCCAAATGTTCCATGAAAATTTTCAGAGCACTAATTTTCTGCCCCTTCTGAGAACAACCATGTGAGAAGACCTAACCTGAACTGTCATCACCTTGTAGAAACTATGGGACTTGTATGTTCTGTGTCGTATTCAGCAACACAGTCCACTAGAAATAAGAACTCCAGTACCATCTTGTAATCATATATTAACCTCATTTGTCAGTAAAAAAAGGACTTTTTTTCCTCCTTCTCATATGCATTTGCAATTCGGCTTATTGGTTTCTGTGAAAAACTGGGGAAATAATTGCTTATTAGTAGATAACATATATATATATATATATATATATATATATAAACATGATGATTTTCTGTAATCAAAAAAATTAGAAAAGGATGCAATCATCCAGGTAATGCTGAGTGAACTGATGCCCTGCATCGGACAGTCTTGTCAAACTCCTGCTGGCAGAACTGAGCTCANTATATATATATTCCCCCCCCAGGAACTGAGATAAATTCACCAGGAGCGAGGCAACTGAAAGACAGCCTCACTTGTGGTGTTAATGTCAGTGTTTCCCCATTATAACCCATCTCCTTACAGAAGTGAAAGGCCCAAAGTCTTCTGCCGTAATTTTCCTAGCAGGATCTTCTGGGAATCAAACACGGATGTTCAAGCCACTGGTGACTGGGACATGCCCGTGGAGGGCCTGGGACGTGTGAGATGCACCTTTGTCTTCTTCCACACAGAGCTGTCCTAATTATTGAAAGCAATTTTGTGCACGTATAGTTTACAAGGATCCTTTGCTGTGTTGAGCTTAAAATCTGCCATCCTGAAATGTTGCTACTTCCTAAGGAGTAGGGTTAAAACTGGAGCTGAGGCTGTCTGCAATGCAATTAAGACCTCAGAGCTGCAACGGTAACCCGATCTGACAACATCAGGAAAAGTCAGCACTGGCTTTGGAACAAGCAACTACCCACAGTTTGCCTCCTGTTTCCCCCTGAAAGCCAGCAGCATCTGGGAGAATGCTGCATGAGAGCAATGCCATGGAATAACAAAGGTGTGCAAAGTCATGGAAATGTAAGGACAAGTTTTGCTCATGACAATCCCTCCAATGAAAAGGGAAAGATAAAAAAAAATATTCTCACTGGAGGAAATAGTAATAAAAATAATAACAATAATAATAATAATAATAACAGCAACACACAAGAAAAAATATTCTGATTTTCCAAATGTAGCATGCTTGTGGCTTCTTTTTTTTTTTTTTTTTTTAA
>VZRR01002177.1:21197-56165 GCA_013398015.1 Oreocharis arfaki
TTTTTTTTTTTAAAATAAGAAAACTGCAGTCCCCTGATGACAGACCTGCTGAATATTTCTTTCCTTTAGCAAAATCCTGATGCACTGACATTTCATGTTCATGCAAACAAATTCCCTATAGGATAAGTATATGATTTGTATCATTATTAATGTTTCACTTGGACATGGAATTGCCACTTCAAAAGACTTCATCTCATTTTGGTAAGCATATGTTTATCTTCAAATCAACTGCAAATCCCCTAACTTTTTTGCCATTGTTTGTAAGACAAAGCAGTTAGAAAAATTAAGATAAAATCTATTAAGTGCCTGTTACTGCAGGGGGAAATAGCATAGCATCCAAGCTCACATCTGCAACCTTTGATTCTGGAGTAGTGACTGACAGCACCCAACTGACTAAGTAGGTTATAACAAGCTAGCTCCAGGCTGGAACAGCCAGTAGAGTGCAGAGGAGAAAAAACTGGCCTCTAAACTTTTCTTCAGCCAAACCAAAAGAAAGACAGAGGAAAAGGAAAGAAAAAAGATGGAAGAAAGAATGCTCTGCAAACAGCCTCTGTTCTTGTTCTCTTGTGCAGCAGCAGCACCTTGTAATTGCCAGCTTTCTTTAATTCACAGTTATATCTTGAGGGGACAAGTAAGAAAATTCTTTGTAACAGATAGCAATAAAAGTATTATTCATCTAATCGTTCACAAGCACACGTGCTTGTATTTGAAATCTATGCCTTCGTGCATCCACAGCGTATCACATACCCAGGCAGGCAGAAGCAGCTACAGCAGCGTACAGGGACATAATCCAAATGAACACCACTCCACTGCACAACAGCACAGTGTGCAGCTGAATGCGCTCTGCCCAGCTGGACACGGGACTGGAGCACATTCAAATGCAAATAACATCTTTTCTGCAAGAACTTTGCCCTTCTGAGACTTTGTTTCTTCGTTTTGGGTCACTCCTTTCCCCAGCTCTCTGCAACAGCCATGAAATGTTTCTTCTCCCTCCCAATCCCCATTTTTATGTCATACAGACAAATTATATTGGTCCTTCATGTCTAAGCACTCAGCGTAAATGCAAATACATAATATCGCAACATGAGGCAAAAAACACTTCAGGACACTTAAAATGTCATTTCAAAACCAAATTCCTGATGACTCTCAAGCAATGATTTCCATTATTGAACTGCTGCATTGTGGTGATTATAATTTTACTATAGGTCAGCCTGCAGGAGAACGACACAAGGAGAAAATCAGTGCATAAAGCATCATTCCCCAAAATGCTGGTAAGTCTGAGGGAACTGAAAATGCTCTATAGTTTGTCTCAGTGCAGAACAGGATATTGACTGAAATCTAGAAAATGTTCAGATATAGTTATATGGAAATTATATTTCCCACTTTCTTTTACTTTAAAAGAGGAAGATACTTGATAGACCAGTTATTTCTACCTCAATGGACTTAGGTGCCCAGATGGACTTCTTTTGTATTCAATAAAGTTGTGGCTGAGGCCAGATTTGGTTTACAGTTTGCATGATTCACAGATTTTAAAGGCAGTGGGAACAATGAGATCATTAAATCTGACTTTCTGGATACCACAAGTCCTTATCTGCAGTGGAACATCTCCCCATCATGCTCACTGAAAGATCTTACAGTCCTTATGCAAACATTCCACTGCTCTTTCAAGACTCACTCAAAACTTAGCTACTTCAAGAGATGCTTAATCTTCCAGAGAGGCATCCAAGCTTGATTTAAAGGCAAAGGCTTGATTCAAGACAAAAAAGAATCCACTTTTCCCTTAGCAGTTTGTTCCAGTGGTTAATCACCCACGCTGTTAAAAAATATTGTGCTTTATTTCTAATTTGTCTGGCTTCAGCTTCAGACATCGTCTCTTGTTATGCCTTGCTCTGCTAGATTAAAGAGCTTTTTAGTAGTTAGTGTTTTCTCCCTGTGAAGGTACTTAGACACTCTAATCAAATCACCTCTCAATCTTCTTCTTGATAAGGTAAATAGGTAAAGCTCTTTCAGTGTCTCACTATAAGGCATTTTCCATGACTCCTAAATCATTTTTGTGGTTCTTTTCTGCATCTTCCCTGATTTTTCATCATTGTTTTTGAAAGATGAGCATTAAGAGTATTAAGAAATAGAAGAAATTCTAAATCTGTTTTATCTTTGTCATATATAAATGTTAAACCAGTCTGTATTCCTACTCATCTTTTTAGACAGCCAGGGATTGCATTAGCTTTTTCACATTATAGCCACGGCTGGGAGGATTTGCATCAGCGTGTTTGCCCACTGTAGCCCCTAAAAGCAGAGCTGCTCCTTCCCACAGCGCAGAACAGTTCTCTGTTTCTTAGTTCTGCCTTTTATTTCTTTGACTTACATTTATTTTTCAACATTACTTCAGAAAGAAAGCAAATATTTTCATGCACACTTAGCAATCCTGTTGGGGGAATGTTGTTTGAGTGGCACTCTCCTCAGTAAATAATCACTCCTCTGTTACAAATCAAAGCTGCAACAAAACGAAAATAAGAGAAAAAAAAAAAGTTGGTGTAAACCCACTGCATTAAATGAATGAGAATGTGTGAAATATCATAATAATAATAATGAAAAGTGCAAGAATGGTGACCAAATTCAAGTGGTTTGTTTATATTTAATTTTTCCTTACTGTTTCGTGACACGTGGAGTAAGACTTATTTACCCATATTTAGGCAATTTAACTAAAATTCTTTCTACAATAGTCAGCATACCACCCTCTAAATTAATGGCGAGACACAAACCTCTACCTGGAAAAGTCATTCTGCCATCTTAAACACTATTTTAGGAGGGGATGAATGGCCTTCTAAAGATGCTTACCCTTTTATATTTGCAACAAAATTGGTTTGCGTGAATACTTTACATAAATCACCTAATTTTTAGATGGCTAAAGTTAGGTGAGGTGAATCCCATCCCTATTTCTTTGTGGCTTAACGATTCTGTGAACTGTTAAAACTACTACTTATCAGTACAGAGATGGTTGCTATGTAGTAACGGGTGACATGAAGCATGAAATGTGTTTAAAGTGTTCTGAAAACTGAAAGGAGCAATTTTACTTTGTGAATTCAGAAGTTGTTTGTGTTTTTAAGGCCACAAAGAAGCCAGTTGCAATTAATCCCAGAACTGGACATGATTTCATTACATTACCAGAGGTTCAGTTACCTGAAACACTGTAAAATCAGTGATCATCATATCTGTAGAGAAGTGTAAGGTATTTGCTATAGGTTCTCGTGGCAAATTAATGAATTTTGATGTATGGAGTGATGGTTAACATATAGATGATAAAATGAGTAATCTAGCTGCTAGCCAGAAGTTATATTTATATTGTAGGGAAAGAAAATATATCTAAAAGAAACATCATAGCTGAAAGTTACTAATCAAACTGTTATGTAAACTGAAACACAAACTGAGTCATAAGGAACATTTTAGGGGAAAACAGGGATTATTTCCCATTACCACATTCACTGGTCGGTCATGGCTTGACCAAGAGGAAATTTGGGCAAATGATGGTCCCTATGACTCCTGCGAATATTTTCAGTCCTAGGTGATAGGAAGAGAAATAGCTGAAATGTTATGAACAGCTTGTAGAGCACTTTTTCAAAAGCTTGAAGGAAGTCAATATTTCCCTTTCAAAAATTGTGATTGGCTCTCAGATTAATTTAGGTCTTTTGTATTTTTATTAGCTTCAAATCCATACTTTTGATTATTTGTCAATCACAACTTGCTGTGCTTTCCTGACCTCTAAACTCTTTCTATGGTGTATCACAGCTAGATATGTAAATTTTCTGGAAGTTCTGATGATTTGAAGAATTAAGTGAATAAAAGTCTCTCATTCTTTTTCTTGAAAGTATTGAGATGGATAAATCAAAGACTATCAGTAGCAAAGAGCTGCTCATCAAAACCAGGGTATAATAATTCCATCAAGAAAGGAAAATGCATTGTTCACAATTGGTAACTTCATAAAAAGGGTAAGAAGTATACATATTGTATAAGTGGATAGAAAATTATTAATCTCTGCATAATAACAAATTTATCTATTAGAGACAGAGCTGTTCTGCACACAGGACCAGGATTCATTACATCTTGCTTAAGCTTGGAGAAGGGTTAGGTGTCTACTCTGAAATAATTTTCTAGACCATAAGCAACTAACAAGGGGAATTTTTCCCCTCTCTTCGTGCTTTCATAACCAATACAGTAATAATATGATCCAGGTTTAGTCTGTTGCTACTTGACACCACTCCCAAAGTCACAAAAACTAATATGATATTTATGTGTGTGGCACATACACATCACTATATATTTATATAGAATCATATCAAGAGACCACCAGTGCTATAATATATAGGGGTGGAAAATAATAGCAATTTTGAAATAGAGCTGAAGTGCAATTTCCATATTACCATTATAGATGCTATCCTAGAAAAAGTGTTTTCCATTCTGAGCAAAATATTTTACATAACCTTTTTCATTGTTATCCTTTTCATTTTAGATGATGAAACATATTGAAAAAATAAATGAGGCTTTCATATGTTTTCATACTGCTCCTCTTTTGATTTAATTTTGTGGGTTTTGCTTTTATTCTTCTCTTTTTAATGTTGTTTCCCCTACATCCTTTCCCTGAGTAAAACCTTAGTTATACAAGTTTATCTCATTCTTCCACAGCTTTTTGAGACACATACAGTCTTTACAGGAAGCAAAGAGAAAAAACAAATAGGAAAACAAAAAAGAGACAGTCAGCTCAAACTATATTATGTTGACTAAAATCTAAATTCTTTCAGTAGCAAGCAAGACTACCAATCTCTGTAGTGTCTGTTTCAGAGCGCTCTTCATCTAACCAGTGGCTTGCTTCACCACACATTTTATTTTTGTTGAGCTTCAACTTCCCGTATTTTGCAGGATCCAGCCTCATTCTGTTTTTGGTGCATGCATCTTTCATGTATTTGTGGATGGTTATTATAAACAAGCAGCAGGGCTTTAGGAGAACGAATCTTGTCAGATGAACTTGATTGCTTGTTTATGACAGAATTACAAAATTAGTGGCTGAAGGGAATGCATTTGGCATAATATGTTTGGATTTTAGTAAATCATTTGATACAGTGTCTCAAAAAATTATTTCAAATTGGCTCAGATACAAACTCAGCTTCATGAACTGAAAACTAACTGAACACCCATAAAGCAGGGTTACAGTGAGTGGCACTGAAGGGAGATGTCTGGCATTCAGAAGGCCCAGCCAGTATTGAACTTCTTCATTAAATGTGCATGATGCTGTGATGGAAGCCTGCACAAAGACAAAGAACAAACACATGGTCTGAGTAAAAATGGTTTGGAGAGATAACTACTAGTTTATGAGGAATTGCAATTGATACTTCTCTTTATATTCCTTAAAATATTTGCGGTATGGTGAAGGAGACAGAATATAATCACTATTATAAACTCTGTCTTTCCCCCTCTTTTGCTAAATATACAAGCATTATACACTTCATGTTTGTACACATGTATGCACTGTTTATTGAATATTACTGTGACAGGACCTCATATCACCTGGGGATTTTCTGTGGATCTTCCGAAGTCTCTATGTAAGTTTTTCATCCTCAAAGAAAATCAAAAGAACTTTAACTGTGAAAAAGTTCAAGTTAATTAGAATAGCTTGGCTCTATGATTTTTCTGAAGATCAAAGTAAGGCTAACTAACCTGTAAATATCTAGTTCATACTTTTGGCCTTTTTTAAAGATGGATTCAATATTTACCTTTCTGCAGTCATTGAGAACTTCACCTGAACACTACAGTCCTTCACAGATGATACAGAGGTTCTTGCAAGGATATCAATTATCTGAACTGCACATCTGGTTTAATATTCTTGTGTGGGTCAAGCTTCCTCCTTCAAATTACTGCCCCACTAAAATTCATCTGTGTCATACCTCTAAATGTTTGCCTGGGTGAATGGGGAAGGAGGGTAATCTGACTTATCATGATAGTATATAGACCTATCTGGGCCAAAATCAGTACTTTAGAATTCACAGAATTTTACAGCCCTAATGTTGTCTTTGCAGGATATTGCTATATCCCATTAGTGTGGCACACATATGTGTAATGATCTTAAGGCAGTCCAGAGTTTTGAAGAGTGTGATAAGTGATTTGCAAACGCTTTGGCTTAGCAATACTTCTCTTCTCTTACCACTCTTTACGCTCAACGTTGCTGTTCTTTCTCTCTCTCCTTCATATTAGATTGTAAGTTCTTTGCAACAGGGGCTGTTCATTTGCATTTGCTCTATAATGTGCATGTCATGCTTGAGAGATACTGACTGTTCTGGTATACATGAGTGCTAGCAACAAGCACTGCTTCTGTTAGATGTACCTGAATTGAACTGTCAAATGGTAAATAGTGTCTGTGGCAAGTGAGCTAACAGTGAGTGGCAAAGAAGCCCTGGAGATTGATGAATAATAAATAACAGTTCTTTTTTTCTCTCTTTTTTTTTTTTTTTTTTTTTTTTTGTCAGCGGTATGTCCTTGTTCACCTGCGCTCATGCGGGGCAGATGGTAGGTGCTGAGGGTGAACTCCACATTGCCAGCACGTGGGTAAAGGGGATGTCTTCACACGAGGAGAATTGGTATTAGCCCAGTTTTTATGTCAGTGGAGGGTACACCTTCAAAATACTGAGGCTTGGTCTTCTCTTTCCCTTTGCTACTTTTTTTCAGTGACAGAGAAAAACAAAATGAAGACTGATGCCTGCATGGGATCAGTTTCCTGCAGATTCTACAGTGCTGAATCCAAACATAACTGAAATTTGATAAAAAATAAGAGAGCGGGAGTTATTACTGAGACTGATGAGACATAAACTATTCTCCCTTTCACTCCTTTCCAGATATTGCATTGCCTGTTTCATGAAGTTGCTGCTGAGATTCTAAATAGGCAAATATACCTACTCAAAGAATTGAGCTTATTATTTACATATGGGTTTTTGTTTAGCAATAATCAGTAGGGAAGAACCCTACCCCAAAAGCCCATTACCATTGAGCAATTCAGGTGGGTTTTAGTCTATTCAAGTTTGATTAAATTGTCAGTATTAAACTAAAGAGTAACTTGCTGAACAAAATAAGGAAGAGTGTTGCTCTTGATTAAATTCTGGTATCCACATGATGGTCACTGGATTTACACAAATGTGTATGCATGACCATGTAAAATTTACTTAATCACCAAAGTTTTCCACCTATCCAAGTTTGTGTAGTGATTATTTGATCTTTTAACTAGTACCACCAGCATCTGATTTTCTGAGTCTGTGGGTCACTCTCATCTATTTTATTTATCTGCTTTCATTGGCAATGAACCATGATGCTGTAATGGAATTAATGAAAAAGAAATTGAATGTTGTGATTGAAAAATGGTCTCCAGCTTTGAAAATAAACATGTCTGCTTTGCTTGAATACTTGTATTCGCTATCTGTTGGAGATCATTATTCAGTCACAACATTCAATACCAATTACATTATAGGGTAAAGTCTCATTTTCTTTTGAAGCAACTTATAAAAATTTGTGCTTAAGTTGTTTGAAACAAGGACACGCATGTGAAAATCAAGGGCCAATGAAATGAATAGAGTCAGAATTTTGGCCACAACTCTAGGGTAAGTTTTACTGCTGAAGAGACAATTCCCTATAGGATTTTAGGCCATGACACTCAATATCGAACTTGGTAGAATCCTCCTATAACTCAAAATATCAGCTTTTCTCCTCTATCAGATCTACAAGTCCTCAATTTTATGACATCTTTGGTCGAAAGAAACAGTTCTGGGTTTTCACCTCTTTTCCTCAGGTTACACTTACCTTCTTCCCCAGCGTGCCAAGGTCGGTGGTTTCATCTGCTGAGAGTAGTGGTAACGACATTAAAGGTTATGGTGAATCTTCAGCATCCCGAGTTCTTGGCTGGGAAAAGTATCTCTCTGATCTCTATAGATTGTTCTTCCTCCCTCCAGGATCTCTGTGGGGTCATTTTTATGTATTTCTAAACGTGTTTTTACGCTCTGCTCTTTTTTGCCTGGACTGCCGTGCCGCGTCCTACATATTTTCTTTCTTTTTTATGAAAATTGCATGCATATGAAAATTTTCTCTGTTCTCTTTGTTACCCCTAAAACTACTTTTTTTTTCAGCTTCGGGCCTGTTTGTCACTATCTGACATGAATGAGTTGTTGACATCTATGTGGACTCAAGAGGTAGCATGTGCCCTATCTTTTATCAATCCATGTCTGTACTTCTCTGCTGTATAACCCATGTCCCCACTTCTCAAACCCTCTACTGTGACACCAAGTCTGTATTTCTCTACACTATGCCATTGTGTTTCTCATAAATCCTTCATTCTACACAGGAAAACCCCTCATTGCTGCTATCTGTATATAACCATGGCTGTGATACACGAGGATGAACAAAAGCAAAGTAAATCTTCCACAGACACCTGGTCAGTTACAGAAAAATACATTTACAGCTAAACCGAGTAAAATAGATCTGCCGGCAGGTCAAGAAAAGATCAAACAGTAGAGGTCTTGCTAACCGAGTCCTTGCAAAGTCATGGCACACTTTGTGGCCTGCTGTCAGCCATGTCAATACACCATGACAAGGTTGCCACTTTTAGAGCACTGAAAATGAGCTTAATGTTTCATGGAAGCCCCGCTTGTGATTTCAAGAAGTTGTGTAGACCTACTCAGCCACTAACGGAGAGGAGTAGGGATATACCAGTTCTAAGGTAATGTCTTAGTAAGAAGCTGAGATGGATCAGGATGCGGAGCCTTCTGTTTGTTTCCATTGACCACAGCAGGAAATTATTTCCTATCTTTTATAATTAGGCACTGGATGCAAGTTGTCTGGATGGTAATCAGATGAAGAAGCTCATATCCGAATTTTAGGCAAGCAAGTTGATAGGACAGGATTTTGAGAAACATTACCATCCTACTTCATTGCCTCCATTTGTTTCTAGATTTGACAGACTAATTCTATACTGAATAAGACTTCCCTTCTTGAGACGTGTCTTGTGATGGTGTTTGTCACAAGTACTGTATCTGACAAATAAATAATGGAAGTAATGTCAGCATCTAATGGAAGCAGAAAGCTTTTAATAAGTTGACTTGTTTCCATTAGGTTTTCTACCTATTGTTTCCTTTTTTTATATTTTGTTTTGTTTACTTGCATAAATAATAAGATCTTCTGAGAAAAAGACTCTTTTTCATTTCTATGGCATTATCTTATTGGACCCTGTTTCTGGTTTAGGGCCCTAAATGCTACCCTAATCAAGACAACTATTATTATATAATCATGCTTTCTAAAATTACTGTCTTCTTAAAATTTGTCACAAAAATATTGACCGAAATAACTCCACATCCATTGCTATTTTACCCTAGTGTTTCAGGTGCTTTTACTGTGACTTTGAGAAGTCAGAATGAAACTAGAATTGATACTCTAAGGGTTCTACCAGATAGATGCTGCGACTACTGATATTGATCATATGACCAAAAAAAAAAAAAAATCAGATGATCCTATTTAGTGAATTATGTAGGATTTCTGAAGAGAAGAAGGGACTAGGACCTTTGTTTTATCTGTTTCAGATGGATACATAGTTTGTTACCATAATTCTCTTTAGTCCCAGATGTTATCTTTTCCAGAAAAACAAGTAGCTGAAGTTCGCACCTGAGCTTTATCATGGACTGCCTCTCTAAAAATATGCATGGTATTACTAGCAGAGTTTACAAAATAAAGTGCCTACTTCCTTTTGAAGTGGACCAAGATGACCAAGAGTTTCACACTCATGAAGACAGACAAAATAAGAAATCATAATTCTCAAAGTGCAATTTTGTATTTCTTTGGCCCATCTTGTATAGCTGACTAAATTTCACATTTAAAAAATTGTCAAGACACAACAAAGAATAGCTAACAAATGCATCCCATTTACACTAACAAATGAAGAGATCTTTCATCTTGGCGAGCCTGTGAATATGGAGTATTTAAATTGTCTTCACTTGATATCATAAGAAATACCATTCTTAATTCATTTGGCATTTCATTATTTTAGTTCTCCTAAATAAATGAAATCTGAAAGGCTACAGTAGAGATTCCTATCAAATATTTTATCTGGCAATGAGAAGAGAATGAAAAGAAAAAAAAAAAAGCCGCCCATGTACATTGCAAACTCTAATCTAAATATGCCATTTAGATTGTGAACAAGTTGTTAATGTTGTCCTTGAAAGTGACCTTGTGCTGAAAACAAGCAGAAGGTTACACTGCTATCTTCGTCTGAGCTGGCCTCCATGCTTACTCACTCCTACTTTTGGAGAAATCTATCATTTAGGTATTCATATTCAGACCAATCTGGGATAATAAAATTCTTTCAAACATCTTTGGTAGAAGGGCTTGAAAACACAGAAAATGTTTTCTTGGACTAATTTATAAAAATGTGCATGGAAGAGGGATCTGGTGATATTTCATGAGAAGAGAAAAGGCCGTGGAATCATTAATCTCAGGGGTTCTAAGTGTAACCAGAACCCTGTTTTCTGTCTGACCAGGATTCATGAAGTATGTACTTGTCTTTTCTTTGTTTTGCTGGCCACTAAAAATTCAGGCTTTAGCACTTCAATCTCCCTTCTGTGAAACAGGAGATGGTATTGCATTTCCTCACATGGCAGTGCTGGGAGTTTGAGTGTGTTTATGTATATGAAACCCTTCTACTTGCAAGTGGTGGGAAGAATAATGTATTTAGAAGTGGGGTATTTTTAGGTGTTGAAATACATTGCTGAGAGGCAAGACATGCTGCTAGGTGAATTTTGGTGTTCTGTTTGAAGAAATGTGATGCCTCTGCCTTCCATTGGTGACGATACCATGGTATACCATTATATTATTAAAGTCATCGTAACTTAATTGGATAAACTATTAGATTAGCCCATGATTTCTAGACAAACACTTTTCACTATGAACTTGTGTAAACAATCAGTAAAAAAATAGCAGATCAAATCACACCTAGGAAAATAGTTGAATTAGCAGGGGAAAACGCATTTCTGGAAGAAAGCTTATTTAGTCTCTCTTTCTCATTCTCATTTGCTCTTTCTTTCTTTCTGTTGTGAAACATTCTTTCCCTGACATCCTGACAGCCAGGGCCAAAGCTTTCGGAAATCAAATGTGAACTCATTTTGAAATACCAGCAGCGTTTGAATTTTAAATTAACCTATTTACAATGAAACTATGCCTGCTGATTGCCATCATCTTCAGGAAAATTAACAGTAACGATCATTGGTGTCATAATGCAATTTCCCTGCAAAAATCACATAGGCTTCATTACTGTTTACATAAATTGTCATAAATACCAATTATAGCCGAACATAAAATGTAATGCTCTTTTTTTTAATCATAATCACACGATTGTTCTTCTAATTCATATGCTGGGGGAATAGGGTTTTGATTCAACCTTTGTTGTGAAGGAAATGTTTTGCTGGTATTTAGTTTTGCTGTAAGTGCTTGTTGGCTTATTTTCAAATCCTCTCTCTCCCTTTCTCTCCCTTTCCCTCTATCCATTTGGATCGCTTAGTCCTTGTCCCCTGTTTGCTTTGCCCTCTAATACACCGAAAAGGAATGTGTGGGCATGCTAATAGCAGACCAGGGAGGCGCACTGCTCGTGTCCTCTAGACATCGGACATCAGGCTACAGAAGAGTAAGTATTTCCGGTGGGAATTTATAACATCATTTTGTGCAATTACGTAGAAGACCCCATAAAGGAATAATGCAATAATAAACCTGTTAAAACCGCAAATTTGTTGCACCAATTTCTGTTTCTCTCATAAGTCAGCAGAACAAAGAGCTGATAAAGGGAATGGCATGTTAAATTACTAAATTAAAAAAAAAAAAAACAAAAAACCAACCAAACAAAAAAACCCAAACAAAACAGAGGCCAGAAGAAAGGGTCTGACTTTATTTTAAATGCATTGTTTGCTGCATGTATATTCTGAGTAACTACATTTTAGCTGTCGGCCTCATGCTATATAAGCAGTGCAAGGTAAGTGCTGCGTAATCGCAGGATAATTATCTTGTTATTTCTGTCTTCCAGCTTGAGCAGCAAGTGTGAAGTCCAGTTCTGTCCAGAGCTCAGGGCTTTTTGCTGACCACCAAAACCCCTCATCTTAGACTCTGTGTCTGCACATATTCGTACATATCCACTCATGAACTCATGGATGCGTACATACATATGCGTGTGCATGTGGATAGTAAATGACAAAATGGTAATTAAATTATAAACTGAAGTTACTTACTTGAGGAATTCAATTCCTGGAAAAAGCAGCTCTTTCTCATGTATTAAATGGCGTGCTCACATCTCTCTTGATGCTGTGGCTCAAATTATAGTCTCTCATTTTGTAGATTAGATGAGATTAAGATCAATTTTCAAAGAAGAGGGAAAAAAAATCACCAAATATTGTACAAGAGAGTCTGGCACTTGGGTAACCTTAGCGACAGAGGAAGGGAATCAAATGCTGGAAAAAATACTGTGTTTTTGTGATTTTGGTCTAGGCAATAGAGAAAACAGGTCTGTTCAGAAAGACCAGAAAATCTGCCTTGGAGGTTTCCCTAGTCTGGGTAGCAGTCCAGAATTTTCTCCCTGAGCTTGACATATTCAATATATTTGCGCCCTTTTCCACTTTGCACTTGCTAGATCCATGTCGAGCACATCTGTAATGTCTGCTCAGAACACTTGGGTTTTTGTTTTTTTTCTTTTTTCTAACCTGCCTGGAGCAGCCACATTGTTAATCTTACTCAGTTTTCTGCTGTGGTATAAATCCTTAGTATAATCTTGATTCGTGTTCTTCACAGAAGTTCAATGAAGAGCACTCAAGCATGTCTCCCCAAATTATGGATCATCTATTGTCAGAGGGAGCAGATTCATCTGCAGGTCTACTTGCCAATATAAAGTAGAACCATTATTTTTCTTTTGGGATAATTAACCATCATTCTATAATATGGATAAAATATTTCTTGCAGAGATCCCATATCTTTTTTGTTTTCTCCTTTGTTTCTGACTGTTTTGTTTGGTATCACTAAAGTGAATTTTTAGATTTCAAATGAAGCTGGCTACAAGTTGCAAATTTACCAGTTGTAGATGTTTAAACAAACAAAAAACACTAGCGTGACGAAAAATCTGTGATATTTTGTAAACAATATAAAGTATTTACTGTGTCTCTTGAAGTTAAATAAATCTGATCCTGCTGCATCTAAATCAAGGAGAATCTCATTTTTTTATGGAACACTGGAGATGGTATATTACTACTGGTTATGTATGTGAATTGTCCTGGATCTTGTTGTTTTCACTCCAGACTTTTTTTTGTCAAATCTGCTCCAAAGTCAGCAGATTTTCAGAGGATATAGCAATTCTACCTTTGGTATCTCATTGAATTGTTGATTGCAATCAAAGTATTTATAAAGATGTTGAAAAGATATGAAGCATTCAGTAGGGTGTGTATTTCAGTCAGTGAACTTTCCATAATAATATTTTGCTGGAATAATCATAGAATCCAAAAGTTCAGGTTAGATCCACCTTCTGACTCCTCAAAAACTGACATTTTGTGTGCATTGGCATCAAAGGAGAGATGTATTCCACCACCACCACTGACAGCTTAGGAGGAATAGGTATCCACCACAACAGGGAATGCAGTACAATAATTTTAATTTAGGAATTAAAGTTCTATGACAATGTTTAACACTTCCATTTTTCTTTCACAAAACAATGAAATAAAGAAAAGCTAATTTTCCCTCTCAGTAGGAAACAATAATTTTGCCCTATCAACAAAATGATATTTTTCCTGCACAAAATGAAAGCGTGGAAAGCATTAGAGTGGCTTTTAAGATTTTTTTTTTTTTTTTTAACATATTAGCGATAATATGTGTAGAATTTCTACATAAATGCAGTTTAAACATAGAAATACAACAAAATGAAAAGTACTTTTAAATGGATTTGTGAAGCCATTCAAGTATTCTCCATTTTTGTTTCATTTAAAATAGACACACACCAAAAATTCTTGCTGTTAATTTTTCATAGGTTAATTCTGATATAAGTTACTGTATGGCTTAGTCATAAATATTAATCAATCTCATCATTATTGGAGTTGTTGTCTACATAATTAACAGTCATGCAAATTTTTCTGCACATCACTAACTTATGACATTGGCTACGACTGCTGTTGCCCTCTTCTATCTCTTGTCACTCTCCTCTCAAAGAAAAATGTATGGTTTTAGGAATGGAAATTGTCCATTCCTTTGTGTTCACATGCTCCTAACACAAGATACCTTGAAACCAGGTAAGATGTAGCTAAGGGTTTACAGCAGCTCTATATATCTTTTATTTTCTGGTTGTGCAAAATGCCAATATTTTATTTCTGAAGGTTCAAAATGGATCTCCTGGAATTCTTGTAAGAAGAAATATATTCCTACTTCTCTAATATTCAAATGCGCATATTTTAATGAAATAATGGAATAAAAGAGAATATTTACTTTTCCATTCATTCCTTTTATGTGTAAAAATGAATAACTGAAATCAGGTTTGAGTTCTTTGTTCATCAACATTCACTGGTAGTAGTGTCAGCAAGCATCTTCAGTGTAAATTTTGACAAAATTACTATTACTATTACTATTATTAAACTCTAAAACAATCTAAAGTGACGTTAGAATGCATTAGGGAAGAAAAATCACCTTTCTTAGAAAAAGCTATCTTTTTGCCTAAGAATAACCTTATCTTCAGGAAGGATCCTAAGACTGAGAATTACAATCACATAACATTCTCTGTTGATTAGTCATGATGTCAGCAATAGATCAGACAAGTTACATAGTATGGCTATAGTTTCTGATTTGAATTCAATAATACAAAAAGCACTACAAATAATGGTCACACGCATAAAAAAAATAGAATAACAAATAATAAATTTTTTGCGCACATGGGAATTCCAAGGTTAATCCAATACAAGCTGAAATAATGAAAAGATTCACTTTTTATTTCAATAGAATTTGCATCAGACCCATGAGTTATTGTATAAACAACATTAAACATTAATTTCTTTAAATATCCGTGTAATAAAAACTCTTATAAATCAAAGCAAATAAAATGGAAACAAAAGAGGCTGAAAGTGCATACTGAAGAGTTACAAAGAATTTGAGAGTTTGGGGAAATACTTGCTGGGTTTTTTTTTCAGTTGCTTTTTAGTTTGCTTTTGTTCCAATTTCTGCTAGCATATAACTATCTGTGTTATTTTAACTGATAAAGCCAGCTTCAAGAAACGTATCTGTGGTGCAGATGAGGGTGATGATTACAAATCTGGATTCTTGTTTATTGGGCTAGAAGAGGTCAAGAAGCTTTTCCTTTCCAAGATGAGATTTTTCAAAAAATATTCCAGAGAATGCCTAAATAGAGGATGTCTAATTACTCGTTAAAATGGCACAGTGTGCAGAATAATGAGATATTTGATTCTAGTTACTAAACTTTTGTGAGAAATCAAAGAATGATAGAGTGGTTTGGGTTGGAATGGACCCTAATATCATCTCATTTCAACCCCCTGCTATGGACAGAGACACTTTTTACTGGACAAGGTTACTCAGGGTCCCATTTTGAACACCTCCAGGGATGGGGACTCCACTGGACAACCTGTTCCAGTGCTTCACCAGCCTCACAATAAAGAATTTCTTTCTAGTGCCTGATCTAAACCAACCTTCCTACAACTTGAGGCTATTCCCCTTATCCTATCACTACATACTCTCACAAAATGTCCCTCTCCAGCTCTTTTGTAGCTTCTTTATGTTCTGGAAGGGGTTCTAAGGTCTCCTGTGAGTCTTCTCCAGGCTGAACAGCCCCAGCTCTCTAAGCTTGTCTTCAAAGGAGAGGTGCTCCAGCACTATGTCCAACTTAGTGCCTTTTTACGGGACTCGCTCCAACAGGTCCAGGCACAGTTGGTGTTCTGGGTTGCAGGCACATGTTGCTGGGTCATATTGAGCCAACAAAAAAGTGGTTCTGGCTATTTCAGTTAATGGCAAAATCAAATTCTACAACTACACCTAATGCATGCAATTGCAACTTCTTTGTGAAGGATCAAAATTTGGTCCCTCCATTTTGATGAAAGGGAACATGTAAAGAGCACTTTTAGAAGATAAATCTTCCTTGGGATGCCATGCTAGTTGCATGTTATTCCAGCAAGGACATATTTTGCTCAGCTGCATTTAATTCAATTTCATCTTAATGTTATTGCCCTTGGATCTTCCTACTTAAGCTTCTGTTTCTCTAAATGTTTCAGAAAACCTTATGATTTCCCATACTAAGTCTTTTTATGCTACCATTTTCAGATGACCAATCTGTATAGTCAGGAGTCACTTCCTCATTCAACATCTTGTGGAAAAAAAGACTATTTCCCTATTTATTTTTATAAAGCAGGGCTCTGTTCCCCTGTTAGAGGTGTGGTATCCAAGTTTTTGTATTCTGGCACTTCTTAACTCCTCCTTCTACCAGACCTTTTTGCTGATATTGTACATTGTTATGATACAGTTATATTTTTTTCCAGTTTCAACTGATCAGGTTTTCAAGAGCACGCAATTCTTCACAACATTCCAGTTTCCATTTGGATTTGTAGCTCCTTCTCATGCTTTGCCTATGGTGAATATCGCTTTTTTTTTTACAAAGATCATTAGCAAAATTGTTAAGATGAGGGTTGAGGCAAACATTTGAAGAATGCCTTGAGCCATCAGAAAAATTAAGTTGTGTGCACTCCCTACGTGTTTCTTGTGGTCCAAGATGGAGAAGCCTCTGGATTATACTAACATCAGGTTTATGCATTGCTAGAAAGTTAACTTTTTGGATTGGTCTGTGTTACCTACGTGTTTATGCCCTGCCAGGGTCTGATTTCAACGAATCAAACAGGTAGATTGAGAATTCCCTGGACTTTTAACCAACAGAAGAAAAAGATTCTTCTTATGAGAAGAGAATCTCTTTTTTAGTGTAAACACCGGAAGAGGAAGAGAGGGTGTGAAGAGGTACCAGGCTACCGTGCTTGGAAAGGTAGAGTACTATAGCCCAGAGTATCAGCCATCACCTTTTCTTATCAGCCACCACCTCCTCCTTCAGCACAGGCTGTGTGCAGAAGAAATAGCTTTAAAAAACAAGTTGACAGAGCCCACACTATGAATCTTCCATGTGGAAACAGTAAAAGAGAAGACAAATGAAATTTCACCATTGAGTTACACCTATTATAAACTACATATTTTTAAATGCTGCATGTCATCATTTCCATCATTATCAAACTCCTTGCATAAGAACAAAGTGTTCTGATGAGAGAACTGATCATATGTGAAAGTTATGCATTTTGAGAGACTCTACCACATTTGTATTTTATCAAATAGTTCCTAATGATGTTCCATAATACAAAATTAAATATTTCTGTCTCTGTTCTGTGTTCTTATTCATGAGTTGGCCATTAACTGTTAAACAGCGTAACTGCTTGTTTATTTGTACTAGATGTGATTATTTATATTCTGAGTAGTCTGCAAGGTCTTTAACTACATTGCCTAGCCATTTTTATGAGTTTGTGTGGGGAGAAGGGAAAGGTTAAGTTATTGAACTCATTTCCACAGTCTTGTAATAGAAACCATTTTCTTTATTATTTTATTAAAAATAAATTGATTTTTTAAAAAGACAAGAAATAAGAGAGCTGTAAAAATATGTGTTTACACCTGCTACTCATTTGGTTATACTGGAAACTGTCTAGAGAAACTCCACTTGATATGAATGATATATGTGTATTTAAAACATGTCCATGTTCACATTTACAACTATCTGAACGGTGAAATTTTAACACGTTTAGGTGCTTCACTAAATCTGGGGGTTTTTTTGTTAAGGAGTGAAATTCATGAGATGAGTAATATATATTGTTTATCTCACTGTGAGCTGTCTAGATTTTCCTTATACTTACTGAAAATAAATAAGTAAATTTAGATAATTGTTCATATCATCTTCTGTTCTAGGAAATGCCTGAGATAGAGCACAGAAACAAAGCACTAAAATACCTAATACTCTTCATTATTTAGCAGAATTTCTCAGATATTCTCTGTAAAGGTGGGGAGATTGTTAAGGGGAATTTTTTCCAAACTTCTACATATTTTCTTTGCCTCAGGCCTTATCAGTAACTTATCAAGTACTGCTTTGTTAATTATAATGATAGGATATAATAAGAGTATTAAAACTACTATTTATATACTTGTATTTACAGAACTACCTATTTACAGAAGCTTGAACGAACATAACCAGAGTAAGGAATTTTACAGTTAATACAGCTTTCAAGGTTCCGTAGAAAATAAATTTTGCCTGAGCTCTTGCTAAGCAATATATTGTGCTTTTGCCAATACTCTTTTTGAGGTTTTGTTTGTTTGTTTGTTCATGGATTTTTTTTTTTAATGTGGCTTTTTAAACATAAAATCTACTGCAGATTTTCATGCAATAGCAGAACTTTTATTTGTTTATGTATCTTAGACTGAGGTCTTAGATCAAATCTGTGACTAAAAATTGACACACACTCCCTCACACCATGGTGTGAGGATTTTTATTTGATTCAGATATTGGAAAACCTGGTTGAGTAACCAAAGTAATTACTTATCTTTGCTATAAGATAACCATAGATATATTTAGGCAATCCATTAACTGATTCTACCCAGTTTATTCTCCAAGTTTTCTAAAGATTCTTGATTCCATCCATGTATTACATGTATAATGAGCTTCAAGATGTGTTTCTTTCTGTAAAAGACGTTATCATAGCTCATCTGTACCCTCTTTTTTGCTGGAGTACTGCCATGAAAGAGAACAAAGTTTATTTAGATATTACCCAGGAATGATACTCAGAGAGAGATGCATGTTTCAGTCTTCCTTACATTGTATGTGTACAGTATAGAAAACTGCATCTCATCTCCTTGATCTAAAAATCTTAGGAATGAAATATTCTGAATTTTTGCATATCATCTATTTTGGAGACCTAGTTCAGAATAGTGAATCTGCGTGTGAGATGTGGCTACTTCTCTCCATTGATTACACAGGGATGTTTGTAAGTGAGTAGTTCAGATAAAGTTGTTTATAACTTATATCTGATTAGGTAAATCCTTATTTGAAGTAGCTTCTTTTATCTTTTTCGTGTCATATATCACAATGGCCTGAGACCAGAAAAGTAGGATAATTTAATTCAAGATTCAGAGATACCAGACTAAGAGCTATCAGTGTTAAGCAATTTTGCTTCAAATCAGTAGTGTGTGAACTAGCCAGTTCCTTGCTATAATACAGCCATAAGAGAACTGTGCATCCTATTCAAGTACCATAATAATTTCCTAACAGCCCCGAGGGTTTCCTTTTGGAATTTTCTACTCCAGTAATGCTCTTATTTAGGCAATGCACAAATCCTCATGGGTTTCAGACAATTCAGCTGATCTGGGAAAATGCAGAAAATATAGACAAGATGTGGAATTCATTCTAAGGGATGATAGAGTCAGATTAAGCCAAAGAAACATTAACAGTAATGCAAGGCTAACTGACAGTAAAAGTAGCACAACAATTAAAACAGTAACTATCAGCTTTGGAGGAGAGAATTCGTTGGAGCTCCACCTCTAAGTCCCTGGTCTGAATCCAGACCTAACGAGAGTGACCAAATGTCACTTCAATTAAACAGCGATAAAAGTTCCAGAGTGAAATGAATTCCACAGCCTGAACTCAGCTTCAAGTGAGCATTTGTCTTCATTACAAGCCCAGCATATATCTGGCACAGTCTGAACTCATGTCTTTAAAAGAGCTTCATAAGTTAATGAACAGGAAGATTGAAACATTTGCTTGGTGCCTACTACCACATATTTGAGGCTGGGGCAGGGGACAGAGCAAACTTCAACATCCTTTCCCCTTCTTCACGTACAAAACGGATTTACTCCTTGTGGATCTTTCAGTTGTTATAAAACCAAACCAAGATTAGCAAACAAACAAATAAAAAAACACCCCTAACCAACAAATCTCCCCTCTTACCTCCCATCTTGTCCTTTCCCCTATGGTCTCATACTTGCCAGTGTTACTCAAGGACTCTCCACAAACTTCCCACAAAGACGCAGAAGTTTTAGATTTTCATTGTCCTTCCATAATTCAGTGTCTTGTCTTTTAGTTGTGATAGCTGTTGGGGAAACAAAACAAAACAAAACAAAACAAGTAAATATTTCAAGCTCAGGCATGAAAAAAGTCTTCCTGCTCTGCATCTTGATTCCTTCTTTCCCATCAGAAAGACCTCCAAACTTTGCTTGATGTATACAGAGTAGTAAGTACTGTAACATAGTACTGTTTTGTAACACAAATTATGAATTTCCTTCTATTTCTCATTTTGGGTTTTTGTTTCTTTCTCTCTTTTTGTTGTTTTCTCTTTTTTTAAAAATAATATTATTTTGTAATGGACAGAATAAAAACAGCTTAGTCTTCTATTCACATTCTCCCCACGCATATCTCAGAACAAATGATTCACATCATCCAAGGATTTGCTGACGCTGTATATCTGGAAAGAAACATTAGTATTGTAAGGAAGAGTAATAGCTTGCTTAGGAGTTTGACAATCTGAAACAAGGAGGGAGCTGATTAGGCAGTGATTTGAAAATGTTTGAAATGATAGTACTAGCAGGAACCCAATCTTTAATATTTTTTTTCCCTCTCATTTTCATTGTAATGTGGAACAGGGTGTATAGAGACATTAATGTGGAATCACTGGTGTTGGAATTGAGCAACGCTCTTTGGCCAGGACAGCGGCAATGCCAAAAAATGGTAATATTGTCAAGTGCACTGTGAATTCAAAGCAACTCAGCTGAGCTGTATTACCTTGTATATGCATGAATAGACCAAAGAGGTTATGTTCTCCTCAATGCTTAAACTGATCTTCTGTTATATCCAAATTTTACCATTTAGAATGTGCATTAATTTAAAAGTAATTTGATCTAATACCTTACGGAAGTCACACAATTACTAAGATGGTCAGAAAGAAAGAAGCATTCATCTTCTGAAAGAACACTGGAAGAATTTGTTTTGTTGAACCAAGCAAAATTAAAGCTGATATGGAATAGAGAGGGAGAGAGGAAAAGCAGCTACTTGAGATAAAAGTAATTTTAACAGGGAATAAATCAGTGTAAATGACCATGAATAAATTATATTTAGTCTATTAAGAGCCTTTTATCCATTGGGACCTAGAAACCTTTCCAGAGAACCACTCCTACAAAAACAGTGGGGGAAAATAATAACTGGTTTTAAAAATGTTTGCTGTCATTTTACAGCAATGGACACATGCCATTGTGCCAGTGGCAATAGAGGGGAGTCTGGATGGACAAGGACACCTATTCCACTTTGCATCTTTAGGTTTGCATAAAGCCTGACAAAGATATCGCCTGTGTCTTCCATTAATGCTCTTTCATGTCCTAAATTTAAAAAAAAAAAAAAAAAAGAAAAAGTTCTTGGAGATTGAACAAGCAGAAAGATCTAGACATTTCTTGTAACAAGGTTCCAGTTTCTGCTCCACTAAGCTGACCCACAAGCATGCTCTGACTATGAAGTTAGCAGGCAGCAGACCCTCTTGACTCCTGATGGCTTTCGAATGCTATATTCTTAAGTCAACTCTCTCTGTGCTTTGCAGCAACCCTGTCACAACCCAGCTAAGAGCTCTGACTCATTCTGCCAACAGAGCACTTACTATGTGGTGTTATTCAACGCTGAGATTTGCCACATGGCTCGAACATAAGTAACTTGCAAAGTCCATTGACTTGTGCTGTGAGTCAGAAGTCACTTACAGGATTTAAGAGCACCCATATATTTAACTGCTCTCTTTTTACCACTTTCTCTTAGACAGCACCTTTATTAAAAACCCTTAAAATACTTTCCTTTACTTAGGACACGTTATTTGTTCTTCAGACTGTCTCAGGCAGCCTGTAAACTCCATCGTCAAAGACTATCTCTTAAAAACTTGCAAAAATGATCCTGTCGTACACTTACAATTTAATTATTTAATTGTTTTGGGCATTTTTTTGTTTGTTTTTTTCTTTTTAATGTTGAACATTTCTCAGACTCACAGTTTTGGTCAGGTTCGAAGGGACCACAGTGGATCATCTACTTCAATGTCCCTGCTAAAGCATTTGCTCTTCTTCATTTTTTTTTTTTTTTAAACACCTTTTAAACTAAGTAAAACTTTTGATTGTGGAAGAGAAATAAAAACAAACCAAACCAAATAAACTGCAGGAACATGAGCAAATAGAAGTGGGCATAGTAATTATATGGATGGAAGGAAAAAAAATTTCTGTACTGACTTTGTTGATGTACTTAAGAGATGTATACACAAATCAGGTTTTTTTCCCCCTTGAAACCAACAGTTGTGGCTTATTTGTAGATGGCAAATTATAAAAAAGGTCTCACAAGGGTTGTCCCATATGCAGACACGAATCAGGAGAGTTGAAAGCAATGTCATGTATGATTTCAATTTCCTTAAAAGTGACAATTAGCTGGGTAATTAAAAGGTGTCAAAGAACACTGGAAAATCTTCTCCTGTGGAAAGATATTTCCAGGACCTTGCTCTTGAACTTCTGTAAGTTTGGGGGGAATGTCTATATGATTTTTATTTTCTCTATTAGTCTGAAAATATTACTTTACCCGCCTCATCTCTCTTAAACTGAGTACTCAACTCACCAGATAATGAAAATCCCCAAAATTTTATCAGATAAATAGGTCTGGTGATTTTACCGACTTTATGTGGTTGCTTCTTGATAGTAAATATTTGCAGGATCTGTGTTTTATTTTACAAATGATTTAGGGAGGTATTTGTCTTATGTTTGTGCTTGTACAATGCCAATCTGTTGTCAGCATTACGAAAAACTTAATATGTTCATTAAAATTCTGTGTGATTAAGTGGTCTGATAGCTTTTTATGGGTATCTCTTCTTAAGAACCATTCTAACAGTTTTAGCTCATTTTACGTAAGCTAACAATACGCAATAATAAACCATCTCAATTTCTTGTACCTCTTCCACCTCAGACTTATAATATGAGACGCTTTTTGCCATACAACTAATTTGAAAATTTATACATATTTTTCCAACCAACTTAATTCCAAGAAATGCATCAAGTCAGTATATTCCCTAATTTATTTGGGTCCTTGTAAAGTTTCATCTGATAGACATAAAACTGTAAGATGATAGCATTGAAATGCAAGTCACAAGCTTCAATTAGGTACAATCAGAAATCATGCGGTGACTTCATTAAGTATCATTAAGAATGATCAAAATATTGCTCTTAGGAAAAATACATCAAAAGCATGCATTTACACATTGATTAAACAGGATCTGCAATTTCTAAAATCTGGTACGAGAAAAAAGAATGTAGTAAATTAAGTGCTCATACCCTACTTAGCAACAAGGGACTGCTTAGCAACCAACAAAGTGAAAAATAATGGATATGGCAGTGCACAAACTCTCAGTCCCCTTCAAAATGGAAGTGTTGGGCAGCCATAGACAGAAACTGAAATAAACGCCTAGAAAAAAACAAAAACAAAAACAAACAAAAAAACCCACCAACCAACCAAAAAAAAGCAAACAAGGAAAAGGTTTTCCTTGTGTCAGTAAACGTCACTCATATCAAAGATAGCGAATGTGGTCTAAGAGAGAAGCAGCTGCCAACTATGAGCCACTGAATAAGAGTCACAATTCCTCTGTCAGCTGATTCTCTAGTCTGTGTTCACCTCCTCAGTTATACAACCACTGCCTTTTTTGTCTGCTGTGTCCACTTGTGGGCTCCGTATTCCATCTTTATATGGTTTCAGACAATTTCAGCAACAGAATCTAAGAAAATCCATTTCCTAACAGTTCCTTCTCATATCCGGATGTTTCTCTGCCTGATACAAGAGATGCTTATGCCTGTTGTCCTAACATGACAGAAAACAAGAGGTATAAAATTTTTCAGCCTGAGAGTTTGAGCTTAATTGCTTGAAATAACATGAGCTTATAAATGTATTACCCCTTCAGAAAATTTCTCTTAAGTCTCAGTTTCTTAAATGTCATCTTCCAAAAAATAAAGTCCTTCAAATATTTCTTAGAGGAAAAATTTCCAGTCCTTTAACTTTTTTAGTACTTTTGGCTGTTTTTTATTCTCTCAGAAAGATGAATTGAGGAACAAAAACCTGTTTGTAGCCTTGCTTGTTTTCTCAGGAGCTTGCTGAACCCGGATTATATAGGAATTATATGTAGCGTAATTATACATATAGGAGAATGACTTTTTCCACAGAAAGATGGTGATAGAGCAAGTGGGAAGGGTTTTAAACTAAAGAGGAGAGATTTAGACAAGATACTAGGAAGAAATTCTGCGCTGTGAGGGTGGTGAGGCCCTGGCACAGGCTGCCCACAGAACCTGTGGCTGCCTCATCTCTGCAAATGTTTAAAATCAGGTTGAGTGGGGCTTGGAGCAATCTTGACTTAGTCAGTGGCATCCCTGCTCAGGACAGTGGGTTGGAACTAGAGGATCTTTAGGATCACTTCCAACCCAAACTCTCCTATGATTCTGTGATATATTTGAGCAATCAGTGAGAAAACACTTACAGATTATGGAAGTGTACACAATCATCAGCAGATGCTTTAATTCCATCTTGTCCGTCCCAGACAAAATTATGAAAACACTCTGGTAGAGATACACAGACCCCTAAAGAAGCTGTGCAGGGAAATCCCTTCCAGCACACACTCCTGCAAATGATTCAGGGCAAACCCAAGGGGAGCTCAACTCCATTTTCAATACAGGCATGGGTCAGAACATGATAGCACAATAAGTATTTTATTGGCTCTGACCCGTAAATCACTCAAAACTAGTTTTTTTTGTTTGATGGAACTTTTTTCCACATGGTCACTTGCGTACACTGTGATCACTAATGTTAAAGATTAGCTTACTTCCTAAATATATGAAGGAATCTTTGGATCTCTTTCAAATTTAAATTGAAATATCTCTTAGGATGTCAAGGGGTATTTATGATGTGTACACATACCTACTTGTATTCTGTAGTTGCTTAAAATCTGATCTTAGTAACTTCCATTGACAATAAATTTTACCATGCAAAGATCTATGTATCTTGTCCATTACTCTTTATAATTTTCTCCTTTTTTTCCTAATTTGGCTCTTTTATAAGAGAAGAACAATATTCCACTGTATTTTCACTGGATTCAACACTTTAACCTGAAAAACCTGTTTTATTCAAAGCAGATAGCATATATTAAAAGCAACTTTTTTTTCTGAAATTGCCTCAGATTTTTACCTGACACCTGTAAGAGAATTACAAATCTGAGTAGGCATGAATGGATGTGCATCGCCCAAGGTTTACAAATTATGTTTCTCAAGACCTTTGTGCGGTATGCAAATGTTGTTACATTTGCTTACAGCTGAATAAACTGAGGCATCAAGAGGTTAAGTGGCTGGCTCAAGGTTGTAGAGCAAAGCTATTCCAACACCACGAGCAGACCCCCAGGGTCTTGGTTTCCAGAGTCGTGCTGTGTCTGCTGTATTGATTCTCCCTTTACAACCACTCCAATGCATTAATGGGTTACAAAGCTAATGGAATATTAAAAGAAGCTTAAGAATTTTTTCTCTTGAGGTTGGTTGGACACATAATTTTGCAAAAGAAGGTTTATAAAACAGGGAGAGAAAAAAAAGGAATAAAAGGAAAAAGGAAAAATGTCAGAACTGATTGATTAAGGGAAGGAGTAGGTACCTGAGAAATGCCTGGTCTGATGCCAGCACTGGCTCAGGTCAGACAGGGCTATTTTTAAATTATTTGGTATTTTCAGAAATTGATTACTTGGCTAACACATTAAGAAGTAGCTCTACACATTCATTTAATGGGCCAGTGCCTCTTGTACAGGTCTGGAACAGTCACATTCAATCTCATCTACTCCTCGTTAAGTAGTGTTTTCTTCTTCAGTGTGTTTATTTACTGCCAATGCTGTAAGCATAAAACATATAACAAAAAATAAATAATACCTTAAATAGTCTTTCAGCTATATGGGCCTTCAGGACAAGTGACTTCACTTCAGGCCTTGTGAGCTCAGTTAGGGCTCAGACATCAATTCTCATTCTTTCATATACCTGCAAATTGAGTAATACTTTCTTTTCATACTGTCACCTTTTCAATGTATAGGCACTTCAGTCTAAACGTGCTCTGAAACAAAACATGGTAGGTTCTTACACTAAGAAAAAGATGAATAATAAATCATTTTAATTTGATGATCCTGTGTGTACTGGAGTAAGAGCAGAGTATTTTAGGTGAGGTAAAACCAATAAAAACTTTTGGAGGATAGCTAAGAGTCTGTTGATATCTTGATTAATATGCACGTAGGTGTTGGCTATTGGACTGTTCCACTTTTTCCACTGACTTTCCAAACAAAACGATACTCAGAGCTGCATTTCAGAAAGATATTTTTAATAAAGGTAGCCCTAACCATAATAAAGATTTTTCTTAAATAGTCATGCTTGTGGCATTATCTGTGGGAGTGCCGGGAATAGCTAGATGATTGGAACTAGATAAAATATTTCAGTTGCAGGAGACCCCTGCTTTGGTGTCACATAATTTCATAAAAACACAAAGAATAAGGTAATAATGATGGTAGTAGTGATATTATTATTAATATTAGTAGTAGTAGAAGTAATAATACTGATACAAAGAAAATGCCATGAGAAACTGTGTTATTAACATTAATAATACAGATCTTTAACCTACACTTAGGCCTGCCTTCTACCTTAATTATTGTAAATAAAACATCTTGGCAGAAAAGCTCAGGCATCCCAGACAGTGAGGGGGAAATAGTTTTTCAGCCTCTCAGGTTAGAGGCTCAGTTTTTAATGTGGGTATTTGACTTATGCCCCCAGATAAAGAAAGGTTTCCCTTAGTCCTTAACTTTTTAAAAAAGATTCCCTTGCAAGGCTCGGTATGCCTTTATCAGCTGCTGCCTTCAGTGACAGCTATGGCTGATGCAAACATGAATTGGGCAGTATTCTGCAGTTGCAACGGCATCTTAAGTTATTTTTCTGTAGAAGTTGTTCACTGATTTTCTGTTAAAAGTGTACACAAACCACTGTACAGCACAGGCCTCCTTGGGCAGGGTTGTACTACAAAAAGACATAGCCCACACTTAGGGACATGAGGTCCCATCCATCACTCCTCACTGACCATAACATGCTGACCCTGTCTCAGAAGTAATCTGCTCTGACAACAAATCTGAGATATATTATTAGTGTTTTTACTGCTTTATTATCTGGTCCTGAGTACGATGATGATGTTGCAAAATAAAACTATTATCTTCAGTGATACCTTATGAGATACCTTCCTATTTAACTTCCTCAGTAGAAGGTATATGATTCTATTTTTTCACTGGAAATTTTAATCGTTGTTGACGAATGTCAAATATTGAATTGCTGATAAATAAGTAATTAATGGATTATTACAGAAAATGAAATGGAAAAGCAATGTTGCAGAACAAGACAGAGGTTTTGGAACAATCTCTACTCCTTTATATTAAGGAGATGTGCAAAAGGTGTTGGATCTTCTGATCAAAGAAGACTTCTAGTCAACCAGTATTAGGATACTCACTAAATGCCTGCTTGGATGTGTTTCTAAACCATGGTTTGTTTCAGTATTTTATTTTGCCCTTCTTGTCCATTGGCTATGCCTCTGCATTTCATTTAAAAGAAAAAACATAGTTTAGCTTTGATTTTGGTTTCTGTTGTACATACCTGGCCCTTTCAGGACCTCACTGCTTGCCGGAGAGAGCGCACAGATGGAGAATCAGGAAAGAGCGCTCAGGTCCTGTTGATCATGCCCAGTGTTCAGGCTCATTATTCATTGCTTGGTAGACCCAGAGGTTTACCCATTTCAGCAATAAATATTTCCATAATCTAATAGATCTCACAGTAAGGTGCACGCTGTAATATTTCAACACATTTTTGTTTCCTTGATTTCATCCCATCATTCCTAATTATACCCCCCATGAATTTCTCACTAAATCTCTTTAATTGCACAATTGTAGATTTTCTTTCAACTCAGCCAAATGATATGTACCTGATTCGGTTCATCAGGCTTCACATTTTCTCCATCATGGAAGAAAACACCCTTTCACAAGAACTAAAAAAAAAAAAAACAAAACAAAAAAACCCCCAAACAACAAAAACTCTCCACCCTACCCCTAGAAGTTGGTTCTGGATTAGAGCAGTTCATAGTACAGGATTGACATTATCAGGTCAGGTGCACGTGGCATTTACAGAGCATTAAAAACATTGTTCCCTCACATTTAATACCTGTAATTATATACTATTTAACTTTCTGTGAAATTTTAAGAACAAAATTGCTTTAGATGCCACTTCAGAAATAATTGTATTTGTTCCTCAGTGCAAGGAGAATCATTTGCATGTCTTCACACCAAGAATTTTGAACCTGTCTTTGTAAGCAGGGATCCTAAGGCACAGAAACACAATGGAATTCATCAGAGATCAAACAAATCATTACTGCTGGTAACAGAAACAACATTGCTTATGTTTCTTTGAAAAAATATCATTTCACTGTCACAATCTTCATTCTCAAAGCTACATGCTGTTGTTGACATTGAAATATGTATTCATTTATTATTTCCAGAGATCAGTTAGGAAAAGCTCTTGCATCAGGCACTTTTGGGGTATGAATTTTCACACATGCATACATTTGTATCTTGCTCATGAAACTCTGGGATCACTGAGTGTTTTTGTCGATGTCTAGTGGTCACTTGTATGTCCTAGTGTAAAAAAGACTACAAGCCCAACTTCAATATGGACTTCTTAATTGAAGTATTCCTCAAAGAACACTTGCACCACTAGCTAAACAATTGTCATTATAAACCTAGAAATTCCATGTATCAATACCCAAGTCTTTAATAACAAGAACATAAAGACAAAAAAGCATGATTTTTTTTTTCCTCTGTAAAGCTAAATAAACTTCATTGCTACTTCCATTCTGGAATGTATTAATTTATAGTTAATTCTCTTACTGTCATTATTAAAAACACATAGAAAATACATACTTTTCTAAAAAACAGAGTGAATGTTAATTATTTAAAGGTTCCATTTCATAGCTTCAGAAAAAGAAAATAAACAAATTCATTATTATTAATTGACAATATTTTACCAGTGTGTAGGGGCCCCAGTGAACTGAACATTATGCAAGCCACAAAACAGAGAATTAAATCTCGACTCTGGTAAAATGAGTACAATAATTCTATCAAGTTCACTGAAAATTTCATCCCTGGCTGGAGACAGTCCTTCTCCTGAAGAGTATGCAAAATTTAGTCCCCAGTTTTGCAAACATGCAATGTGCATAACTTTTCTCAGGTGATTAGTAAAGCTCCTTTTTTATTCATTCCCAGCACCAGAACAAATTACAAAGATAAAAGCATTGCAGAGACTGAAGTGAAGTTGGATTACTTGTCTGTGATGCCTTTATCATCTCTGATAACTTTACTCAAGGTTACACAGGTTTTTAAGAACTAGATTGGGGGTTAATTTAATAGATGATGTAACCAGTGGGTGTAATAAACAAATCTGAGGGAAAGGAGAAAGAAGTCTTGCAGTAATGTGGATGAGTATTTAACAGGGACAGATTGGTACTTTATTTATTTGTGAATGTTTTATGTCGGAAATAAACTGCATGTAGATCAGACCAGAATGAGCTCATGGCATGGCATTCTTTCTTCAGGATGTATCTTGCTAGCTTCATTTTGTGACTTGCCATTTTACGGTGAATGCCACAGGAAGCTCCTACTTCTCTGTGCTCTTATCATCAAGATCACCTTTTCATTTTAACTCATAAAAAAATCTGCAGAACCGAGCCTCATTTCTGAAGTTTAAAAGGCTTACACTTTCTTGAATGTGAAGCTTGAATAAGGACAGTGGGTTTCCTGAGAGAGGCATTTCCCAGCACAAAAGAGTCTTTTCTATGTACAACAGTAGGTAGAAGGGCAGAGCAGTCACCAGAAATACCGATGTGCTTTCACTGTCTGCCAGCACTGCCAGCACCACAGGTCACACAGATTTACCTTGCTCTGTCTGTGGAGATTTTGTTTCTGCAGTCGACTTGAGAACTGATTCAACAGGGGGGAACAGAACAGGAGCTTCAATACTTACTTTCCACTACCCAGTGTGGGTTTATCCCATTTATTCTAGCAAGATTCTCAGCTTTAACCTGTGACTAAAGGTAGAACACTCTGGATATAAAAGGTCCAAGTTAGCCTTCCATTCAGAAAGGGCCTTGAGCATTCTGTTTAATTTAATTGTGTGTATTGCCCCTGCTTCTAGAAATTTCTGACATATAAGAATTAGCATGAATAATGAGTAACTTAGAAATAAACCCCAAAACAACAGCAGCATCCTGAAACACATTTGTCTTCAAAGCTCAAGGGGTGATCACTGCTGAAGTTCTATGAGGATTTTCAGCAAACCTCCAGAGGGGCCTGCAAGTGACAGGAGCTTGTGTTGCCCATCTCCTGACACTGCTATTGTCAGGACAAAAAAGCCTGGATGGCTTGTCACCCTGGACAGCAGAAAATACACCCACCTGGTGCAAATCCATTCCAGTTAAATACAGACTGACAACATAAACTTTTATTTCCCCTCCACCCCTCCATTTTCCACCATGAAAGCAAACAAATAACTAAAACACAGGTATGTGTCATCTAATTTGTCCTTGTATTTGTAATTTATTAGTACTGTCCATTTACCTTTTTAATGTTTCTGCAGCAATGATGCTTATTTTCCCCTCTCTCATCTAGCTATTAAAATAAATCTTCAACAAAACCTGGGGAACAGGAGAAAAGCTTAAGAGGTACTATTGTTCAAAGTTAATCTTTTTTACTTGCTCTGGTGTTGAATCATTCATCCATGCTTTGAAATACAAAATCAGAGAAGGTAAGGCTGGAAAGAGAATAACAGACTGGTGACAAGACCACTCTAAATATCCATTCTTAAGAGATAAGGGGGAAAAGCACACGTAAAAACATATTTTTTTATATATTTCTTTTTCTGATTATAAAAATGGCATAGAAAACTGGCAGTTAAAGCCGGATTGATTGCTGGTTAGATGACATATAGCCTTTATGAGTGGGGGATAGAAACTGATAAATGTTTCTTTTTCCCCTTCACAACCTTTTTCTAAAGCTGCAGAAAATGTGTCATGCATAAAAAGTATGCAATTTTCATGTAATTAGAGGAACAGGAGATGAAAATGAGTTCCATCAGAGCAATCAAGGATGGTAATGTGGCATGGATTTGTCAGTGCCTATTTGTCATGAAAGCAAAACCCAACAAGTGTTCTATATTTTATTTCATTATTATCGCTGCTATACCTTGAAAAACACTTTCAAAACATCAACAAAATACACTTTTATAACAGTAGTGTAAAAAAGCAACAAACAACCCATTGTATAAACTAATAGAGTCCCCTATTTTAATAAAATTTGTCTGTTTTGGTTTAGGTTAGGTTAGCTTTATTCTCTCAAAGACAGAAAAAAAGTATGATTTATTCTGATATTATTTTAGTTTTTCTCCAGTACCATATCTCTGGGTTCACTGTTTCCATTCTGAAAACTCATGCAGCAACCTCTGCTAGTCTTAGGACTCCTCCATTCATCCCACTGAGCAATAGCTGAGGGATCCAAATTAGGAGTGCAATCATCCTAAATTGCCCTATAATCTGTCAGAAAAAGAAGTATATCCCACATTGCCTGAGAAATTTGTTAATTCCTGACCTGCATTCACTGCTTGTAGAGGAAGGTCAAGTCAGTATTGTACTAAACACATACAAGCACCTAAAGTTAGACCAGGTGAACCTGAGCCTTTCACAAAACCCTCCTCAATGTCACTCTCTATTGTTCATGTTACACCTTAACTTCTCCTCATGAACCTCAGGGAGCAAATCAAAATTTAGTTGTCATGGTAGTACCCAGACCTCTATTTTATCAACAGCAATTAAACGACCAAAGGGTTAAAGCTAACTCATGTTGTTGTTTCATTTGACACTTTCACCAAAAGGATAAATTCCGTAGAACTGTGACTGTGTGTTTGCATAGCAACTGCGGACAACACTTATAATAAAATTATAAAAACAAGAGGGCTATAAATCAGTGTCGGTAATAATAGTTCAGGATGATAAGACTTGCCTTGCAGGGTCAGATCAAAGGTCTCATGAGCCTAATGTTCTGCTGATGACAGTGGTCAAAGACAAATACTTAGGGAAAAAAAAGTAGCAACCAGGCAAATGTGAAATTGTTGTTCCCCTGGTTAAGTCTCTCAGCTTCTGGCAAATCTGTGGTTCATAGGGTGATATGATGGGTGATACTCAAACCATGATATACATGGTTAATATGGTTCAATTTATTTCTTGAAGGAAGCACTAAGCATTTACAACAGTTATTGACAGCTTTAAAAATTGCTGCCCAGGAAATATCCCTTCATTTATTTCCTATAAATATTTTATTTTATTAAAGTCTAGTTATGTACCAAAAAATATAGGCATTATACACAGACAGACACACTCCCCGATTTGTCACAGGCTAGTCTGATTAGAAATGCAGAGCCCTTTAGTTAAGGGTTGCTGACGGGTAATATATTCCTGTTTTCTCCCTTCGGGCTGAAGGTGGGAGACAGTTGCTCTCAAGTTGCATATGTCTCTCTCGAGCCATCCATGATAGGTCTCTTCTCAGTCTTTCAAGTTGGCATATGCCCAGATTTCCTGCTAATGCAGTAGGAATAACAAAAACAAGAACTTGAGATGACAGAGAGTAGAAAACTGTTATAAATGGTTATTTGAGCATTCTGAATTATGGATTTCTCCTGATGGCACTTGCTGGCGGAGCGCATCTCCCTCTGTACATGACACTGGTGAGGCTGCACCTCGAGTGCTGTGTCCGGTTCTGGGACCTTCATGGCAAGAAAGACATTGAGGTCCTGGAGCATGTCCAGAGAAGGGAACGGAGCTGGGGAAGGGTCTGGAGCACCAAGAGTGGCTGAGAGAGTCGGGGGGGCTCAATCTGGAGAAAAGGAGGCTCGGGGGGACCTTCTTGCTTTCCACAACTCTCTGACAGGAGGGGGCAGCCAGGTGGCACTTCTCCCAGGCTACCAGCGATAAGACAAGACGAAAAAGCCTCTAACTGCACCAGGGGAGGTTCAGATTGGACATCAGGAGGAATTTCTCCATGGAGAGGGTTATTGAATATCAAAATGGACTGCCCAGGGCTGAGATGGAGTTACCATCCCTGGAAGTGTTAAAGAAACACTTGGATGTGTCCCTCATTGCTCTTGTTTAGTTGACAAGGTGGTGATCAGTCAAAGGCTGGACTCAACGATCTCAGAAGCTTTTTCCAGCCTAAGTGATTCTGTGATTCTGTGATCTGAGCATGTAGAAGGGAAAGAATCGCTGAGGTTCACCCAAAAGACCTGAATGGTGACTGCTTGTCTGAATGGATGGAGTCATTGACAAGGAACAGACTATACTGCCCTGAACCTCACAGGCCTCTGAACTCAGAAATCCCTCCTGCATTCCATGTTTCTTTCTGCTGTACACTGGTGCTGGAGGACAGAGTGTTTTTCTACTAAAGTTTTCATTTCATAAACACATAAAGCACAAAGCTAAAGTACTTATTAAAGGAAAAACAATATTTTTCTTTGCTGGGCACTTTTCAAGGAAAAGACTTCAGGAACGTCAAAAGAGCATGTCTGCTGTCTTATGTCCATGGGAGGAACCAAAAGATTATATAATGATTTCCTTCTCCAAAAAGCAAAACAAAGAAATCAGAGCAATCCCCCATTGAGGGCTTCTTTTGGGCTGGAAAGCATGAGAGTGTTTTGGGGACTAAAAGTAAATGATTAGAATCTTAGAATTCTAGAATGGTTTGGTTAGGAAGGGACTTCAAAGGTCATCTATTTCTAACCACTGCCATTGGCAGGGACATCTTCCACTGGACCAGGCTTCTCAAAGTCCCATCCAACCTGGCCTGGAACACTTCCAGGGATGGGGCAGTCACAGCTTCTCTGGGCAGCCTTTGCCAGGGCCTTACCACCCTCAAGACTTTCTTCCTAGTATTTAATCTAAACCTTATTTCTGTTTAAATCCATTCCCTCTTTCCTTCTCACTGTGTCCTTGTAAAGCTGAAGAAGACAAGTCAAAATTCCTAGAGGAACATGACCAAGACATCAGACACTTGTGGTGGTTGCTTGGGTTGCTGTTGTGTGGGTTCTCTGGGGGACACTCGCATACACTCTCATGGGAGGAACTAGTTTGTGATATCTGCCATTGCTTTAAATGTGCCCTTCTGCCACACCTGGCCAGCTCCAGTGGCAAAGGAGAAAAGGAGCCATGGCCTCAGTTCCTTTTCCACTTGAAGCATCTAGGACTGGCAGTGCCTGACTCACTTCCCAAACTCCTTGCTCAAAACAATCTGCCATTAGAGGACATTGAGCTGTCTTCCATATGCCAAAAGCTACAGTAAGAGAGTCCTAATCAGGGGAAAATTCACTTTTCTCTTGCAGGCCACCCATCCATGGTCCCACTTCCATCTATGGAAGTTGGGTCTAAGTGCTGAAATGGCTCAGTGCAGGGCCTCTGGCACATAAATGAGTTTGATACCTCTTTAAGTTTCAGTCAATCTGCATTTTGCATAAATATATGCGACTTCAAATGGTCTCAGTAAAATAAAATTACTGACATTTATCACTAATTAGCTAATAATGTCATTATCTAGACTAGTTAAAATATAATCATGAGAAGGAAAAAAAAATATCGGGGGAAGAATTATTCAATTTAGTAAACTTCTTTTTTTTTTCTTTTTCTTTCTTTTTTTTTTTTTTGAATTGAGTAATTACTCTTCCTAA
>VZRR01002177.1:65028-96230 GCA_013398015.1 Oreocharis arfaki
TTTTTTTTTGTTTTTTTGTTTTTTTGTATTCTGGAGATTAGAGAAGAAACAATATAGATCATTTGCAGTTCCTAAGAATTTACCACCACACTTTCCTATTTGTCTTACGTCCTCTGAGAGTACCTTTAGTAATCTGTTTTCACTTCTGTTTACTTTAGAATACTATTTAAATTAAACTGGAAAAAGTAATATTGTAAACATTAGTTAGTTCTACAGTGAATGCCCAGTACATGATTTAAAGAGAGGTTTACAGTTCCTTAAGAAATAAAGTTCCTGCGCAAATGTAAGCTTTAACAGTATAAAAGTACATATACATGTATTTAAATGTCCATGTGTGTATGTCCCTACTATTAATATTATTTTTATTATTTTATTGTTTCATTTTTTACTGTGTGTGGTTATTTCTTCCTTTGTTTTGTATTTTTTCTACTCTACCCTCCAGAAAAAAAAAAATGAAATAGTTGTGACACTTACTAGCAGAAAACATAACAGCTTTGAAATCTATTTTCTTCTCTTTTTAATCCTACTTTAATCCTTTAGAGCTATAAACCAAGGAAAATGCCTATTTTCTACTGTATATATTTACAGCTTCTATTTTAAATAACCTTAGTGCTTTAGGATTTGCAATCACCATGATTTCCCATACGGACAAAAAAAGAATATCAAACTTTTAAGCTCCACAGGAAACAATTCAGGATTCTTTAATGCAGGATCCATATAAAAGCAATCAGAACTGTTCTTTCTCCACTCCAGCTATTTGGCTCCCCTCTGATACTGTCTGGCATACCCTTACCTTCAGTTCCAATGCAGTTACCTATAATAACTAAATGTGCTGAGCCAATTAAATTCACCACCATGATCCTCCCAATACATGCAAACGATGGACAAAGCTTAAATCTATTTCCCAAAGGTGATAATTCTCTAATTTATGTGCATGTAAGAATTTGCCTTACACAATCTGTAATTGTGATATAAAGAAAATTGTTAATGGAATATAAACAAAGACTGACCACGAGCTCACAAACCATTTTCATCCTATCAGAGATACAACTGTTCATGCCTCTTTCTTTCTATTTGCCTCTTTTATGTGTATTAAGTAAAATGTACACAAGAATAGGGAAGAGAGATGAAAAGACTCATTAAGCCATCATATTTTTATGTCATTACAGCATTGTTCTTTACATGTTCCCATTCTTCCTAGGAGAACAAAAAGAGAAAGGAAAACATTTCCTAATGTCCAATTTCACAGCGAGTATGTTGAATATGTGGGACATTTCATCTCTGGTTTACCTAGTCAAAAAGTGACTATATTCATGAAACATCTTGAAAGGTAATCTATTAATCCATAGGCCTAAAGCAACAGAAGCATCCTCTCAGTAACTCCTCTTAGTGAACTCAAAGGAAGTGGAATGCCTACAGAGCACGCAAAATCAGTCCTTAAAAGAAGAAAGTTTGGAAGGACTCTCTTGATTCTTAAATTTAGTTCCTCAGTCATATGCAGTTATAAATTTCATTACTCTGGAAGCTTTTCTTTTCAGAATTAAATTCTTGAATCCTTCTATTCCCAAAGATGTCTGTTTGTCTGATGTGGGCCTTCCAGGAGCACTTTTCGTCCTTTGTAATAAAGAGTTGTCCTCGATGTTTAACTGATATTTTTGTGCCAGTCAGCTTTTATCTGCTGGATAGCTGTTTTCCAGTATTTTTAGATTGCCAATCATATAAAGTTTTTCACCGGAAGATTGAGCACTTACTCAGATTTTTGAAGCCTATTGACAGAAGCCTTCTTCTTAGCTGTCTGTCATGGACTGCTGAGAACAGCTTCCTCAGGGCTAAACAAACGAAGCTACTTAAATTTCCTTTCACAACAAAATATGTTTCTACACTCTTGACCATCATAGGCACTCTCTTCTGTGCCTTCTACCACTTAAAGGGAAATTTATTTTTTTCTAATTTTCTATTTGATTCTGGAATGGGAGTGATGACAGCTGATCCATGTGGAGAAATATCCTTGCTGCTTCTAGTTCACACTTCACAGTGTTCAAAGATAAGCACCACATGGCTATTGAAATGACACCACTGACCTGTAAAACTTTAGTCTATATGATAAATAATACCTCTCACTTAATGGAAGGTAGAAAGAAACAAAAGTCTGTGACTAAATATCGTGATTTATAGAATTATAATGGAACCTCTTCCGAACACAAGGAGGAAGGCCTCCTTTTCTACAAGGAAACCGAAAGATGTGTATGAGAAATCAAATTTGTTGCCTTTATCTGAGCATCATTTGTTTCTATCAGATAGTCACATTTTGCTCTCTGTTTGAGCAAAATTTCTCGGGTTTAGAAAAACAGTAACAATGACTGACTGAAGCAAAGCCAATGAATTCCTGCGTGGATTCTCTGATAGCTAACGCAGGATGGGTTTGGTCAGGATACAAAATTGTATCAAAGAATTTCTATGCATAAAAGATTTCTCTTGTCTTTAAACAGCCATAAATTTTCATGGTTTTGGAAAGAAATTAATATCACATTATTCTCCACATTTTTCTTAGATTTGGGTGCAAAACACAGAAAGAGATATATGAAAGTGTACAGGCATACATCAAAAGGTGATATATACTCCCTGATCTCAGGAAACTAGGCTAAAAATGTATCTGACTTTGAACAAATGAGAATAAAGTAGCTCTGACTTTTAAAAAAATACCACAAAAATAGCTTTTCAATTTCCCAACCAATTCTAAACCCCGTAAGACCGAGAAATTTAAAATCCAAATGCCCCAGACTGAACACAGGATATAATCTGAAAAACTTTATTTTAGGGTTCATAACACACCAGTTCATTATGGCTTCTTTCAGCACACGTTGTCACAGGTTTCAGCTTGTAACAGGAAAACACAAAACATGATGAGAAAATGTAGTGACAGGAGTATTAGCAAATTGGCACCAATTCCTTGAAAACCCAGAAGAAAGCTTATCCTCTTGGCCACCCTAACATCAAGAACAAAGTTACAGTGATATTTGGAGAACAGGTTTCAGCTGCCATCAATTGGCATGGCTGCACAATGGAGCTAGTCTAGATGGAGCTTTGCTGATTTCCATCTGTAAGGGATTTGGTTTTAATCTTCTGATGCTTACTACCATTATAGTGTTCTCCAGCTGACTCAAAATAAAAGACCTACTCTTTCCTTTTGGGTAATGCAGAACGATTCCTTAATGTCTATGTGAAGTATTAAATAACTTGCACCATAGAGAGAGCGGATCTGTCTTCGCTGATCTTCTTAAACTCTCCTCTATCCGTGAGAATCACAAAACTGAGATAGGATAACTGAATAAAATGTGATTCTTTCCAACGTTTCCTTTCCATAACCTTGTATTTTTTTTTCTTTATATATATATTTTTTTCAAATTTCTATTATTGTACCACTTCATAGCTCAGAAAATCTAGCCATTTATTTTCTAAACAGTTACTTGTGTATTACCCTTTGGATAGATTTATTTATTTAATTATAAATCCTCTCTTTGCTTCTAGTCTTTATTTCTTTTTCTTTTTATTTACCAGTAGGGAGACTTAGATAGGCTCAGTTTTCTTAATCCTCTTTATAAATTTAAAAAAAACCCAATTAAGTCTGCACAAAGTCTTGTTTTTCTGATGGAAAAGAAAATCAGGCTTCCTGCAACATAATAATGCTTTGCACTTCTATAGACCCTTTTATCTGAGGTTCTCAACTAGCTGTAAAACATGCATTCATTAATTAAGCCTTGAAAGAGCCAAGAGACAAAACATTATGCCTAGGCTGCAGATAGGTAAATTCAAAACCAGAAATTCCCTGTTTTGATGGAAGTAACCCAGATTTGAGAAGTGGGACTCAGAAGTCCTAATTTCTATATGACATCTTTAAGTTCCACGTGAAGTCCAGTCCAGTACCAACTGTTTTAATATGTCCAATTCAATGTTTCTTCTGGAGCTAACAATAAAAAAAGCCCCCTTATTATGTTGTTATCTGGAATGTTCTTAAATCACAGCCTCATTTCTCAATGAAAAGACCGTCATGCAGGGTCTCAGTAGGTATAAACTGCTGTAATTTGACTTTAACCTACTGAGACCTGGCAGTGTCCTAAGTAAGATGAGTCTGTCCTTAGGTCCACATTCATGATAGACACATGCATGATAGACAATAGCTTTGTGTCTTCCAGCTAACCTGAAAACAGAACACAAAACTCTATTGGCCATCTAAGAATAATGTTGGAAGGCAAAGCAAATTACGTGTTCTAATAACTGTGCATAACTCTGTAGCAGTATCAGGAGAGAGAGAGAAAAGAGGAAACTTAAGTTTTACTTGTCCATCTTCAGAGAACAAGAAAGAGAGGAAGATAACAACAACAAAAAGCTGATATTATAAACAAAAAAAAAAAAAAAAAAAAGAAAGAAAAGAAAGTACTATAGCTTCTAAATTAAGCTAAAAGCAAAATTCATCAGGCAGATAAAATTTTAGCATCGTCCTATAGAGGGTTCATACTATAGCTTCATACTATAGCTCATCGGAAGAAGCACACTTTCAAGAAGTTACTGAGGGAACAAGGTGATTTGTTTCATATCCAGCTTCTTTATATTCATTCCAAACTATTCTTGCAGTAGGATTAAAAAGAATATTTATACAGATTCTTAAATTTAATGATGGATTGGAGTCCATAGCCTGTAGGAGATTAAAAATTATGTTTCAACTTCAGAACTGATTTCACTACGGTTTTGAAATGTTTCAATTCATTGGTAACAGGATTTACTTCATTAACTGTAGATTTCCAAAAGTTAGACATCTGAGTTATTCAGGTTAAACCTCTTCAGAGTCCAATAGAGAAACAGGTACTTCAAGGAAGAATTGTACCTGAACAGGTGCTTTCATCTGAAAGTGCCTATTTCTCAGCACTGATTATGGAAGGAGCCTTGTTGGGTTAGCTGAGTCATACACAGCAAAATTACAAACATTTTCAGGGAGACAAACCTCAGCTTCAACTGGCTTCCATAATAGACATTCATGTACACTCTAACAAACAGCCTTTGCTGGTGGAATGAAACTTCCACCATCCCACAGACGTGCTGAGAATAATTCATTTCTATTCAGAGGCTCTTAATTGAATCATCTCATCCAAAATGAGGAACCGATTAACAATCTAGAAGACAAATGGCACCACAAAAAGATAAAGCTCACGATAGTTAAGAAGGAGGAAGAGAAAATAAAAGAATTCATAAATAAGGCTTCAGAAAGAAATATTTCAATAAATTCAGGGAATTAGACAACAATATGTTATGAAAGAAAAGTAATAGAAAAGCTTATTTCTTTAAATAAACAATAGAAGAAGAAAAAATTTATTCTAATATGAATGAAGAATAGAAATGGAAGTAAGGGATAAGATTTGCTGCACCAATATGCCTCTACTGATCTTAAATACAGAAAGGAAGAAAATGGAACCGAGAAGAAATTTCAAAGACAGTTTAGTCTGATGTCTATTTGTGTTATTGATGAATATATGACAAATGTTCCCTCATTCTTTGCAACTTCACTTGTGCTTTCCACATGACACCTTTTGAGCTGATCCAAACCAGCCCCGGAGAGAAGCTCCCTCAGATCAGCAGGCTGATCTGGTTCAACCGCAGTGGTCCTGCCTTGGCATGTGCTGACCATAAAGCTGCACTCTATAAAAGTCTAAAAAGATAATAACATGAGATTACAAAGGCAAACTGAAAAAGAAACAAAATTGCACAAAAATGACCCATACCCTGAAAGTTCATAAAATATGATAATACAAAGAAAAAAGGGTCAAAAAATCACCATGCTCAGCCTGCCACAGAGAAATTTGTTCAATTAAACCCTATAAAGCTTGTTGTTTTTTTAGGTTTTTTTTTCGTAACTAATTTGTTATTGGATGCAGCTGCTTTTAGGCAACTAACAAAATTTATGTTGTTGGATGTTGGACAAGGAGTCTAAAATAATGAAAGTTACAGGACATTATTTGCATTCATACAAGTATATGCCACTCATTTAAACAAATTTGCCGAAAAATTCACAAGATTATCCTAATATGCCATTTGAATAAGTGTCATATTCTTATACGCATACCAGTATGTATTCCACTTTTAAGTAGGTTGAATGTCACATCAGCATCCATGAAGAACTTTGAAGCAGTCTCAGTGATTTTCTTTGAAAACTTGGAGATGAGTGTCCCTGAAAAATGGAAGAAAACACTTCACCTAGGTTTAAGAAGAATGAAAGCAAGATACATGAAAACCAAGTCATATATATATATATATATAAGTCCCGATTTGAAGCGCATTTATCTAAAATGTACGTGTGTGTATGATACGTATGAACCATCTGCATGTACAATGAATAAGTTTTCTCCATAAAATAACAGTATGTAAAGATATAACTATATTTATTTGTTCATATATTATAACATAAAGAAACTGATTATGCAATTGTTCTAATATTCTGCCAATATTTTATTTGATTTTTGAATTCTCTGCAGTTTAGCAACTAATGCAGCAAACAAGTGGGGCTTTGTTTCAGTGATATAAAATATCTTTTTGTGAGAGTGTGTGTGTGTGCATACACCTCACAACAAGAGAGAATTCATATTGCTTGTGGATAAGCTAATCCCCAGTTTGTCAGTAATTGACTAGTGCATGGCACTTTTCAATTTAAAAACTTCTTCTTCATGAATTTTTAAACAAATTAGTTGAAACAAATGTCATATAAATAAAAAATAATTATTTTGCAACCTCTCGGTGTACTTGTGAAGATTATTTTCAGCTTTGAGGCACCTTCAAACAACGCAGAGAAACAGAAACCCCTACGAAGATCCCCCAGGAAAGGAACAAATTCTATACTCAGAAGCAGGTTAGACTCATCAGTATGATGCTTTAGTAAAGGCTTTTTTGTAATCCTGGTTAGCAGACTGGCATAATGTTTCCTTATCATCCCCACATTTTCGTTAAGGCTCTAAATTTTCTTTCTGGATAGCACCACAACATTCTTTTCACTTGTATAATCTCCCAGTGATGCAGATCTACACACTGCACCATACCACACTGGTTAGGGTAGATGTTCTGTAAAGAAATGAGGACAAAAGGAACATTATTCTTCCTCTCTGCTCAGGAGAAAAGCCAGGCCCCGGCGGAGAACAGCACTTCTCTGTCTCCTGGAAAATCAATAGCAGTCTTGGAAACGGAGGCTGCACAACAGTTGAGTCTCAGTCCAAAGTCTAAAGGAAAATAAAACAATAACAAACTCCAGTTTTTCTCCCTGACATTTTTCTTTGACACAAAGAAATTACTCCCATTTATTGCAACTCTGTTGTTGACCTTGGAGTTGAACCCGGCTCCTACACAAAACCCCGTGAATCTTCCCTTTTTATGTACTTTTGGCCTGCACCTCTAATTCATGCTTTGACACTGATTATTCTTTACTGATTTGTTGACTTTTCTTTTCTGATTTGTTTGAATTTAAACTGTAAGTTATTCCTCAAACACAGCTTTTGCTGGCACTAAATTTGACCTATTGTTCCGATTCTGACACATTTGGGCAATAAAGAGTTGTAGGAAGTGTGTTTTAAATTTCAGTACCTATCCTATCAACACCCCTAGGTGTTGGATGAAAAGGGAGTAATTACCTCTGTTTTGTTTCCTTTTCTTGTACTTTGAGAGAAAAAAAAAAAAAAATCCATGTTAAATTAGTGGCTGGGATGGCTGTTCTGCACATTTTCTCTCCCCATGCTTTCTTTCCTCCCTCCTTCATAGTTTCCTCTGTTTTCTTTTACTTTTTTTTTTCCTTGCAATCTGTTGTTTTCTTTTACTTTTAGAGATAACTATGGTAAATAAATACAGATTTAATCTTTAAATCCACTATCAAGAGAAAATGCACAGTCCAGGTGAATGGGGGAAAGATAGTGGGAGTGGGAAGTATAAAGAAAAGAAAAATCAGTCTGCGATCAAATCTTTCATTTCCAAACAGAAATAATTACAGTGATGGTCAGTGGGGAGATTTGGGCAATTTATAGCAGTACAGAAGCAAGTTCCTATCAACAATACTTGATATTCAGGGCAAGCTGCAGAACTACAAGTCCTGAAGCGTTGCCTATAATCTTTATTTCATTTTTAGATGTTATGCTGTAATAAAATGTAAAAAGGGAATACATAAAAAGTTATAGAGGTGGGAAAAAACATGGTTTGAAGTTGTATGGCATTTCTTGACAGGGCATGTTCCTAAGGATATGCAGAGAATAACAAATGCTATTTGAAATAAGTACAATAGAGATCTGAAACTAGATTGAAAACCCAAGTCAATTTTCCTGAGTGTCATTTGATTAGCTTTCCTATATAGAACTGAAGCTTAAACAATGCTGGGGATTCAGAGTGGAGAGGTGCTTGGGAACACAGTGAGAAATGGGTTACTCCTACCAATTTCATTTCTGTAGCTTTACAACATTATCATTGCACATTGTTTCAGTGTTTTTGCAATAATCCATAAATGAAGCAATGTCAGAGGGAATTTGATTGATAGCTGGGAAAACAAAAAACTGTGAAAGTTATTTCTTTGCTCTCTCTCTCTCTGTCTGTCACTGCCTTCTGGGCAAGAGATGTTACCAGTAGCTGTATAAAATAGCTAGAGTCTATTGCCTGGCCGTCTATCTGGGAAAACACTAACGAGTTTGTGGATATTGCTTTGGACATCAAGAGGTGACAAATATGCATGTAACATATTTGACCTGTGGATTGGTTTGAGTGATTTATGTTGGTGGTGCTTTTTTTTTTTTTTTTTTTCTCTCCAGACATTGCTTGCTTTTTATCTCTGAATTTAGCAAAAGGTGTCTTGCTCTCTTGCAACAAAATTAACCTTTAACTTGGTTTTCACCTTTGAAGAATTCTAGGTTGAGCATGAGTGCATGGGTAGCATTCTGATTTGCATCTGAAATAAAGAGATCCTTCAGAGGTCAGATTTGAGCTTTGTATGTTTATACACAAATGTAGAGCTCTTCTAAAAGGAATGAGATATGCAGAAAATTCATATTGATACTAAAATATGCTGGTTGTTGTTTCTTCTATACTTTCTCCATTTCTTTCTTTTTCTTGTTATTTTATTGTTCAAATCCTCTAAGTTCTTCAAACTTAGATTACTTTAAAAAGGCAACTTGCCAGGTACCCTTATTGTTTGTTTTTTTTCTTTTCTTTTTTTACTTTCTTTTTCTTTACATTTCCAACAAGGAGGTACTATCAGAGCCTATGTTATATATAAGAATGGATGCCCAGAAACTCAATGGAGATAGCAGCAGAGAAGGCTCTAAGAGGGCCAGGGTGATTCCAGCTGTCCCTTAGGGACACTGCACTTTGAATCTCGCACAGGTGGTGTTTGAAGCTACAACATTCTTCATAGCTTTAGGAAAAAAGTACTATTTTAAGAGGTGTTTTATATTACTGACATTATTTCTCTCTATTTTTTACCCTCTCAGAACTCTGTCAATCTCTCTGTGTCTCCACATAACCTCATAGTAATGGAGTGCAAACCAGCTTCTGTTTGAAACGTATTTGAATTCCCACAGAGTTCCCAAAATGCATACTCTGGAAGCAGTGCAATATACTTAAATCGTGATCATGAGAAGTGACACAACATGCATAAGTTGTAATTTTTCCTCTTTGGGTTGATCCACTTCTGTTCCACCATTTGTACATACCATGGCCTCCTCTAATGCCTGTTAACAAAAATTGCAATTCATGGTGTGTGATATGGCACATATTGTGTTTAAGCACTGAATGATGACAGACTTGGTGGGCTTCCACTGTAAATATTGCCCATGGGGAAAAGTTGCTTCTGAGGCTGTGGTAAGTAGTCTCAAAATACTATTTGCTTTCCTTTTCTTCAGGATTTATTGCATTTTATCATGCATTATATATTTTATCCAAAGAAGTCTTTCTAGGGATAAGGACTTCAGTACACAACAACAGCTCCCTTGAGTGGGAGATTTCAGGGCGACCTGCCAGCTCTTCTTGCTGCAGATGTCAGGCCATCTGGCTGCCATCTCTGGGGCAGGACACATCAAGGGAGTTGGCTGGCGCATCTCCCCAGCAGGAGTTACTTGGTAGGGGTAAAGAGGGGAGGGGAATGTGTGAGGATGTGTGGAAAAAATATAGCAGACTACTGTCATGGGAAGCTTGTGAGTGAGACTGGTTTTATGTATATATTTATGTAAAGAGATAGAAAGACAGGTGTACTGAGAGACATTACTTCCAACAAAGATTATTCAGGGTTAAAAATGAGCTTGGGTAACTTGGATAGGAAAGACATCTCATTCGTGGTATTCAATATTTCTAATGTTTCCATTCCATCCTTTTTGTTTATTTTCTTTCTTTCTTATGACAATGCATATAATGTGTGCAAGAAGGGTGTGTGGATTCTGGTGGGTGTTTATGAACGTGTGTAACACTGAAAATGTCTGAATGGACAGCATCTGTTGTCAAAAAGAGGTACAAATCTTTCTCTGAGCTGGAATACTGGATAATAATTAACTTAGATAATCTGAGCTAACCACACAAAGAGTTGGGGTCAACGGCTCACTGGAGAGCAGTGACGAGTGGTGTCCCTCGGGGTCAGTGCCAGGGCTGACACCGTTCAACATCTTTATTGGTGGCAGGGACACTGGGATCGAGGGCACCCTCAGCAAGTTCACCGACAATGCTGAGCTCTGTGGTGCTGTCAACACACTGGAGGGAGGGATCCAGAGAGACCTTTACAAAAGGTCTTGTTAGAGGGAGGAGACCGTGTAAAAAATACGAAATTCAACACAGCAAATTGCCAGATCCTACACCTGGATTGCAGCAATCCCAGACACACCTACAGGTTGGGTGGCAAAGTGAATAAGAGCAGTGTTGTAGAGATAAACTTGGTGATGGCTGATGAAAAACACCTTGGACTGGCAGTGAGCACTCATGGCCAAGAAAGCCAATTGTGTCTTGGGCTGCATCTGAAAGAGTGTGGGCAGACATCAAGGGAGGAGATTCTCCCCATCTACTCTGGTCTTGTGGGAACCCATCTGAAGATCTGACTGCAGTTTTGGTGCTCTCAAGACAGAAAGGACATGGAACTGCTAGTGCAAGTCCAGAGGATACCAAAAAGTTAATTGCAGGACTGGAGAATGTCCCCTATGAAGACAGGCTGAGGAAGTTGGGGTTATTCTTCCTGGAGAAGAGAAAGTTGAGTGGAAAACTCATAGGAACCTTCCAGTATCTGAAGGGGCTACAGGGGCGCCAGAGAAGGACTCTGCATCTGTAGCAGATAGGAGAAGGGGGACTGGGTACAAACTGAAAAAGGGCAAATTTAGGTTAGATACTAAGAAGAAGCTCTTCTTCTGAGGTGTTGAGGTGGTGAGGCAACCTGACAGATTCCCCAGGGAGATTGTGGATGATCCAACCCTAGGAGTTTTCAAGGTCAGGTTGGATAAGGCCTTGAGCAACCTGGTCTAGTGGGAGGTGTCCTGCCCAAGGCAGGGAGCCTGGGACTAGATGATATTTTACGGTCCCTTTCCAACCTTAACCTTGTATGATCTAACCTTCTACGGTCTTCTATCCAGATAGGTGTAGCTTGAGAGAAGGGTGCAACCTCAGGAATCAGACTTTTCTGGGTTTTTTTCTACAAGGATGAAACATTGGCTGTTGCTAAAAAGACCTGAAAACCAAGGACAGTGGTGAATTATTTAATTTTATAAATGAAGATATGGCCACCAAAAATTGAATCTTTGGTGTTTGGAAGCTGACTAGATTTTCCTGCAAGAGCTTAAAAAAACCCCATCAAACAAAAACACCCCAACAGCAACAACAAAAGCTGATTAGGAAGCAACAGGAGTGCAACTTTAGTGGACAGTTTCTGAGAGGACCGTAGCAAGCTTCAAGCAATGGCGAAGTATTGAAGTTTCTGAGTAATGGCTTAAGAATCCCAGTCTGGGGCAGGCAGGTCTAGGACAGGGCAAATGTGCATAGCACCCATCTCAGGAATTAAAAAGGGGTCAAATCAGTAACTATATATTAAGATTTAAGTCTTCTACTCCAATCCCAAAGTCTGAGTCTTGGTACTGGGTACTGAAATTCCTCCCTAAGTAATCCTTCTGCAAGAAAATAAGTAGCAGGAGGATGGAAGACCTACCTTTGTCAGCTGTTTATTCAGAAATGACCTGTTGCTCTACCTTAAGCTGATCGTTCAATATAAATTGTATGGGAAGTGCTTCATTTCCCTGAGCTGGAAATGCTGATGCTACCACAAAGACAACCTTAGTGCGTTCTTCAAGACCTGATATAGGCCAATGAACTACTGGGAATAAAGTTGGCATGCTGTGGGATTGTCCCTTTGGTGATCAGGATGGGCTCATGACTTTTTCTCTTCTGCCACTGTCTGCTTTCCTTGTCAGAACTGGGAAGGGACCGATATCCCATCTCCCTCAGTGCCATCGTTACACTTAGGTAGGCAACAAGGTTAAGATCTGAATGTGACATAAGTTTTTTTTTCCCATGGAGATCACTCCTGCATGGAATAATCAAAGAGAACAGGAGCAGAGCCCTGAAAGGGATCCCTGCAGTCAGTACCTCCATACTGAGGCCAGTCCTTTGTTCTCACTGGCAGCTGTGTAATTTCAGGCAAATTTGCCTCTCACCTGTGTCTTTTATGTAAACTTCTTAATGAGGTTCGTCAGTCGAAGGATGTGATAAGATTTCATGCACCATGTGTTAGTCCAAAAGATGAAAAACAATGTGTTCAAATGCAGGATGAGTAATGAACATGGCATCTAAACATAAAGAATGAAAAATGGGAAATAAATAAAATCTTACGCTTTCCGTTAATAGAAGCTAAAAGCATTTATGTTTCAGGTATCCACCCAAGTGGGTTTTTTTTCTTTTAAATGTTGCCCTTATGCAATCACTCAAGCAGGGTTTGGGGCAGGTTTTCCCCTAATTTAATTTTTTAATGCCATTGAAAAGTTTCTTTGCTTCAATTCACATCTCTTCCTTGCTCTTTCTTCTACTTTATCTCTCTTTTAAAAAATTCTGCCCTTGTTTAAAATACAAAAAAAACCAACAAATGATAGCTAGAATTAGTCAAGTGTGCTTTAAGACCATGAGGCACTATCAGCAAATGCAATCTGTCCTCTATAGACCTAATATCCGTGGAGATGAAACAAAATGTTGTTTACTGAATCAACACTAACCACAGCATGGCCTGCATGGGGGAACCAGGCACACATTATTGCAGAGGCTAAAGAGTGTAAAACCACTGATCCTGCAGTTACAGGGTCATAAAATCCTGCTTTCTGTGAAAAGCATTTAATAGTGGGCATTTTTAATACTTCCTCTCTGGGAGACACAAAATACAAGGGACCTTGAATAATTACTCAGTATAAAATATTGGGAGTAAACTTCTGTCAACAAAGCAGATGGTCCTCCCCCTTCCTCCGACACCCCCTGAATCCTCCAGCCTCGAACATACAAAGTGTGTTCTGACAATTTGACAGTTGATAAGGAAAAGACATTTACCATTAACTCTAAATAGGAACAAGGAGAACAAAATGAGAATACAGCCCTTCGATGAACATAAGTGTGAGTTCCAGTCAGCTGATCCCGGTTGTGCTTTGTGAAACGGGACTGTTTTGTCTGTCCCTGTGTGTGCTATTTTTGATGGCAATAAATAGAGCTTAACTGAATAACATTTCAAATGAGTTGCAAGTTGCAGTTTTATTTGAGGCTGTGGTTGCTTTCAGTGCTGGGCAAAGGCATAAGCTCTGTGCAATCTTCACATCTCTGTGTTGAGTTTGTACAGCACTTTCTGGTTTTGTGTATGGTACAGAAAAGGGTTATCATTTGCCTTTACTGTAATGAACCACTTCTGGTTGGACATCATGCACAAAAGAATAGGATTCTTCTCTCAGTATTTATAAACAATGCAATTCATTTAGTCTAACTGATGGCAGGTTGAATTTATGATGCTGACTGTTAGCGAGATAAATCCCACACTGTCCCTACTGTCTCAGAAAATATTAAAAAAATATATCGTTTGAAATAAAATTCTTCTTGTGGATTTACTAAAATAATTTTAAATTTAAAAAGAACATTCTCACACTTGATAGACAAGGCTACTTTGGTGCAAATGCAAATAATAAATGAATATCAGGTTTTCATATTAATCTCTGCTCATGAGAGATACGAGGAACTTATAATCACCAACAATATTAAACTTACATTCCAAGATTGGGTAGAAAATACTTCCCCAACTAAGTAAAATTATCCTCTAAAAATTCTGTCCCACTCACCTGTCCTAATTCTGTCATCAGATGAAACTGTCCTTCAAAAATACAGTGAATAATCACAAGAAATACAGAGCCACTCCCTTCTTCTCTTGTGTCAGCTGGGGAAATGTTTCTCCTTCTTCATGGCATGCATTTATTCTATGTATTTTAATTCTATGTATTCCATCATTAGGACCCTGCTGTATTGGTGATTATAGTTATGTTTCTGCTTGCTGGTTAAGCCGCTGCTCAGCTCAGCCTGTGGTGGCTGATGGTGTTCAGACAGTGGATCACCAGCTCCACGTTTCCATGTTAATGCAAGACGGTTCCCACCTTTGCTGGTTCCAATTACATCAGATAATCATCTCAGAGTCAAGAAATCCACACTTGTTGAAAGGATGCGTCACCTGCTCTAATGTTTTTAGTACGTCTGTATCATTGTTGGGTCTGTACCACCCCAGACTGGGAAGTCTGCAGTGCCCATCTGTTGCAGAGCTGGCTGTTGCTTAGCTGCTGCAGCTTTCCCTGGGAGCGCAGTGGGGGCTTCTTGGGACAAGGCAGGGATTCTCTGCCCTCCTGCAGTCCATCTCGGACGCCCCGCACCGCTGCTCCGGCTGCCAGCCTGCAACTTCAGTGATGGCAAAGGAGGTGAGAAGGCTCTCCTCATGGCACTGCAGAGGTCTTTATTCCATGCTGACTCCCCAAAGCCTGGGGCCAGCACGCGGGCCGACCCCCAAAGGCAGAGGAGAGGAGCTGTTGGCAGGCTGCTCCCAAGGGCAGAGAGAGAGAGAGAGAGCATCACATGGCCTGGAGCCTCAGTTTACCAGGGTACCAGGGGGGCGGGGAGAGCACATGGGCAAATGGTTTCAGGGCACAGGGGTGGTACATGGGCGGAGTTGGGATACAGGAAGCAATAGGGAGAACTCGAGGAGTGGCCAGGAGTAGGGGCAGGGGAAGGAGGGAGACCCCATGGAGAGGGCAGGAAGAGGTCAGTAAGAGGGGGTACAGCGCCACACCCATCTGAGCGGCTGAGGGAGCTGAAGATGTTTGTCCTGGAATAAAGGAGGCTGGGAGGGAATCTCTTCTCTCTTTACAAGTCCCTGGAAGGAGGTTGTAGCCAGGTGGGTACTTCTTCTCCAAGTTAACAAGTGACAGAACAAGAGGAAACAGACTCAAGTTGCACCAGTGGAGGTTTAGATGAGATATTTGGAAAAAGTCCTTCACTAGAAGGGTGGTCAGACATAGAAACAGGCTGCCTAGGGAAGTGGTGCAATCACTATCCTGGAATTGTTCAAAATGTGTGTGAAGGTGGCACTTGGGAATGTGGTTTAGTAGTGAACACGTTTGTTATACTGATTAAGAGCTGGGCTCTGATCTTAGCTGTCTTTTCCAACTTTAATAATTCCCAAGAGTTTATTATTATGAAGCTATGAAGGCCTGCATTTTAGATGCCTTCTTTAGTTTCAGTCTGGAGTAAAAGGAAACAGTTTCATAAGAATATGATATGAATGTGGTAGGGTATTTGTGACTCGCTGAGAGTTTTGAATCTTTTGTGTTCTGACTCATATTTCAGATCCTCTATCTGTGGCTGGAGAATTTCTGCGGCATTAAAAAAAAAAAGAGGTATTGTCACTCTAACGGTATTCAAATGCTGAGTCAGAAAAAACAATGTGAAACCAAGATTCGTCTTTTATTTCTGAAGAATTGCTCAAGTGTTGCAAGATGTAATGGAGAAACAGGTTTCATCCTTTGTATACAACAGCGAAATAATGGAGCAGAAATAGGGCCAGGACCTCAACTCCATGAACTGTAATGTTGTTATACCAACGCACAAAAACTGAGGCTGTCTTCGCTGTTGACTGCACTGTATGTGCAATGATTTTAAGATTAGCCATTTTTAATAATCTGCATACACACAAAAGCACAGTACTACAGGGATAGCATTTTGTAATTATGCTTTGCATAATATAGCAATCCTGTCTGAATAATGTCAGATTGCAAATGGATGTAATCCTGTATGAAGAGTTTCTTCAGTTTTGAATTATGCTACATTATATTGCAGGGACTTTTGAAACAGAGGGCTCCGTTTTTGAATAGGGGTGTCTTTATTCTGCATTAGCAGGTGCAGCTGATTGGTGCAGGTATCTACTGGCTACAAGCTGAGAGAGAAGAACTGTGACACTGCTGTGGAAAGATGATGTGTACAAACCTACCGGTGACAGTATCACTGGCTTAAATATAGTGTGGCTGTGTCTTGAGTAATGGCCCTTTCTCCTTTCCTACTCAGGAAAATCAAGAGCAAATTAAAGTGAAGTCAGTGGAGTTACAATTACACATGAAGCAATGCCCATTATTGACAGCTCTGTTTTACAGTAGTCAAAGCAGCAGTGAGGAAGTTTTTTTGAGTACAAAAGAAAATATAAAAGAGTAACCAAGAGGTGGGAAAAAATAGTAAAAAGACTTTCAATTTGACAGAGGAAGGCTTTTTGCCATTAAATGTGATTATATCAACTCTTCTCCCAAGTTTCATGTTCCAACATGTGGCTGGAATGTATCATAGTTGTACCTACTGGTAACTGTCTATAAACAGTATATAAACACAAGAAATTCAGAATCATTTAGCTTTCTAAATCCCAGAGACCTTGACTAGGGGTAAAAAAAAAGACCAAACAAAATAAAACAAACAAAAAATCCTTAAAACAGCAACAGAAAAAAAAAAAAAGAAAAAAAAGCTTAAAGAGGATGGAAGGAAAGACAAGGAAGGGAAATGATCATTTCAACCACACATGAACAAGCCAGTGATTTACAGGAAAACTTAATTTAGCATACAAGAACATAAACACAACCCTTCTGGGCTCCTTAGTACAAGAGCTCCAGGAGTAGGTCCAATAATTGGTGACAAAGATGGTTAAGGAGTTGGACCATCTCTCATACGAGGAAAGGCTGAGGGAGCTGGGGCTGTTCAGCCTCCAGAGGAGCCTCAGCTGAGAGGGGACCCCATCCCTGTCTGTCCCTGGCTGCAGGGAGGGCTCAGAGCAGGCCCAGCTCTGCTCCAGGGGCCCAGCAATGGCACCAGAGGAACGGGCAGGAACTGATGCCCAGGAAATTCCACCTGGACGTGAGGCAGAACTTCTGTCCTGGGCAGTGACTGAGCACTGGGACAGATTATCCAGAGAGGATGTGGAGTCTCCCTCCCTGGGGATATTCCAGAACCCTCCCGACACAATCCTGTACCCTGTGCTCTGGGATAGCCCTTCTGGAGCAGGGAGTTGGGACCAGATGACCCCACTGTGGTCTCTTCCAACCTGACCCATTCATGTTTTCAGTGATTCTGTGATACTGAAGATGAACACTACTGTTCTGAGAGGCAGCTACTGAGCACCCAGTTCTGTCACCTTGTTTAATTAAACAGAAACCACTGGTTATCATTTTGATCTCACATCCTGAGAGCCACAGGACAAGACCCTAGAGTGATATCTACATATTAGCTTTTGCACTGATAGCAGGTGGTAGACTTGTGATTCATTTACTGTCTCTGAACACATTCATCCCAAAACATTCATTCTTAGCAATCTTGAGTTGGCTGGGGGAGACATTTTTGGCCAGAAAGTTATCTCAGAGACAATAGGCATAAATAGCATCTTGAGGACAATAAAATATCCACTACTGGCTCCCTTAGACGTCTTTCTTCCCGAAGTTTCTATGTGTCTGAAAGAAAATGCTAAGGACTTTGTACTCTCGTCTGGGTCAGCCTTGCACAATCAGGTCCCTTCTGCTACAAAGTCCCTGCCTTGTTCCTCCAGTTCATTCTTGTGATGTTCTGCACTGCATGACCAGCATAAAGATGCACTAGGGTACTGTTTCTGTATATAAGCTGTCTTATTCCTTCCTAATGAAAAGTTTGATATAAAACAAGGCATAAGGCAGACAAGTAAGATGATTTGTAGAAATTGCAGCAGTGCCTAAGATGGCAGTGGTCTCCACACACACATTTCTATGGTTACAGACTGATAAAAAAATGACTAAAATTCATCAAGTGCTCCTATAAATCTCTTTACTGAAACAGCAGTGCAGGGGCCTCCCAGGAACTGTAACACTACAGATGAAAAAGCTTAATCTTTCCCCACACTAGCCTGCAGCTAGACCACCACAGTAGGTGGTGCTGTGAGAAGAGTCGATTGGCATTCGAGTCTCAACAGGGGGAATAAGTAACAAAAAAATTACCATCCTTCACTTCCCTGCCCCCACCAACCTCTCAAAAGTAGTTTTTAGAGCTGCTGAAATGTTCAAAATAAGAAAAGTCTTATTTCTACCTCTTCGCCTCTCCCAAGATGGAAATCCATAATGGAATTATTTAGTTCCCAGTACAGATTTCAAGTTTTCACTGTGAAAGCAGTAAAGGAAATACAAGGAAAGGCAGGCAAAAAAAGAAAAAAAAAAAAAAAAAAAAAAAAAAAAAAAAAAAAAAAAAAAAAAAAAAATTTGAGGGGGAAAAACACCAAAAAGAAAAGAAAGGANTTTGAGTGGGAAGACACCCAGAAGGATCATAGAGTCCAGCTCTTAAATGAATGGCCCATGTGGGGATTGAATGCTCGTTCTTGATATCAGCATCAAGGTCTAACCAAATGAGCTAAGGAAGAAAGAGGAAAAATCTTAGGGTAAAAAAATAAAGACAAATCCTAAAGACATGAAGAACATGAAGCCATTTTAAAGAACAGAGAGGTTACAACAGTCAACAAAAGGTAAACAAAGAAAGGTACATAAGCAAGTTAAACTAGACTAATTTTTCTACATCTTCAAGGTGAGATGGAGACATTATGATTAGAAAACCACAGCAAAGAAAACGGAGTTAATACAACAGATATACTAATTAGATGAAGTAAAACACTTGCTAAAGAATGGAGTTTTTTACTGAATGGGAAATCACTGAAAATATTAGTTGGCTAGTGTTTTTTTTGTTGTTATTGGGTTTTTTTTGTTTGTTTGTTTGTTTGTTTTTTGGGGGGTTTTTTTGTTTTTTTTTTTTTTGGTTCTTTTTTTGGAAAACCATTTGTAGGTTTTTTTATTAATGTTTTCTTTATATATCTATATCATCTATATCTGTATCTATATCTATATATCTTGTCCCACTTTTTTTTTTTTTATAAATTACATATAGGTAACTCCTAAACACATTTTCATGTGAACATCTATTAGTTTCTGGTTGGCTTCTGAAGGCTTCCTTTCTAGAAACAGAATTAGTTTCTAGTCTCAGAAAGAGTTCTGGCATTGGAGCAGTTTGGCAAAGAATGGGCCAGAATTGTCTTCAATGAAGAAATTCCTTGCTGCGAAATCCAGTCCCTGATGGAAAGGATTACCTACCAGCATAAACTAGATGTCTCTCTAATGATGTTTTGATTTCATACAGAACTCTTTATCAGAAATCCCAAGAGCTGCCTGAAGAAATCACTTAGTGTTCCCAAAACTAGGAACACATATACATACAAGTAATTAAGAACATCTTCTTGGTTTTATTGTCTTGTTTTATTGTCTTGTTTTGCTGTTTTGTTTTTTTTTTTTTTTTTTAAAAGAAAAGAGAACATATTTTACATTAATTGGTCTGATACAGAGTATGAAAGCTTCACCACTGTGTACTCATTATTGTCCATTAATTGTTTTCTCATCTGATCTCTCATATTTTGTTTCCTCCAATGGTAGCTATTTGTGTCTGGCCATACTCTTATGAGGAACTCCCCATGAGTGAATGATTTTAACCTTGGTTGAACCTCATTGATTTCAATCATGTTCTGTCCAGAAATAATTCCCATAAAATCATGAAAATTTACAGTGCTTGCATTCTGAGGCAAGCTCCTTATATCTAATAGTGCTCCTTGGTGACTGGAAATCAAGTTTGTCAGTCATTGATATAATAAAGGAATTTCAATAACAAAGAAAATGCAAAGATGTGCAAAATCCACACCATTTTCCATCCCTTTGTCTTCACCAACACTGTTCAGAGGTCCAAGAAACAGATTTGGAGCATTTTCCTTATATATTTTGCAGAGGTATATTGAAAAACTCATGAAGGGGCTCGCAGACAGACAAGTTGGTTGATCATCTGAAGAGTGAAAGGGAAGCTTTGACATGTGCTCAGTGTTCTCACAGGAGCACACTTGCTTGTGGAAACTGAAACTCCTCAGGGGAAATGCTAAAGTAAGAGAAAATAAGTAATAAAATAAAGACCTTGACTGTATCCTCTGGAAAGATTCTAGCTCCTAGACAGTATTATTCCTCTTAATAACACAGGCTGCCACAGTCTCATGTATATTATGTTCTGGTGTGTAAGGAAACACCACATTGTATACAAAATATCAGCTCTTATCTTGGATATCTTGTACTCAAAGATATCTAAGTTCCAGAATAAAAATCTGCTATCAAATTACTGAACAATTTGGCTTAGATTCTTCATTCCTCAACTATGTGTTATGCACTATTAGACCAAAATTTTTTAATGAACTCACAGGTTTCTCTTTCAGGAGAATGTAAGAGAAAGAAAGAAAGAAAGAAAAAACAAACAAACAAACAAACAAACAAACAAACAAACAAACAAACAAACAAACAAACAAACAAACAAACAAACAAACAAACAAACAAACAAACAAACAAACAAACAAACAAACAAACAAACAAAAAAAAAAACCAAAACCAAACCAAAACCAAAACCAAAACAAAAAAACCCTCCAAACAAAACCAAGAATATCTGCTCATGACAAGGAGCAGTTTCTATTAGGAATAAGATTTTGTAATAACTTTTTTCCTCATAAATGGATTTGAGAAGGACTTATTTTGGTTGCAATTGAGATTTCCTTTGTGAGTTTATTTAGTTGGTTCTTATTTTATTGTATCAATGTGTACGAGGGAGTGTGTCAATAGGATAGAGCCAGGCTCTTCTTGGTAGTGACAAGAAATATGAGGCAGTGGACAGAAACAGGCATGCAGGAAGTTACAGCTGAATATGAGGAAGAGCATCGCTGTGCAAGTGACTGAGCACTGGAATATGCTACCCAGAGAGGCTGAGAATTCTTGCTCCCTGAAGATGTTAATAATCTGTCTGGACACAATCCAGAGTAACATGTTTTGGGGGACACTGCTTGAGCAGTGACACCCAAAGACCTGGTGTCTTACTGAGTCTGTGATTCTGTGACAAAACACGCAAATCGCTGTAGCAAGCTGAGGGTGGGTCCCTTCTCCCAGGCAAATAGTGACAGGACAAGAGGACATAGCAGCAAGCTGTGCTAGGAGAGGTTCAGACCAAACATGAGGAGGAAATTCTTCATGGAAAGGGTTGTGAAAAGTTGGAATAGGCTGTGCAGAGGTGTGGTGGAGCCAGCACCCTGGAGGTGCTCAAGAAATTACTAGATGTGGCACTCGGTGTGATGGTCTAGTTGGCAAGGTGGCGATCAGTCAAAACTCAGGCTTGATGACCTTAGAGGTCTTTTCACTCCTACATGATTCTGTGATCCTGTGAAATAAAAGGCCCACCTGGAGCTGGGATAAATGGTGCAACTCTTTTCACTTCAGTGATATTCATCATGCTTTGAGAAATAGTCAGAATGATGAAGGGATAAGTTAGAAATAAAAAATAATCTGTAAGCAAATTGCGCAATTAGAGCCCTTAAAATAGCCCCAGAATCTATGTATTTTAGAGCAGATGATGCTGGAATGAACAGATTACTTGATGTCTATGTTAGTTAATACGTTTTATCAAACTGCGTAGACCAAATTCAGGAGAATGCTTACGATCTTGCCTGCCCAGTTTAGTGCTAGCACATAGCCTGACCTTCCACCGCTTGGGTTCTCTAGTTAGGTCCCAAGGCTGCTGTAAATGTTAAAATGAAGCACAAGACCATCACTGTGAAATTTGTTGCTGTCCTGCTTTTAAGGTGTCTGTTTTTCACGATGATGGGACATCAGGGATAACATGAAGTCAGGTGGGGTAGACCTTTTACAGCACGTTTTTTGAAGTGAGCATATTTACTGTACATATCAGTCATAAAAATGTCTTCCTGGAGTGTCACAGACATCCTGGCTGGAGAGAGTTGGACAAAGAATGTGTATATAACGTGGGAAAAGGCAGATAGAGAAGAGAAAGAGAGAGTAGTAATGCAAAATTTGTGACTGAGATGGCAGTAAGATGCACAGTAATAGAAGCAGTAATAGACCCTCTCCTCAGTTACAAGTTTGATGTGGCAAATATTGACTCACAGTCTTTCTCCTTTCGCTTGTCTTTGAAAAAATAGGTTTACAAACTTAATTTCCTGAACCTGCTTTTCAAAATTACTTTCATAAACTTTTAACTGTTGAAAATGATCACGCTGTTCATGTGGGGAGACATTTTTTACGGCTTTTTTTGTTTTCTTGTTTTTTTTCCTGGGATAGACAGTCTGACAGATCTTTCCCTGGTTCTTTCTCTGCTCATTTGTGTAAACTCAATTTTATCGTAGCACCTTTTCATTGTGCAGGCAGCTGGTCTGTTCTGAAGTGGCTCTCCTTAACCTTAGTTTTCTCCCTTCAAATGAAAGACAAGAACAATTTTCTTGGATGGCTTTATAAGTTGAGGGCTCTGGAGATCTTTCTGACATTGCTCTGAAGGCACAATGCTGGTGGTACACTGTGTTGCACAGAAACAACACTGCTTTCTTGTTGCTTTTGTGGGACCTGGCAGTCTTGACTTAATTAGTGGATCCTTTGACTGGAGTAAATTGATACAGTGATGTCACCTCAGTATATATCACATGACTAGTGCACACTAAATGACTGGAAGACAGATCTGGAAGGCAAAGAACAAGCATCCAGGAAAGTGAAGATCAGGGACATGACCTCCAAAGCTTCTTGCATATTATTTAAACAAAAAGGTCTGGGCATGTATTATATAAGGGTAACACGATGTCCTAAGATTTTTAGGGATATGTCTAAATAACTCCCTAAGAAATTCTTTCAAGGTCCAAGCTTTCAAGAGACATCAAACAAGGTTTGGGATTACTGTAATGGCAGCACTATGTGACACAACAAGGATGGGGACAGAGGTTAAATTTAGATATGTCTTTTAGGCAGAAAAACCTCTATGGGAAGAATCATTAAGATAAAAAGAAAAAAAAAATAAACATAAATAATCAACAGAGAAAATCAGATGCCTTACACAGATTCAGATGAACGACCCTTCTGAGTTTCCTCTCTTGTCTTTGACTCGAAAGTCAGACTAGGACAAGCTTAAAGAGTATTTAATCAGCTAGTCTGAAATAGTCTTGAGAAATCAAATAAAAATTACTCAGAATCTATGGAAAAAGACCCAAATATTTATGTTGCGATTCATCATCTTTACTTTTATTTATCTACACCGGACATCTACCTCTGAGCATTTCAGGTACTCTTTGTTATTGTCTAGGGAGACGAATAGTAATTCATCTAATATATTCTGAGCATTTTCCTAAGGACAAGATGAATCATGACCTTGTTTCCCTCATTGGCTGGGGTGACAAGATAAAAAATATGTGGCTACCTCATTGATGTCTACATTTAGTCAGATGAATCCCAGCCTAATGACCAAGTGGAAGCTAACACTCTAATAGCTATTTGGACGCGCCCACTTTATTTGAATTGTCTTGATGAAATAAAAGTAGGCTTGTTCCTAGATTTCCAAACCCTTAACCAAGTGACAGCTGGCTCCCTCAGGAAGGATGCTAAAATTTGACTGAAGATGGAGAATGAAAACCATCACTTTTCAGTAGGAGGCCTCTCTAGGTCATTTGTAAGGCAAGCTAAAGTGATTTTTCTTGAACACAGATTGCAGAATAAGATTCCAGTCTTTAAAGTTCATCATTTCTTTTTTGTTGAAAATATACATTTTTATGGTGAGTAACCACTGCTGAGTGACAGGAGGAAATTCATATTGAAATATGTAAAACATGTTTTGTATTGACTGATTTTCAACACCGCTGTGTAGATTGCACAATTAGATTGACATCAACAGATTTATTCCATTTCCATGATTCTGTCCAAGCATTTCAAGCTCTGCCACATAAAACACAAAAAAACCTCCCTCCAAACTAATTGAAATAACATTAGGCATAACACTAATGAAATGAAACATTAAGTATTAATTTAAGCAAATATTAATAAAAGGAAAAATAAAGAGCATTTTTCTATCTTTCTGCCCATCTAATCCATCCATCTAATTTTTACGTAAAGAATAGAAACAGGTTTCCTTTCATTGTGCTCTCATCAAAATCTGTTACTATCTGAGAAAACAAGCATGCATATTGGCTGTAATATTTGTTAGAGATAGGAAAAGACTATTTTTTTATAAAGTGCCATAAGATTTTACACCTGCTTAGTTACTATGAAGGTTACCAAATAGCTGAAAGGTTTTTTTGCTTAACACAAACATGTACTATGTAAATATGAGGAAAGACAATAAAACCTTTTGCTTTGGCCAATTACTCAAGAACTTTTATTCGGAAGTGTCTGTCCTTGCTCTAGAAGGGTAGGTTAGGGATCAGAAGCTTAACAAAATACAAAAGCTTTCTGGTCATTTTTAGTCTGATATGTCAAGTTTCTAGAGGAAGAAGAGTGGAGACAAAGTGGAGGCAATCCTTTTAACTTAGTAATCAAAGTTCTTGATTCACATGTTGCTTTTTTAAGTGTTCCTTAAGAAAAGGGTATTAGCAAAGAGCAGTGGATAGTTGTCAATGATCACAAAGCTTTATTTTTTTTGCACACAAAAATTACAAATGCATCTGAGTAAAAGGAATATTAAAAACAAACAAACAAAACAACAAAAAAAAAGTAGAAAGAAGAGTGTGAAGTGGCACAAGAAAGAGAACAAGCAGAAAGTCAGCTCATCAAAACACGGGAATCAGGACCATTTTATTGCGGGTAACTCACACAACTGTTTATTTGTAACTAAAACTGTAACATTTGTGCATTTGGGGGTTATATTTATCCAGATTTATTGTGTAAATGACAAGCTTCCACGTTCTCATTGCAGCTTGTATTCCAAATATATTTTCATATTTTCTGGATACTCTAGACGTTTGACAGTGCCAGCTGAACCGGCAGAAGTTCACATACCTGAAACTTTTATCAGCATAGATGCCTACATGCAAACGACATTCAGGAGCTTCTGACTCATTTCCATATCTTTAGTGGAAAAAAAAAAAAAAAAAAAAGGGTACATTGAAGATTATTATTTCTTCCACTGATGTACTGCTTTTTTACAGTGGAAAGTTCCATTCACAAGGAATTGAACTTCACAGATTGGGGACTGAAACTAGGGGATATTTAGGGTTCCTTCCTACCCAGGCCACTCTATGATTCTATGATTCACCTGGTAAACACCAGATAAAGTGACCCAGTTTCTCTTTGTTATCTCATCCTCCTCCCTCTCCCCAAACCTCCGAACCAAAACTAACAAAAGAAAAACACTTACCCTCCCTTCACTAAAGGAATTTAAATTTATGCCAGAGTGACTGTACAATAAGAAGGGAATCCAGCTCCCCAATTTTTTACAGCTTCCTTCGTAAGATTCTTTAATACTGTCTGAGTGAATATTTCTACTTGTATAACAATATAGCAAAAAAATTCTTGCATGACCTGTAAATGTTTAAAACTTTTTCTGACGGAAGCACGTATAATGAAAAATTGGTTACCACAGGTCATTACTGAACTTAATCTACATTCATTTATGGTTCTTATTAAATACTAGAACAAATCAAATCCAAGTCAAACCAGACCAATGGCATGGGTTGCCCAATAAAACACTTTCATAGGAGAAACGATGAACAAAATTCTACTGCCTTTTGCAGTATTCAAATTTGAGCAATTTCAATGGCATTACTTTCCTTCCCTCCGGTAAATAATTTGAAGGCAAAGTTCTCATGCAAGCCAAGAGGCCCCAAGATATGTAAAGTAACATCCAAACAGCCAAGTATTTTGATGCAAATTGAGTTTTCTGTGAAAATTAATGAATCTGAGACAGATATACAGTATGCAGCAAGATTCCCTCCAACTGAAAATAGAACAGCAATAAAAATGCCAAGAAGTGATAAGGCAGCAATAACACATGAGAGATTTTATGTATCAGTTGGAAAAAAAATAGTTACTGTAAATGAGTGGGTGTTCTTGTGCTGTATTTTCCCTCCTTCTTTCTTTTTGTTGTTTGTTTGTTTCATTTTCCTTGATTGCTGAACAGAAACTTGTCAGCAAATGATGTATTAATTAGGAGAAACATACATCTCTCTTTAAAATAGGAAAAAAAAAAAACTTCATCTCTATATGATCCCTTCCAAAGTCCTCATTATTACCATGTGGTGGGCTTTGAAAGTCATTTACATAATAGCTAACAAAAATGTACTCAGCAATACACCGGGCCCACTAAACACGGGAGATAATTACACTGGGAGAATGATATTCCACTGCCAGCTCCATTTTCAAGATACATTTATTTGCCCTGCACACAGCCCTGAACAACCAAACACACATTAACATATCGTGTAGGTGCGTGCTATTGCAATCTACACGATGGGGGAAGGGAAGAAATACAACACACTGTTCTTGGCATATATGTACCACCTGAATGGTATTTTTCATTATCTCCTGCACTGGGAACATTGTATTATTCCACTGGGAAGCCATAGCGAAGAGGATATAATTATCAGCAAAGTAATGGGGATCCTCTTGCTAATGGCCAGCTATTCAAATATCTCAATATAATCGCCTTGCCCAATCTCTCCCCGTTGCCTACTCTTCTGGAGAAACTCATCATTTTTTCCACTTACTCCAGCATAATGAATTCATTTTGCATTTTCTTTGTGAGAAATTAGGAGGAATAGCAATGTAATGTGTTGACATTTGAAATGCAGCATAGAAAAGTTTAGACTGGCAATTTAGTTTAATCGCCCACTAGCACGGAGAAGCTTCTTATTAAATTAGTTCTTCGTGTACAGGACATGTATTTCTCCATTGAAGTCTCTTGCCTTTCTTATTTTTATCTTTCATCCACATCTCAATTCACTAGGGAGACAGCAGAAAACTCACACACCTCAAGTACTTTTATATATTACCCTTTATGATCATTGATGTTCACATGGAGGGTGAGTGACGGGTGAAAATACTTACATCTTCACAAGAAAACACATCTTCTGAAAAACAGTAGAGGTTACTAGTCCCTTTAAGAGAAGTCCACATAGAACAGTACTGATCATTCATTGTTTTAAGAGCTCTCATGGTGCTTTCCCAAACAGCCTGAGTTCATCCCTTGCTTCCTGATGTCATTACAGCACAACCATTAACACTCTATTCCTGCTTATGCTTACTTTAAATTTTTAACAGGATGCAGAACTAGTCAGTCCCAAGATCATTTGCTTAGAAGTTGCTCTGAGTAGTCAAAAAGCAGCTTATATATTCTATTTGTGAAGTGAATATATTGGAGGAGCAGTTGGACAAATCTTTGTGGGGTTTATGTTGGTTTACTCTTATTTCTTGGTTTTACATGGATTCAACACGTAAGTGTAAGATATAAAATTTTAGTCATTTTTTTGGGATGTCAGTCTAGCCGATAATTTGTGGGAAATATTGAGCAGCTCATCCAGAAGAAGGACAGGACAATGAAATTGTAATTACATTTATCACCAACACTTAAAATTTTTTGAGTAATATGTATTACTTGTTGTAATTTTTTCCTGATTTTTTGTAGTCTGGAGATCATTCACAACTGTAAGAACACATTGTTATTTCTTTAATGTGGGCAAAATTTTGTCTAAGATAAATTATTTTTATTTTAATATTGTTTTATCTCAGCAAAAACTGTATAATTTTCAAAATCTATTTAGTTCTACTACTAATGAAATAACAAAGTCTACACCGGGAGATATTAGAAGTGGCATAATTTCAAAACAGAAATACGAAACAATCCTCTCAGATAATATGTGTTGATTCTGTTGCATAAAATAAAATGAAATAGATTGTGTTTTGAATCCTTTAATCAAGGATCTTGATAGTAAAAGAAAAAAAAAAAAAAAAGGTAAAGCAGAGAAGCCAGTTTTTCATACCTCAATGAAATATTCACAAAGATTTCCGGGAAGAAATAGAAGAACCTGGATATGGCTGAGGAGTTTGATTTCTTCGTGTGACACACTGTGTTTAAGGACAAAACCTTTTAAGGTGACAACTGCAATGGCTGCCTGCATGTGTGAAATGTGTGTTCCTGAGCAAATGGTCAACCAGGAATATTCTCTTTTTTCTTGGAAGAACTAGAGCAAATTCTTCTTACATCACCTAGTCTTACTCTGATAGAATATTTCACTAGCTTTAACCAAGTGAATTATCATTTACATGACTGGAAGACAGTATTCAACTTCCATGGGTTTATAAATTTTTCCTCTGGTATTTCTGCTTCATAATTAATAAAAGTTGTGTGCTGTAACCTCCTGGCTTAAAAATCCTTGCAATTTCCCACAAACATTACAACTTAACACACACTATACTGAAGCAAAATACCAACGGCAGGTCCTTAACAAAATTGTTAATTTCTCAGAGTAATACAGTTTTCTACATGAAAAATCCTCCAATTTCCTCTTGTTATTAATAAATCTGCTTTCCCCTGCTCCATGCCTACATACTCTGATATTTTTGTCTATTTCTCGCAGTTTCCAAGTCTCTGAAATATGGGAATTTTTTTTTTTTTTTTTTTTCTTCCTTGCTGAGGAGCTTTATGAGTATTCAGGCTTCTCACCGCTATGCCAACCTCCTGCACTTAGCTTCTGCAGAGGAGGCACACTAATTTTCACATCAGAGACTACCAGTTTGTAAACTTGTCTTACACCATTAATTTCAGGAACCTTCCAATGTCTTTCAATGGGAAATTAGCAGTCAGATGTGTTTAGTTTGCAGAAACAGCAGCCACACCACCGACAAGAGCAACAACTCGTACAACTGTAAGTCATTAAGAAAAGAATTTCTTCAATTATGAATGCATACACTGTCAATGGTGAATGAAAGGAAGAGGCAAAAGAGAGAAGTGGAGGGGAGATGAAGTAAAAAAGACAGGAAGTGCCACAATAGGCTCCAAAACTCTCTCTGCTAGTCAAACTTGTCAGCATTCAGCCTACATTTCCAAATGACTATTGTTAAAAAAGTGTTAAAAAAGCAGTTTCTATGTTCGTTGCCTCAAAAAAAAAAAAAAAAAAAAAAGTCCTTGAAGTTTTAAAGGCTATTTTTAAAGGATCCTTTTTAAAGTTTGGCAGAGTAAGGAACCTAATTATTGTATGTCATTTGTCTAAATGCAAATGAGAAAGTAGTTGGAGAAAGAGTAAGGAAAAGGATCCATGGTCTTCTTGAGTTTGAAAAGTTCCCCTGATGGTGACTGCATTTCTTTTTCATCCCTTCTTCCTCAGTGCCATTAGCTCCTAGAATGCAGAGAGCAGCCTTTCCCCACTGAGAGCACAGGGAGCTCCTGGGAGCAAGATGGGGTGTCCTGGTGAACTGAAAACATGGAGGCATCAGGCTCCATGAAGACGACAGTGGTGCTGAGATATCTGCTGATCACCACTGCCTGTGCCTGGGATTTTAAGAGCGTGAAGAGGGAGACATCAGACCAGATTCCTGTTTGGGGCAAGTTCTGCTGTTTCTCAAAAAATGCCAAAGACATCAGAATCCCAGGTCAAGAGCATGGTGACCAGGGGTCACCTTAATACAAATTTTGGTATTAGTGAGAGATGACTAATGAAAGCAACCTGAAATCACTATGGTTGTAATGGGTTTGGGGAGTTGTAATTCCAGCAACAGTGATATCAGCCTCCAGAGCAGTGATGGAGGATGAGCACCCATCTCTTGTGGATGCTTTAGAAAATATCCACGTTGTTTGCTAACCTTTTTTCTCAGGTTTTCTGTTTCACAACTAAAAGATAATTCACATTTTCCTCATTCCCTCATCACATCACAGGGTCCAATGTTCCATCATCACCCTCATCATCATCTTCATCATGCCTGCAGCTTTTCAAGGCTAACTTGCTGCCTGTCCCAAATTGAAAGAAACTCTGTATTTTCATGATAATGGCCTTCAGAAGAGACCCAAGGGGAAAAAAGAAATGCAAAGCTGCTCAGTTCCTAGATTTTCTGAGTGTCTCTCCACACTGGCTTTGTGCAGCATTTCCTGCTCTGTCTTTGCTGGATATTTCTTACCTCAGGATATGTACCCTAAGGCATCCCCCACAGGTCAGGATATAGAGTCACAGATATGAAGATAATGAGGAGCCATGGGCTACAGTGTTTTTCAGCATGCTGTTGTCATCCAGCTCTCTACATCTCTATTTCAGCAGGCAGCAGTGTCACATCCCCTCTCTGTCAGGCTGGTTTGCTGGATCAGTCCTCAGCCCTTGTATTTTTGCTTCTGTGTGTATGTGTGTGTGTGTGTGTGTATCCAGGATATTTATTATTTGCATTTTTCAGTCTGGGTTATGACCATATCTGTCAATCATTCCTAAATTGGCCTGTAAAATGATCCTCTGTACTACTTGGATTCTGTATGGTTTTGCATGGGTTTTCCCAGCTCCTTGCCTTATAACATCTCTTCTTTACGTATGTCCTTGCCTCACATTGGCTGTGCTTTAGTTTAGAGACTGAATCAACCCGTGCTACGTTGTTTTGGCGAGCTCTCTGTGACACACATCAAGCCCTTCTTGTCTTATCAAACTAATATTTGCCACAACTGGTACCGTGTCCAAGAGCCTGGAATAGAAGTCACAAGTGACATGTGCTACCATAGGTGGAAGTGAATCATCCTTCTGCCTATCTTGCACATACATTTAAACATGATTTAGTGTGTTAGTCTCCACACATCTTTTTTTT
>VZRR01002177.1:100691-112417 GCA_013398015.1 Oreocharis arfaki
AAAAAAAAAAAAAAAAAAAAAGAGAGACACAAAAACCCCTACAGCAAAACTCACAATGGAACATTTTACAAGCACTGGCAATAATATATCAACCATTTATTCCCCCACCCCTTACTCCCAGTTACTTAAAAGGTAAAGATTTGTAGATGACAAAGCTGTCGATATTGCATTAAAGCAGAAATAAACACAACGAGCAGCCACCTGGAAAGGGAGACAAATTTGCATGATGAAGGAGGCATGTACATCTTGCATCAAGCTCTAAATGAAAATCCTGTGTAAGGCAGGCTTATCATGGAAGTGCTGACCAATACATTTGAAAGCCAGTACCTTTTTCATTTCCTTGCAAAAAATACTCTTAAAACCAAGAAAATGGCCAGAGGAACAAACCTGGGGTTTGTGGCAGATGGAGTACCAAAAAACATGGTCAAAGTTCTTGGTGCTGCCTTACTGATGGCAGCACTGCTTTCATCCTCGAGCATGTGCATTTTTGCCTGTAGTCTTTATTCTCTCTTTCCTCTGCTGATTTCAGATGTAGGGGTCTCTTAAGCATGGTGAAGTTGTGTCAGCAGGTGGGCATCTTTTATACTGAGAGCAAGGAGTAAGGGAAAGTAGACTTCATGGACCTGACAATGTAAAAAAAAAAAAAAAAACAAAAAAAAAACCCAAAAAAACCCCCCAAACCCAAAAAACACAACAACAACAACAACAAAAAACAAAACAAAATAAAACAAAAAAAAAAACCAAAACCAAAAAACCCAAAAAACAAAAATGGGGAAGTGAGGAAGATAGAGAAATGAAGGCATCACAACTTTCTCAAGATTTCACGAGGAAAGTAGATGCAGAATCTGTAGCCTCTCTCTGAAGACTTTACTCTTTGTATCTGTGCTCCTACGAAAACATAAGCCACTGAGCCACATCCACACCCGTTAATTAAATGTCTGAATTTTCTCTCAGATTCAGCAGTTTGCATGAAAGGCGCAGGAGGGCATTGCCGACACCTCCCAATGAAAACACTCGCAGCCAGGATCTGGCAGTAAAGCAGCCAGGAGCAGAGCTCGACTCTCCTCCCAGACACAAAGCCCAGTGCTTGCAGCTCTTTGGGGTACAATGCTTCCTCTTGACCAACTGCTTGTAACTGCTTTCATCCTCACTCTGGTACTCAATTAGCACCTTGTTAGCCACACACCTGCAGTGCCTTCACCCGGACATGGCTAAACCTCGTGGGCCTGATTCTCAACTCAGTGCTCCAGCCCCAAACTGGAGATCACTCCATAAAATCAGCAGCTTTAGAGGAGCCTAAATAAAAAGGGAATGAGGTGATCTGCAACATTAACCCTTTTCCTCTCTGTTTTTCCCTCATATGCACCCTTTGGCCATCTGTCACCACTGAGAAAGTAATTAGCTAACGGGAACTTTTCTTCTAATCAGGGCTGGGCAATAGCAAAAGCAAGAACAAATGCAACTCTCAGGCTATTGTAGTGTTTCTCCAAATCCTTCTGGAGCTGTTACATCTAGGAAGAGTAGTCAGGAAACTTGACTGATGTAGTAACAGAATCAGCAGTATGCTAAAAGTTGTGCATCTAAATAAGTCATTCATGATGGCTGCTTTGTGTTTTGGCCTCATCAAAATTCAGGCCTATTACAGCATGGGGAGAAAAGCTCTGGGAAGTGAAATGAGAGCTGGGAGAGACAAATGTAAATAGAAAATGTGTTTCTGAATTGTGCTACAGGGACTAGTATGAATATAAGCTACTGGTAAATGATGGTGTTTCACTCAAAGAAGGATATTGTCCGGTGGTGCTAATATAAAGAAATAAAGTTTCAAAGAATTATCACAGCATAATATTGACTCAAAAGCACTGTCTCCAACACTGAAGCTAAAAGAAATCTCCTCAAGAGAGGTGTATATGTAGCTATGAAAAAATAACAATCCCACCTACATTTCAGGACCGATATTGCACTAACTTTTCATCTCAGTAAATTCAGTGTTTGATGCAGTAAAGCCCCATACTTGGCTAAGAAGGACCAGGAGGAATATAATATGTTTTAAAATTTCTGGCACAGGCATGAGTTGAATTTAAGAAGAAGAGATAGCACAAGTAATGCATTTCTGTAGGGAGGGCTAAACTGATGAGCATAAGCTAATACTTTTTAACACGCAGGAGGTTGGTGTAATCCCTACATATACATTATTTTCACACTCACGAGCAAAAGAATGGTTCTGAAAAATATGGTGGAAGAGCATTTATGAAGTATATTAGCCCTTAGGGAAAGACAGAATACTCAAACTCTTACAAAGCAGGCCATTTTCATAGTGTTTATATTTTGGCACACCAGACCCCGACAACATTTACAGCATTTAGATGAACGACTCTATTCTGTAACTTTCCACTCAAACCTTCTGAGAGACCCTTGTGAGAGGCAGAAGCTTTGGTGTTCTGTCAAGAATGTTACTGCTTTGATGGACTCAAATCTCGGCCATGTCTGCTTTCCTGAGGTCGCTCTGTGAGTGCCACACCATACTTTGTACAGACCTGGAGAACATCCTCGAGGTTTCTCATTTCAGCACTCAGTGGAGTGGTGAATGTCCTTCCATTCAGGTAAGTAAAAGAAAAACTGAGGTAGGATTAATTGACAGTGGTTCAGTTCAGGGTTGTCTGTTTAAATGTCAAGATCTACTGAATCAGGAAAACTGGTATTAGCACCTACACATCAATGTAGTGTCAATTAATTAGAAAGGAATCAAATGAGTGATGCATTCTGCTTAACTCTGAAGACCACATGAACAATTAACAAGTGCCTAAAGAAGTACTGATGGTGTAATTACTTTGGAAGCAGAGGGATTTTTGAGTCAGGTAAGGCTCACAAAGACAAAGGACTAAAAGGAGAAAGAAACAAGGGTAGACCAGGCTGAGAAGATATTTATTTAGCTTTATACATAGATAGATACATAGATAGATAGATAGATAAACTACTAATATTGTGGCTTGCTGATTTCAATTGTCTGTAAAACACACACCTTGGACTGTTGTAGTAATACAGCTGCTTTTATGGACCAACTGGATGACCTAAAACATCCTGTGTCTGTTCCCTGCTTCACTACAGAATTTGTTGTATGATCGTAAGCAGCTCGGTCCGGCTGATCTTGCCCAAGCAGTAAAGGTTAGATTCATCCTTAAAGCTAGGAACCCACAGAATGTCGCACCATTTTCTCCAGAGGATTGGTGTAATAAAAACAGCAGTTTCTAATAGGTCTAGCCCACCACTGAGTCTTTTTTTTTTTTTTTTCAATTTTATTTTTTTATTTATTTAGTCCGGGTTTACCATAAATGGGAGGGTGAGGCAAGAATTGTGATGAGGCAGCATCTTTCACAGATTTCTGCTGCCAATATCGTTGTGTCTAATGCTAGCTTTTTCTCATTATGTTCAGTGCATCTGAAACTAAGCTCCACTATGTGTAAGTAGTCTGTGGCAGCGAGCAGAGGAAATAGCATTTTCAGGAAGCCAGAGAAAATTCATGTTAAAATATAAGCCGATGTCATTAAGCTGGTTGTTCATGCAGTAGAAGTACTGAGGCTTGCTTGTTTAGACAGTTGGCTGTGGTCAAATTAAGCACGCCTGAAATTTGAATAGAACCACAACTTAAATAAAAGATGACAAACAATTATATCCCACGTTTACTTTTGTGCTAAGGAGAACTGTGACATTTCATTCTGAGTGGCTTCTTAGGCAATGTAAGACTGCAAAAAATTCTATTCGTCTTTTGCTTGAAGTTAAGGGTGTGTGAAGTTGAGGCTTTCTCTCAGAAGCTTCCTGTGATGTGGTAATGCAAGGAAAACTCTTTGGTACTGTGACCAACTCACCCATCTGTTATGTTGTTGCTTGCTGGATGCACAGAGATTTCCAAACCCTTCCCTGAGGGCTAGGGTAGTGCTTGTACCACATGTCCAGACAACCTCCATGTCACTAATTTAATAAATAAATTTAAAAAGTGAGAGATATGGAAAAGACAAAAAAAAAAAAAAAAGAAAATTGGGGCATAACCCAAAATGTCAATTTTATCTGCTTTTATTTGGTGGGGGAAGGAAGCTGTACTGTTTTCATAAAAAGAGTATCCCATTTTCATCCAAGCAAATGCAGCCAGTGATTCCATGCCACTTTTATTCAGAAATTCCCTCACTTTTACATCTTTTCCTTTTAGGTGTTGGAGATGTTTTTCTAATTAGTTCTGTAGCCATCACTGCTAGCAGCAATTCAGTATCTGAAATAAACCCTGGTGTCTTAACTGATGATTTTCATTTAAGGTTTGCCTTACAGATAGCTCTGAAAATAACTAAAATAGCTAATGGGTTTCTCTTTTTATGTATTTGTTGATGTGAGTGATACAGTTGATAATTACACACCAACTCGCCTCACTTTAAGATATGCTATGGTGAGTATAATGAAATTGCAAAATGTTCCCTTGTGTTTCTTGTTTGTTATTGGTTAGGGTTTATTTACTTATTTATTTTTGGAGGGGGGGGATTCTTTTAGCATAGCATTTCAGCAGAAAATCAAAGACTGTCTTCATGCCATCATATGATAGTATCATTTGATATCATAAAAGACAACTCAAGGTTCAGTTCAGGAGTCAGATGTGGTTTACTATACAGGCACCTGTTAACCGACAATGAGAGCTGACATACTATAATGGAAATGCCCAGTGTATATTTATGGAACATTAATTCAGCCTATAATACTGCAACTGTCAAAATCTATGCATGTAGATTCTATTTCAGACATTTTCCTTTTCTTCCTTGTAATTCACTTTAATTTTTTTTTTTTTTTTTTTTTTTGTGTGTGTGTGTGTCAGAGATTTAAAAAGAGATTAGTTAAATGTCCCATTTGAACTATATTCTTTGCCTTCACACTCTCTGTCTTAAAGAGACAGGGTGAGCATCTCAGTCTTTTGAGAAGATCCTGTTTAATGCAATAGACTTCTCTCTGGCAAGAGCAATAGGGCTGAGGTAACACCATATACACTGACAAAATATTCCCGTAAGTGGATGATGCTTTCAGACTTCCCTCATTTGAAGAGATTTGAATAATGCAAGGTTAAGGGGCTTGGCGTATTACCTTAGGACAGCTGTTCTAGTCCTGCAGAACAACATGAAAAAACACAGAGGCAGCCTGGGATGGGAGGTGTTATCAAACAAACAATGCTTGCCTCACTGTTCCAACCATGAGCACAAGGTGCAATGCTGGGACAGATGGATAGTGAGAAATCAGGAGGGAAAAGCAGAGATCATAAGCTGGAATTGAGGAAAGGCCAGACAAAAAGCAAAGGTATGCATCACTCACAGCATTGAAACTCTGATCTTGAGTTCTGCTGATTTATTTATCCTCCTGAGTCAGGGACAGAGGGAGGTGTCAGGAAGACACTGGTCACTTAAGGAATGAGGGTCCCAGTTGTGCCGTGTTTCAGAGGTACAGACAAAAGGTTGAGCTTACAATAGGGAAACGAAGAAAGTGGGAAGAGGAGAACCAAGAAAGAAGACAAGACAAAAGGAAGAGTCATGTTATCCGGATGGGCTGTCGTTCCTGACACACTGGTTACGGTAGTCATCACAGATTGTCAGCCTCACATAACTAGATTTAGGCACTTTTAATACTACAGAGGTGCTTATTTATAACATAATGACTTTATTCAGATAAATGACAAGTCCCTAAGTACACTTTGATGGAGAGAGGTGTTTCAATGTCTCAACTGCCATTTTGAACCCTATTTTTTTTTTTTTTTCTGTCTTTACTCCTTAGAACAGCTTACCCCTTACCACCATCTCTCTCTTTCACATGTTTTATGTAAGTCTTCCTGGGTCGTTATGTGTCATTTATTATTTTGTAAGTTTGTCCTTCTACATCCCTCACTTTCCTAGGTTGTTCTGAATTTTCACAGCTTCCTCTTCACCTTTCTATCTTGAAGGTGCTGTGTGATCTCATAAAGAAAAAATCTTGTCATCTGTATCCTCGATCATGTGAAATCTTCATGAATGCTTATCAATATGACATGTTTCTGTCATTGATCCATCACGTTGCAGCTGCACTTCTGTCTATTTTGCTGTCCTGAAGATATAACTACATTTTAAGAAAACCATGATACTGGAGGATGTTATTTTTGAATGAGTCTGTTTCCAGTACTACTTATTCATGTTGAAAAGATAGAAACAAAGGTACAACTGTCAGTCAACATAAGGTTGCAAAACTACTTTGCCTTAAAGCAGTTGAAATTTTGACCCAATAACATGTTAATTTCATAGGAGTTTCAAGGCTTTTGCAAGGACCCTATTTCAGAAAATAAGGTCAGTATTCTGAAGTTAGTGACACTCATTTTTTATCAGATAAGCCTGATGTCCCTCATTTGAGTCCACAGAGATTGACCAACTCGTTCCTGCTTAAAAAATGGAAAATGGGAGAGCATGCTCTCCATCAAAAAATCTCACAGCATAAAAACATTCAGAAGCCATCAGCTTATGTGATGTGAAAAGTAATTAAATGCAACAACAGCATGACATCAGCAGTGGATAATTTTCAGACTTTAAATGTCATTCCTTTTAAACTCAAGAGTTGTTTGAGGTTTTTGTCTCCATTTCACAAGACAGAGTACAAAACATTGTGACATGCTTAATATTTCTTCCGCCAAGCCGTCCACTCTGATTTCATTCTCACCCTTTACAGAGTTGTTGATTTCAGCCTGCATTTGGCTGCCAAAAATGCGATTGCACACGCAGCACCAAGAACAAAGTGAAAATGAATTATGCATTGGGAAGGAAGTTACATTTGAGTCAAAAAACTTAAGACTTCAGCACCTCCAAATTACAATATAATTTATGAGTGAATACATTTAAAGAGATAGCAACGGACTGAAGCAGGAGAGGGTCAGCCATGTCGAGGCTTAATATAATTTACAGTGGCTTTCAATTATTTATTTTTAAGAAGCCACTGAGCACACTGGATCTTTTCAGTGGTAATGTCAAAATATGGATATTGGGAAAAAGACATGAATAATAGTGACAGGTTTTTATGCATGATAATGGTATATGGGGACAGTTAAAATATGGATCGCTCACCAGAGCAAAAAGCGCATGTCATTTACTCTGAGAATACACGACTCTATGCTTAGTGCCTCTTCTTCTGCACTACAAAAGTTTGCTGAACTTGATTTTCTTTTTTTTTTTAATTCTTTCTTCTTCTCGCTTTTGATTTAAAACTTTTTGCTTTGAAACAATGGCTGGTGAGTTCAGATTTACTTTCCAGAAAGGGGAAAAAAGCCAGGGCTCTTTACAGCGACTCAGGCAGAATGAAACAAAGCCTTTTAAAACTTTCAGCTCATGCAGTCAATATTGTTTTGCTTTTTATTTATCCGTTTCATGATACTATATTTAAAGGAAGTGTGTGGCTTTTGAAACTCTAGAATGAAGTTTGGAATATCTGTTTTCAATTCCTTGAAAGGCTTCTTTCATAGAAATAGGCAAGTTACTTCAGCACTGAAGCCACAAAATGCTTTTTGATTCTCAGAATCCCTATTTAATAGTTGCCTTAATATTATAAACATCAAAATCACTGAAACCTTGGGTTTTGCCTGCAGATAGATGCAAAATAAGGAGGTCCCATGGCTATTTACTTAGGATTCCAGCCTATGCCCAGACCCCAGAAACCAGGACACATAGTGAAGTGCCTCCAGCCACCAATCCAGACAGAAACAGACCTCCTATAGCTTCTACGTCGTATCTGTCTGTCCCAGGAAGATCTACAATGCCTTAAGGTAGCCATTTAGGCAATTTCATTTTGTCCTGAAATCTTGATAAACATGTCCCATGTCTCTCTGTAGAGACCACTCTGCTGAGCGTTTTCAGATGGTGCTTTTTGGGTCAGTCTTATACAGCAGATTCCAGGGGACAACAGAGTCTAAAAGCCAGACTCTAGAGTCAAAAATAAACTCTTCTTCCTTGGGTTACCGCTGGCATTTTGCCTCCATCCTATCCATATGGTTGCATTACAGTTTGGGGGCAACCTATCTGTCCTTGGAAGTGGCTCCCCCAACACTTACCTCTCATCACATGTATATGTGGTAGTTAGCTTTCCTATTAAGGCTGATCAGAAATAGATAATCAGCATGTTTTGCAATAACAAAAGTGAGAGCCAATGAAGTATTTAACACTTTGGAACATGTGCTTCCTCCTTTTTTACTTCATTGATTTCTATTCCTCTCTTTCACCCTGTTTCTCTCCTTTTTCTGTTTTTTCTTAACAACCTAGAAATGTACTGAAGAATATCTGATCATGCAGTGGAGATTCACTCCTGAAGTGAGAGAGTTCTGGTCTCATAAATGAAACAATTTAAGTATTTAAACAAAGATTTTTCAAAAGGTGTGCTACAACTGCTGGACATTTAAGGTAGAGTACAAACGCTTGCAATTCCTTTCCGTGTTGCTGCTTTACAGGAAAAATAAAACCAACATGGTATGACCTGGTGTAGCTCCGAATTTAAGACAAAAAATCACAGTTTGCAGTCTAAGGTAGAGGAAGGAAATCTTCAGCTGATTGCTGGACATTTGCATTACAGTAGATAAGTGAATCTTTTAGAGTGCTGGTGGTTTCCAGTAACCACTCAGATTTTGGCATCTGAAGATCCCATTCTTATCTATCTCTCCCTAAACATTGCATAAAAACTCTACTTGCCTTGAAGCTACGGCATCTGGTGACAGCCATAAGAGTCACATTAATCCCACTGCTATCATTATTGCCAATACTAAGAGTAGTCCTTATCTAATTAAGTGCAGATCCTCCCCCTGAGCTAGTGATCCTTTGGCTCTCTTGGGCAAAGCAGAGAAATAGTTACTTTTAGGGTGCAATACACCTTATCCTTAACAAGAAATCTAAAATATGTCAGCTAACGAGACTGATTTTCTAAATTTTCTGGTTATAAAAGCAATGTTAAAGCTAGCTGAGGACTAAATACAAAAGGCATAAGCACCTAAAATTACCTGAGGTGAGTCATTCTTTGTTTCTGTATTTGAATTTAACTATTTCTCAGAGGTGGAGTGTGCTTATCTTAAATAGAGAGGTACAAGTGGGCATTTTGTCATTTGCCACTTCAGGAAAGCATTGACCTGAGTTTTATACTTTGAGAATACTTATGGGAGGTTTTACGGGGTATATTTTTGTTTTGTTTTGCTTGGTCAGTTTGCTGTTGGGGTGGGTGGGTTGTTTGTTTGTTTGTTTTTCTATTTATTTTTCCTTTTTTTTTTTTTTTTATTTTTAATTTGTTTTCTTCTCTAGAGTATTTTTTTGGAGAGAAAGGGTCCATGGCCTTTACTGTCCTTTCAGCTGCCATGCTGGTGGAGACAAGCAAAAACTAGAATTGTGGAGATATTTGATGATTGAATTCTACAAGAGTTTATTCAAACTCCTCTCATACTCAAGGACAGCACTTTTTTTTTTTTTTTTTTTTTTTTTAATTTTATCAAGTTAGCATGACTGGTTCATATTGTCATCAACAGATCAGAGCAGACCAAATGACAAAGTGTGTCTATGTATGAGATGAAATCACCACTTTCCCATTTGTCACAGTAGAGAGTGACATTATGAACTAAGGAGGAAATAACTTACTAAGCATTGCACCTTCTGAAATTCCTTATTGATTTCCTGGTATGATCTTGTCTGATACCACAACAACACAAGAGAAAAATGGGAATTATCTGATCTTTGATTTGTCAATAGACCTCATTTCTTGGGAAAGAATGTGTCACAAACTTAAGGCAAATCCTACAGCTAAGTAGCTGCTCAACTATTCACTCCGCACTGACTTCGTCTTATTTGTCTTGCAAGAAAGTAAGGATCACTACGTCTGATTGTTGGTCATGAAACACAAACTGTGGTGGAGGGCAGGAGTGGATTCTTTTGGTTTAGATATTCATAGGGAGTGAACATTGTGAAGAAAGGTGAAATAGTGTCATTCAGATGCTGTTCAAGAACACCATTCAAGAAAGGCAGGGACAAACAAGGCACATGTGTCCTCAGACAAGTTTGCATACTGGGTAAGCGACTTCAGTACTTCCTTTGTGGATGTCCTCTTAAAGCCCATGGAAAAGTGAGAAAGCCAGTAAAATGGGGAATTAGCAGCCACCTCACCTTAACCTAGCCTTTCATCTTTGCCCCATTACATGATAGCAGAAAAAAATAAAACAAACCCTCAAGCCAGAAGAGAACAGTTCCTCACTTTCTACCACAAGCCATGTAGGGACAAATAATGAGCTTAAAGTTGAGAACTGCACAGATTGATAGGTGAATGAAGGATAAATAAACCCGTTTTGTCTTTTCAATGCATTACACTGTTGTTCCCTTTGTGGAAAGGGAGTTAACTGGCACCAAGCTGTTTGTCTTCTTCAAACACAGATGAACTATAACCAGTGCCATTCATCACTCAGTTCAGGGGCACTGCACCTGTGAAAAGATTGGCCTAAAAACCAGTAGTAAAGATTGTCCAGTCTAGTTTCTTATAAGGCAAGACATTTAAATGCTACTGCCTAAAAATGCTGGATTTGCTGAGGTTTGCAACAACAGTCCATCATGAACAACATCTACTCAGAAGCCCTAGAAAGCAAGGTTGTCTTTTACCAATAGCTGACCTTATGAAGCAACATTCCTAACATGAGCCCTTTGAGCCAAATATGTCACAGAAAAAGGGCTTTCCTGATGATCTTCAATCTACATTTGGAGTTGCCAGTCTGTGCCTTGCAAACTTCCGCATTTTCCTCACAAATCATGCAAAACCCTTAAGGTTTAATGGTCTCTCACACTCTCTTTCCTCGGGTGATTCTACCCTTCAGGAAGATTTATGCATACCTGTCAAAAGCTTCTAGATTTCTATCTCTCTTTCTTTCTACCTCTCTCTCTTCTCTTTCTACCCCTGAAGTTTCAGAGCTGGTTGTCACTCTTTAACAGTTTATTTTCCATAAATACACAGTGAGCATCTCACCCTTTCCTCAACACTGGAGCACATTCTGCTTTCATATGCAAATCCTCTCAGTCAACAATGTAGCAGGAATATGTTTAAACAAGAATAGAGATAGCTAATCAATGTACTTCCTAAGATTACTTATTCCTGAGTTGCTGAGTCTGCCTTTGCTTGGTCCTTGCTCAGGTAGAACTCTTGTGAATGTCTAGGGAAGTTCAGTTTGTGAAACAACTGAGAGAGATGTGAGTAAGAGTATTAGCATAGGATTTTATCTTAGTCTATTATTATATCAGAGATATCCCTGGAGTGGACTCCTGAGGGTATAAATACACTGCAGGCTTCTTACTGACATCCTTCTATTACTATTGTGTATTTTTTCCAAATCAGGTGCATTTTATCACTTGGTCTGTAAGTCTGGGCAGCCCCACAACATTATACAGATATTCCAGGAGTGCACACACATCTACAGTGGGCATCTGTAGGGGGCTGACGCTGGCTGGGTGCCAGGCACCAACCACAGCCACTCTCTCACTGCCCTCTGCAACTGGTCAGGGGAGAGAAAATGCAACACAAGGTTCATGCATTGAGGAAAGGGAGAGATCAGTCACCCACCACCATTGAGGGCAAAACCGACTCAACTTGGGGATATTAGCTGGGGTTGTTATCAACAAAAGCAGAGCAGGATAATGAGATGTAAAGTAAATCCTAAAAAAAAAAAAAAAAAAAAAAAA
>VZRR01002177.1:120644-133455 GCA_013398015.1 Oreocharis arfaki
AAAAAAAAAAAAAAAAAAAAACCACAAAAAAATCCCCACAAACCAAAAAACAAAAAAAACCCCAAAACTGAAAAGCCAATTTACCTAATTAAAAATTATAGGTTCAAACTTACCATTACAAACGAAAACAAATATGAAAACTATTTGGTGCAAAAGGGATTTTTTTTTTGTTTAAATTGATACATCTGCACATCAGCAATATTAACTCCTAGAGTACCGTGGGGAGGTGAAATTGCTTCTCTCAAGCACATTATGCTAAGGATCCAAGAGGTTGCCTCATTTTGACTCAAAGATTATCTAACTAGTGATCTGCTGTGAGTTTTCTTTATCTTCTTCAGTAACAAATTCAAATGATTTCTTCAGTCCTCAAATGTATCTGGTCTAGCTCCAGTTAGGAGCTACATATGAGCTCTCAAATTCTCATTCCAGGATAAAATTACTGTCCTGGATCTTATGCTTTCAGCTCTTATGACTCTCCTTTGATTTCTGCTACATCCAGCTCTTGCCCTATTCACAAACTTACAGCTTTCAATATAAGAAGCTGCTGCTTTAATTGAACTAACTTTCTAAATTGCACAATTGCCAGTACTGGATGCATTTCAAGATCAAGAACACCATTTCCATGTAGTTAACTTCTCAGTCTCTTTGTTTTGCTTCCATCATGATTCGTATTTTCCTTTTTCCTCTCCAGCCTGCATGTACAGTTGTGAGTTATAGAAATCAGAAACTGGCCTAACTGTCTCATCCCTTTGAAATCTAATTGTTTTTCTTTCAGGGATCCCACCCTGATTTTGAATATAACAGTCTTAACCAGGGTTTTTTTTTTGGCTAGGATTCTGCCTCTTTCATTTGCTGAGCACTTTTTCCCACCACATTTTTTTTAACAGAAAATTCAATGGATTGTGAATTAGTTTGGGATTTCCTGTGAACCGGAATGAGACATGTACAAAAATATCCTTAAATTGTCTTTTTCTTAAGACCTTATGCATGTTCTGGTAAAACAATAAGAGCAAGTAAAGTTTTGAAGGGCATAGCAACTGGAGTGATATACGACATGGCTTGTGTGAGAACTACCCACTGATTATACCATTACAGGAAAGATGCTGCCCTTTGCACATACTGGGTTCAAATCAAGTTCATAAACAATCCCCTCTCTAAAGAAGAAGGACAAGTGTACTGATTCTCCCTAGGTTGCAGCAGTGAAAATAAGGATTCAATCCGAAGAGATGGCATAATGAGAGATATGGCCTAAGTGTGAACACATTTTTAGGAGGTAAATATACCCCGACCCGTAATGCACAGAACCTTGGTGTGTTGATGGTGGTTTACCACAGATTCCAGATGTTCTCATCCAGCTTGGCACCATAATGTGCAGGAGATGGATTAACACATGAGAGACAATTTCATCATGGAAGATACATTAGTCACGGGTTGCGTGAAATTGATATTTGACTCTTATTGTCTTCCTTTCATTTTGTGATCTTGATCTTCTTTTTTTTAATTTTTTTTTTTAACTTGTTTGTTTACTTTGCTTATCCTGTGTGTTTTATAGGTGTTGCTGCCATATAACTACACTAGAAGGCTGAGGATTGAGAAGTAAAACCATGAGTTAGGTCTTTGGGGGAAAGGTACCTTTGCATTAAAAATCACCCATAAAAAATGTTCATAAAATAGTACACAGGACATGTTAAATAACTTATTAATAAATAATACCTTCCTGCTGGCAATTCCTCCAGCAACAGAGTATAAAATACATCTTTAGTGATACTTTAAAAAATATCAACCCTTTGTAAACATAAAATTCTCTGTGTCAGTTCTTACCATTCATCTTAAAAAAACAAAAGACAATACACATCTCTGGATAAACGAGAAGTGCAACAGCTCTTTAGACAAAGAACCCTCCTTTTTTAAAACATTTGTTGAGAGTGAATGAAAGGGAGAAGTTAAACTATAAAACCCCTTAAAAACCAGTTGTTCACTTATCCACTCAGAACAGTCAGAACCAATAGCAACAATTAAGTTTTTCTTCAGTTACACCAAGAAGTAGTGTATTCCTCAGCCCTTATCCTGAAATTCTATGAAAGAATTATTAAGTCCTGCTCTCTTTATTTCTCCTTTATCTTCTTTTCTCCTCTTACTTCTGCCATCAGCCATCTAGAGCAGGGAGTTTATAGGGCTTCCTGTGTGGATGCTGTCAAAGGATGATTTTTATATTTGCAGTGAGCAGAACATTTTACAGACCTGCCAACCACTCGTCATATGCTCATGTCCCTCTTTTGCTGCCAGAATGGGCTGGAAATGAACCAGCTGTGGGAGATGGAAATAGAAACATTCTTTGTAAGTATTCATTCAGGTACACACTGCACATTTTTTTTGTATGGTATGGATAAATCCTTCTGTCTGCTCACAAAAAAAAGTGGGTAAGTTTCTTCTAAGAAGGAGATAAAGCAAATGGTTGCGTGAAAATGTACCCATACTCTGTGGATATCTGCATTTAATTCTCAGTTATTTGCATGTATCTTGTCCTAGCTCTGAAGTAAATGTGCCCTTGAGGCAAAGATTCCTGGTTTGGAAATGATGTAAGACAGAGAGAACTTGATGTCAGTCATGACTGACTCATCTACATACCTCATGACCCTTTTTTAATCACATTCTTTGTTTCTCATTTAGCTGGAGGTTTTGATTGTAAGGGATATCCCAGCAATTATGTAGTCAATGATAATAGAAATCTGATTTTGATCTCATAGAATACTTTATTTCCAACCATGTTTCTCATCCAAGAAGCAAAACCAATAATAAACAGACTAAGTGGACAATTAGTGTTGATATTAAATTACTAAGAAACAGAATGTTTGCATAATAATTGTTGATAATAATGTATGAGCTCTCTATGGACCACAGAGTATTTACATAAACTACTTATCCAGTAACTCTGAGAGATGGATTTAAAGTTTCTTCTAATAACTTATAAATACTATTATATGACCTGCTTATTTTGATGTTTTGTTTGTTTATATGTATGCAGCAAACTAATTTAATAACTAGACTTTCAGAAAATCATTTGGGAAAGTGAAGAAAGAATTTCTGATATGCATATCTTGGTATACTCTCTACAATATAGAAAGGTCTTTTACAGAAATGCTCTTTATCAGATCTTCCCTAAGTTGGTCCAGGTATTTTTCTAGATTATTATTCAGTTCCTGGGGAGCTGAAAATAACTGCTGGGTGGAGTGGGTGAGGAATGCAGAGTCACGCCAGTGTTAAATTAAAAATTGGAGATGCTTTGTGAGACTTTGGCCTCAACACTCAGCTGCAAGAGTGTAGGTCCATGAGCTTTTTCTATTGCATATAGGATAGTAGGGCAAACTATAAGAAGTTTTCACTGTGTTTAGAGTATATCAGATTCAGATGACTCCCGGCCTGGTGGTCATACTTTACTGCTGTGTGCTACCTGAGTTATTGAATGCTTTAGGGAAACACTTTATATCTTCTACTGTGGAACCTCTCGTAAATCAGGCCACCCATCCTCAAACTGGAATTGCTTTGGGTCCAGCAGCCTAAGCTGCTGAGGGTCTCCCATCAATCTGCTCTGTCTTTGAGTCATAAGGTTAATAAGGCACATTTGTGTTCACAGCATGAAATGCTCCACAGGTTTCCATATTAGGCATTTATCCTACTTTTAAGTTATACACTAATTACCTCAGGATGCTTTAGTGCATTCTATGAGACCTAGTTGTTAAGTAAGAGAGTTGTGTGGGCCTGGATTCATTCTGATAAATCAGTAAATTATGGAAGATAAGCAACTTCTTATAGACAAAATCTAAACTGAAAGAGAGAACTTGGTGATTCTGCTCTCAAAATGTGCCTTCCTGAGCAGATTACTATAATGTAATTTAGTATACAGCCTGATAATGTTACCTAAATTTGCATTTACTGCAGAGTATTTGTATGCAGCAGGACAGCTATGAAAGAATAATCCTATAAAGACCCATCCTCACTACTCTGCGACAATAGCTTCTTGTAATTCATCTCCTCTCAAAGCCATATGCACAATATAAGACTCAAATAATGTGTAAAGGCAAGTCCCAAAAAAAAGGATTAAAAGTACAACTATTTCAGTAATTGTGACATTGAGTAAGAAATCTGTAGAAATCCAAATCTGTTTGAATATAAATTCATGAGCCCATGAAGGGGCATCTTTTGAATAAATTAGTTACGGTGGATAGTTCACCCAATTTTATTACAATCTGGAAGTGAGGAGCTCAGTATGATATCTTTTTTTACCTGATTTTTAATGTCCTGAAGCATTTGTCATGTTGTTGCCTTTGTAATCACTAGCTTTTTTAGAGGCAAGCAATCTCCCAGTCTGAAAAACACACAATAGAGCAATGTGCTGCAGCCATATCCTGTCAGTTTAGTCTCTGCAGCTTCAATGCCCTGTAAATACCTTAGGCAAACCTTAGATCTGCTTCAGCAAGGACATGGAATTCCAATGTGAATGTGGTTTAAGCTGATCCCCCAAATTTAGTACTATTTGCAAACAAGTTGTTCTAGAAGGTTGTTCACTATTCTGATTTTGAGAGAGTGGTCTCTAAAAATGAAGATATTCCTCAGTTGCTTCATGACATATTTCTGTGCAGGTAGACAGACAGACAAAATCAACAATCTCAGGAGAAACAAAACTGAATCAGTGTCAGTCCAGCTGAGCTATAAATCTGAGGAAGGTCTCAAATCCTTTTAAATTTAACTATATCTGGTATTTTTTTTTCCAAGAAAGTGAAGAAATTTCAATATCAGGAAAAGCTGCTTGCAACAGGTCTCACAGTGACTTGTATTAAAACTGGGAGCATTGCAGAAGTTATTTAACCTGAATCCAGTGGTCACAAAGCTTAACTATTTCTTAAAAAAAAAAAAAAAAAACAAAAAAAACCCAAAAATTAATATCTTAAACCAACTGACCTACAAATTATAAACAACTAGTACAGGCTTGTGTGTCCATGTTCTTGGTTTTCGAATAGGACCAAATTCTGTCACATCAATATTCATCACTCATGCTTCAGGTTGAAAGGGGAAGTAAAAATAAAACAAAACAAAACAAAACCAACTCAGAAACATGAAAAGAGGAGATCAAAGGACGAGCCGTGAAAGAGAGAAAAAATTCTTTTCAAGTGTGTTGCATTTTTTCTCTTGGTAACGGGTTCTCATCACAAATCCTAAGTGAAGCGACCATCACAGTGTACGAATACAGCATAAATTTTTTTGCTTAACAAATAGATATACATGTGTCTGTAAAATTTAATATATATATAAAGTATATATGCAGGTTTGTTGTTAGAAACACCCGACTTTTCTGAAAAAGACGAAAGAAGAGAAAGAGGAAAGTTGTAAAGTCAGATGTGTTAGAAAGCATGCATTTCTTGAAAGAATAGAGGAGTGGCCCATGGTTGCAGCCCCTTAGGCTGTTCTTTCCCTGTCATAGATTGCTCGTGGGCTGCAGTCCCTGTCCCAGCGTTGTTCTGTGAATTGAGGGACGGACAGAGCTTTAATATGGAGCTTAACTTGGGAGGAGAGGAAAAAAGGCAATTGTTAGATTTGAAATGCTATCTATAGGAGGCCGGCTCTGTAGTTAAGTTAAATTCTTGTGAGGGCCAGGAAATGGAGAAAAACTGCACTCACAGAAGCCCCAAGGTAAAGATACAGAAGAGTCCAGGTTCTGCTCACTGACTCCAGCAATGAATACAAGACACTGTGTAGTAAACACAGCCTTTCCTCCTTCCTACCAGTACCGATGCCTGTGGCTTTAAAGTCAAGTCAAAAAGTGACAATTGATGACTGCAAGTGATAGTAATTGTACAAGATGACATTGCTTGTATTCTTAGGATAAGAGCTGGAAAAAATGCGGTTTTCTACAGTCATTGGTTTTGTAGGAATAAAAATTGCTCAGTCAAAATTTTATTTTTATGGTCTATGAGCTGTAAAGACCATTTAAGGTCAACTCTTCATACTGTATTAGGTAAACATTTAAGAGGTAAATACTTTTACCCAAGTTTGCTGTAAGCAAAGAAATAGACCATGAAAACTCAAGAGAATGGACTTGATGTTTTCATGCTATTATTTTTACTGAGCTAAAGCTTCAGTTCTAGAGGTGTTCAGAGCCTCATATTTAACGTGCAAGCTTCAAAACATCACAAAAAGAAAATTGCATTGACACAGCTATAAAAGAAAAGTATTACAGAGTCTTTGGATTGCATGTTCTGTCACTGTGGTACCAGAACCATTTCTGTTCTCACTAGTGTTCATGTCAGGGAGAATTGGGAACCATAATGGCTGAGGTCTAACCACAGCTTTACTTCTGTTTTCCCATCTCACTGTACCCAATTATTTAAGCTAAAATGTCTGTGAGCTGTTCCAGTGTTTTCACTAGGGACAGCCTAATCATAATAAACATTTTATATATTTGTCTGACTGTGAAGAGACAGACCCAAACACTTTAGTCACAGGAAATAAGGACTGTGTGCTTATGACAGCTGATTGATGCTATGGAAGGAAGTGATGTGAGTAACCTGTGGGACTTGCAAGTCCAAACCCAAGCACTTTTGTTTTTTTTAGAATATTAGAAATAGATAATAGAAAACACTTACTGTTATGTTTGAGAATTTAAGCACTTCTACCCATGCAGGAGCTAGAAGTAAACTGAGTAATTTCTCTAATTCAAACAGTACAAAAGAGTAATGGTTTTGTAGTGAAGATTTGCTGTCAAAAGAACCACCGAAGTTCTCATCTTACACCATCAACACCTCTTCCTGGGAAGTCCTCTGTCTGGTTCAGAGAGGAAACAGGAAACGTGGCGCAAAAGAGGAATAAGACGGAGCTCGGGGATGGTGAGTAATGTTTAAGATATTATGCTATAAAGAGTGCTCGTTCGTTAAATTCTTCTAAGACTAAAGAAATTGCATGTTACACAGGCACTGAAAACACCCTTCTCATCTAGAACACATGAATACATTTTTTCTGCTTACTTATGCATACACCAGAGGGAAATACTTGAGGAGCAGCTCCTAGTACATATTCCCCTCTCCTAACTGTATGGCCAAACTGCTTGAAAAAATATTCCTCTCATCCTGGATTCATGACTTGTGTTCTTATCTGAAGAGCAACTCATTCTCAGGCCTAAAAGTGTTCTGTCTCTTCGGTCCCCGTCCTCTGGATCTTGTTGGTAGGAAACGTGCAAAGGAACAGGAGATGAAGTTTTGAATTCTTTGAAACAAAAAGGGAGATGAAGCCAAACCTCCTGCTTCTGTTTTGGAAAGTACCTCTTACTCAGTGCTCTTTCTATAGGCTGGATGGTTCCTCAATCAGCGGCTGCTAAATGAGACACCCGTGGTTAACACGCAGAAATTAACAGAGGTGTGCATGCCCACACAGCTTTTGGAGTTACTACAAGTTGAGAAAGTGCTACAAGCATATTTCCAAGGTGAAACACAGAGAATATTCAGGGTCATAATGTGCCCCCCTGGTAGACTGCTGGTACTTAAGAGAAATACTGTTATTCTGAATCCGTATTCTGAGATTGGTTTTAGACAAGTTAATTATACCCATTTCTGCTTTTTCTCTCACAGTAGCCCATCCTCTTAACACCTGAATGCCCCTAACTGTAAAGCAAGAGTGTATTGTTCCCATCAGGCTCACATGATTGTTGGGCTGCTTAATAATTAACTGGAAGAAGAACATGAAAATTCTCACATTTTTCCATGCAAAATGTGTCCATTTGAGCTTCCACTGCCATGATGCTTTAGCTACTTCCATGGCCTTTTGATGCAAATATGACAAAGCAGCAACCAGAAATTGCTCTTCATGGGGTGCATGAGAAAATGAACATTAAAAGACTGAAAGTTTGGCTTTTGATGTTTAAATGATTTGTGATGGCGACCTCAACTGTGCTTTAATAACTATTTTACCCAATTAATTTCCTTAGATATTTTTTCTATGCTTTAAAAATGCATGCTCAAATTTTGTTGTTGTTTTTTTTTTTTTTTCTTTTCTTTCTGAAGTCCCTGTTTTGTTTCCTGCACTGTGAAGTACAAAAATGTTGCTGCGGTAAATTCCTTTGTTTTGCCTTGTACAAATAGTAAAAGAGTATATTATCTTCATTTTTCTTCCTTCTTCCCACTTAAATATGTACAAGATCTTTCCAAAGGATGAATAGGAAGGGTAAATATATATAACGATGTTTTGTTTTACTGATGAGAAATTGCCATGCCCTTCCATGAGACAGGGTTGAGAACTGAGAAAACTGATAAACCAACAGACAATATAGGCAACATTTAAACCACAAGATCTTGATTCTCAGTTTCTTCTTTCTTGCGCTGTACACAGTAGCGGACTCTGAAGGGGTCAAGGACCTAATTATCCCCAAAAACATTTGGTGTTACTTCCTGAACTACTTGTTGGAAATAAAAAGGGGCTTTTTTAGAAGGATGTGCACAGAATTTCTATGGATTTTATGGACTTCATAAACCCAGGAAATAGATACCTGCATACCCCAATATGGTCTTCAGACCAACTCTGAGACCCCTTTGCACTGTCTTACTCCAGCCGGTATTTTAATGGATTCCTCAATACCAGAGCTAAAAGTTTTTCTTTTAGTCTCTGTAAAATACCCCAAGAGTCTGTTTCCATTTCTTTTTCCCTGAATACTATATTCAGGGAAAAAGAAATAGAAAAAAATCCCTGTAGGGACTTTCAGGCTTGACTTATGAAGTCAGTAGATTAAAATAATCAAATCAACTAAATAGGGCCTGGGGGAAAGCTGGGTAACCCTCTGAAAACACCCAAAATGTTGTAAAATATGTGGTGTAAGAGTAATGAATCACAGGTCACAAAAAGAATAACAAGGGATGGAATGAGATTAAGAAAAAGAACATTTCCACTTGATAAAGTCTATATATCCTGTGCAGAAATCTTCCAGTGAAAGGAGCTATTCTGACTCATTTATAGATTGGCTAAACTACATTAATAAACAAGCTGTAAATCTCTTGATTTCCTGAGTTAGAAGGAAAACTGGCAAGATCTCCTGGTGGAACAGGTATTTTACCTCTCCAATGCTTATGATTCTATCACACATGGTCCCTTTCAATTATCAAAGCATCACGTGCTCATTTCAGCAACATGACTCCCATTAATGTCAAAGGGAGACTCAAGATTAAAAACCCCAGGCGTCACTTTAAAAATGCAGGAATTAAAATGATGTATCATTTCTCCACCAGAGAAACCAATTCCCCAAATATGAGACCCCCTTGCATTTTTTCTTCTACAGGACTACCCTTCCTTATCCTCAGCACCCAAAAATAAATACCAAGTCCAGATCGCAATTAACCAAGAGCTTCTGAAGGTGAAAAAGAGAAAAGCAGAGACTTTTTTTAGCCATTAAAGAAATTAAAGACTTTGCTTTTCCAGGGAGAGTGTGATTTAAGGGCTAATCAGCACCATGGTCCTACACATTATCTAAGAAATTGAAAATTACTGGCTACTAAACCCAGCTCTCAGAAACTCCAGGGGGAATCTCTGCAAGGCCTCTGATAACTTTTGAGTCTATGCTTGAATGTTGTTCTCATCTTAATTAGAAATTCATCGTGTATGTGTTTGTGTATGTGTTTGCATTTGTATATATGTTTATTGCTGTATGTGCACATACTTACACACATATTTTGTCTCCATATGGATGCACACACATTACAGAATATATAACTCTTCACTCTAATTGCCTGCTTTCTCCCCTGTCATGTTTAGCAGATTATGCTCTCTACGCTCTATTTTCCTTTCCCTGTATTGGCAAAGACTTACAAATGCCCTATTTGCTTTCTTTTATCTCATTACATTATTCAGTGGTTTTCTGTACACATACACTCAGAAACATCAGCAAATAACTTACTTTCAAAGAGCTTTAAGGAAAGCAAATGTGTTTGTTAGAAGTGTAAGACTGACTCAGAGCATGAGAAAAGTGTTTGCTCAGGGCGAAAGATTGCCGAAGATGCAAAGACGACTTCAGTCCCACTGTTTTGGTAACACCAGAAGTCACCAGAATCTCCACACCTACATCTGTCAACAAAGAAAGTTAATCTGATTTAAGATAGAAGGAGTATCTGAAGAACAGTGCAGTGCCAGGACTGGTCATCAGCTTGCTGCTGCCTGCTTGAGTTCTGCATAATCCCCTGGAAATTCCCCATGCACCCCTGTGACAACTGATGGAAATGTGAAGTGTATTTTTCTTTTTCAAACAGATCAATAACAACACAAATTCTAGGAAAAAGGTGGGGCAGCTACTGAGTGGAACAGGGACCTTCAGAACAGAATCTGAGATGCTGAACGCCTTCCTTGCGTTCATCTTTGCTCTCCAGGCCAGGTCTCACGAAACCACACTGGTCAAACACTGGAAAATGTTTGCGAAGATCTTGTGGGATCTCTCTCCTTTAATGATATTCAAAGTTTGTGTGAATAGGGTCCTGAATAGCTTAACCTAACCCTTCTCTGAGTGAGAGGCAAGATGATTTCCAGCAATCTCTATAATCCAACGTACTCCACGATTCTTTGATTTGTTAGAAATGGGAGAGAATAAATGTTTATGGATCTGCAAGCAGATGGAGCTGAAAATAAACAGAGAAATTGTCAGCTTAAATGTGCCCAGCACTGTTTTCTGGTACTGAGGCCAACTGGCACAGAAAAGGCTATGTCCATATTATTAAATGCTTTTCACCTTCAAAAGAAGGTGGTTGTGTGTAAACTTGAGCTAAACACAAAACATATCTGAGCTTGTTGGCTCGAGCTAAACACAAACCATATCTGAAAATTAGAATATCTCAAGTCAGATGGCTCGAAAAGGTGTTGGGAACCACTGCTACAATTTAGCTTTACAACCAATTGACCTCTGGAATTCAGAAATATTCCCCAAAACTATTTAATTTATTAGAAATGGTGTAGCCATGACACCAGAGATTTTTATCTTCCCAAAGTAAACGTGGAAAAATATTTATACTTCTGAGAACTACCACAGGTAAGGTATCTGGAATGCTCATCTTTCTGGCACTATTTTTGTTAATTTGCCTGTTTTATTTTGGTTTTGGTTTTGTTTTTAAAGAATGCCTACCTAGAAAACGAGAAGTTTTTTTGGTTTTTTTTTTTTTTTCCTTTTCCATGCTGCAAATTATGGCCCATGGCTGTGTGACAGTCCTTGTGCATGGTGCTCTTAAAGACATATGTAAGATCATGTTTCTGCATAGTCTTGTTCTGATTTATTAGTGCAATTTCTTGATATGGGGAGGGATATTCTGGGAAAAAAAAAACCAAACCAAACCAAACCAAGCAAACAAACAAACAAACAAAAAACAGTGTCATGTGAGGGATGAAAGACAAAGACCAGATTTTGAGACTAGGAGAAAAACTGTATGCAAATATTTCATATGCAGAGAGGTTCGCTTTTAAACTGTTGTATTGTTTGGGGCTTTTTCCATGCACTTAAAGGGTGTCTTCATAGTTCCTTACAATACTTTTCCCTCATTATTAGTTTTGGATTTTCTTTTCATTGTGTTTTTTGACATTGTTTGTTTGTTTTATTTTTCTTTCAAATTAATAAGTTTTGGGGGTTCTGGGGGTGGTTTTTTCCTTGGTTTGTTTGTTTGTTTTCAGCTCACCAAATCTCAAACAGAAATATGTTTATGTCTGGTTAATGTGTTCTTGGCATTTATATTCTTACTCTATCTTTCAATCTAGCCTTGAAGATCAGATTAAAGTGAGGAAAATTTACAGTGTTATTTTATTCCCCTCTCCTATGAAATAAAACAGCATTTATAAGCACAATGTCCATAAGAAAATGGGCACAATCAGCTTCTTGATGTAAGACAGGGTGCACAAAGAATTCCTAACTGAATCTAAGGTACTATTTTAATTAAAGTCAGTGATGGGAAAAAGTGCTGCACTGACAATTCAGATCGTGAATGATTTGGTTCATCTACAAGATGTTTCTTTCTCATCCTCTGCTTCAGCAATTTACTTCAGTGAAGGGCAAGTTCAGACTACTCAGCTCTTCTCCAGAGGAACTTACCTGTTCTGGCCTGGGCTGAAGTCCACTGAAGAGCTTTTTGGTCTGCCAAAAAGGCATCACTTCTATTGATCTGCGCTGGACTTCAACAAGTGACCTCGGGGTGACTGTCTGTGTGAGCTCTCACTCGAGAGAGCCTGACTTTCAACAAGGGGGTTTTTTTCATATTGATATTAAAGCAGGATACCTCATGGATTAACAGAGCATGAAATAAAAAAATAACCATAAGGAAAGAAAAAAAAAAAAAACCATAAGGAAAAAAAAAAAAAAAAAAAAAAAAGAAGCAGGTTTGTGTTGCTTGTTTGTTGTAATTTTTTTAAAAGAACATCCCCATTCTCACTTAAATTACATGTGTATAAGGGGGGGGTATTGCTCCAATAGGTCCAATAGAATTTCTTTTGATCCACAATCCATGTCACAAATCAGAGTTTCGCCTGCAGACTGTTAAGTTAACAGAAGTTAACTGGAAAATCTTTGTTCATAGCTGCTGCCTTTCTCAATGATGACCCATAGATGCTAAAACACACAGAATATAAAAAACAAAACGGATTTTCTAAGCAGACTACACACACACCACAGCTGAGTCAACTGCTTACCCACAGCGCACACACTCAGTCAGAAAAATAAAATTAAAAAAAAAAAACCCTTAAAAAAAAAAAAAAAAAAAAAAAAAACCCAAAAAAAAAAAAAAAAAAAATTCTGAAAACCCTAATCCAA
>VZRR01002177.1:133500-161812 GCA_013398015.1 Oreocharis arfaki
AAAAAACCCCATAAAAACAAAGAAGTAAATTCTGTACATCCTAATGCCAAGGCTGTTAATGTGGGGAAACAATAAGTTCACTCCTTGGCATTATTCATGTAGAGACGGGAAGGGTTTATTTTTTTTCCCTGAAAGACAGAGCTGAGAAAGATACATTCATTACACTGTTGAAAGAAAAATCATTCAGCAGAAAATATAGGTAGCCTAGCTCAAGAACAAGAAAAGTAGATTCTTAATCTTTTTTTTTTCCCTCCTAACGAGCAGATTGTTTCTTTTTATCCTTTTCTTAAAGGCATAAAAGAAACAATACAAATCCCTACAACCAAAAAATCAGAACCAGACAAACTGAGAAATTAAAATTTCACACAAACTATTTTCCTGTATCAGACTTTGACAACATTATACAGACTCTAGGCAGAAAACCTGGGTTAAGTTCATAAACTTCTCTTCATAAATTTGAACAGCCACTAAAATAAGTGAATATTGCAGTACCTTGACAATGACTTCATGAAAGGGATTTCAGAGTTGTGAATAGTCATAAGTCCATCACACTGGGAATGACCATTTCTATCTTTCAGAAGTGGAAGTAATGCTGAAGTAACGCCCGGGTGTTCCAACCAACAGAAACAGCACTGGAAGGGAAATGAGTCTTGAGGATTGGTGGTAAGTTATCTGTGATGTGGCTCCTAGAGTTCTCAATGAGGCATGCATTGCCGTCACCTACTCTGGAGATGCTTTAAAAAGGCAGGAAAAAGCAGCTGGTTGTCCAGTCCTTCCTATTTCTTCTGTCCATCCACAATCTGTTCTGGATATGCCATGGCTGATTTCACATGCTGGATTTCTCTGCGGAATTTTAAATTACTGTTCACAAAGACTGTTGTTTTATCTCCAAGATAACTCAACATCTTTAAGATAAAACAGCGTTGTACATGTAAGCCTACAGCTCCTTTAAGGAACTGTAGTAAGTGTTCAATATTGTGTATATGTACAATGTTGGATGGCAATAAATCCTATCATACTAAACCCAAAAGATTTCTTTGTTGTCTTTTTGTATAAAGTGCCCATCTGGGCTAAATATAGTCTCCTGTTTTTTTCAACAAATATGACAAATTGCTGTGCTTTATGGTAAGCCAAAGGTACTTTTAGTAGTAGTTATCAAGCCTAATAACAAGCAAGAAGGCACTCACTTTGCAGTACTGTACACATCTCTTGACTATTCCAGGGCTTGGCAAAAGACATAACTCTCTAGATGAAAATAGTAAATAACTAGGATGCAGAAGATCAGGGAAGGAAGCATTTGCCTTAAGAAAGCAAAGTTTAAGTCCAGGTTTGAGTTCTTTGACAGATTCTAGACAAATGTTCTTAATAAAATTCATGCCCTGGAAGAAGCAATATGAATGAATGAATGAATGAATGAATGAATGAATGAATGAATGAATGAATGAAATTTATTAAATTAACTCCATGGGGTGGGAAGTAAAAGAGTTTTCTGAAAGAACGATATGTTATGGTAAACAGTCCATCGTTCCTGCATTCAAATTAATAAACACAACTTTAAGGTCCTAATTTCCATAACTTGCCACAGAATTGGTCTGAACTAGTACAGACACTGTCTTTAACTCTGTAACATAACAAAATCTGGGGAGGTGGAGGCATCCTGGTTAGATAAGAGTTTGAGAAAAAAGTGCCTTAACATTTGCAGAGGGATCTGAAAAGAACATGAAATTTCCTTCTTTTGGGACACAAAAGAAGGTATTTTCTAAGATCAGCGTTTTACCCTGCCCTACTGAAAGATACCAAAACAGACATCAGCAGAGGTCCCATGCTTTGTTCTACCAACACAAATAATGCCCCTCATATTTTTTTCATCTGGGTACCCATCTCCCTGCCTACACAGATATTTGTGCAAGATTATCACAGCCTGTCTGCTTAGGCATTGGGAAACAGACACAAAAGGACAGGTATGCAGCTAAGCATTCCATTTCCATCATTCCGTCATTTCAAGGCTCGTTTTGTTGGATGAAAATATGGCAGATGTCAAAGGAACTAAGAATCTCTAAACAAGCAATCTCTAAAGAAGGAAGCAAAATGAAGGAGCAGTGGAAAATCAAAGGCTGTCATATGAGTCAGGTAATGAGAATAATTCAAGGTTATTATTTCTTCTGCTTCTCTAAAAACTTCCACCAAGTATTAGAGTGATTATTTATAATTTTCATTATATTGATGGTATGACTAAAATCAAAGTCTTTTTGTGCTGACTACTTTCAAGCAAATAGGTCAGATTCATCTCTCTCAGTTTTGGAAGTCTGAAGTCATCTGACCTATTTTAACAAGTCATTTTAGGATGAAATGAACAGCCCTGAGGAACAAGCAAAAATGCTCATATCTCCCCTTTACTTATGAAAGGAGTTTAGAATGACTAGTTCATACTGAAATGTATAACTTAGAAGTCTTAGCCTAAGTGAGATGAATTCTTCCTAGTCTTTTCGACTAAGTTTATCACTCTGAAAAATAGGTACCTCATCTAAGATGGTTGCCTAGATTGTCTCCATAGACAATGGAGAAAACTAAGTACCTCTTGATGGAAATTCTTTCCACATTACTTGGACATCTTTCTTTTGAGAGGACAAGCCCTCCTCCAGACGGGAAGCTGGCTGGCTAAGGGCCTTCTCACTTGCAGGCGAAGCGAGTGACATAGATCAGCGCCTTGCTGAAAGCACAGTGTCTTTTCCAGAGACATTATAATTATATATATAAAATAACAAAGTCAAGGATGTTTACTGTTGACTCAATTGAGGATGGATTTCACTCTAATGGCTGGTTATAAGACAGATAGGGAAACATAAAGTAAGAGTGAAAGAACAATAAAAGTGAGTGAGAGGGAAAATATAAGAAATAACTTCTTCAAGCCCCATGAGAAATAAACACATTTACAACTATTTTATGCACAGTTAAATTGAGATACAAATACGCCCAAACAGTAAGCCAGAGCCAGAGACACAATATCAGGGAAACAGTTCCCAGACATTGGGAAACAGCTGCATGCTGGTGTCCAGAGAACTCTATCTTGTAAGCATTATAGGCCACAGAAATGAGTACTGGAAAATGTCTGAATGTGAAAATAGTGAGGGAAAAAAAAAAAAATCATGTACAATAAAATTCCAGGCTGACTGCAGCCAGCAAATGGATTCTTAGTTTGGCTATCCAAATAAACATGAATTCTAGCCCCTACTCTGATTCAGCTTTCATCTAATTAATTTTAAAATTCTGAAATTAATTTGGTAAAAGTTGCTTTAGTGGGCTTTTTTTTTGTTTGGTTGGTTTTTTGTTGTTGTTGTTTGGTTGGGGGTTTTTTTGTTTGGTTTTTTTTTTAGTTCAGGTAGTTGGGAATTGGATTATTTTCCTTTCTTGTTTGTATTTACCCCCTATTTCCCCTCCATCAGCTCTCTGTAGCAAGCTACTCACTAAAATCCAAACCAGATAGCTGTTGCTCCATTCTCATGATGAGACACGTGGGCCTTTTGGAGTTAGAAACTGAACAGCTTGGGTAAACGTGGTCTTACCTTTGCTTCTGCAAGAGCATGAAAGAGAGAGGTGCACTGTGGTTTCCCCCCCACATGTGTGTTAGCTACTTCTTTCTTCTCTTTTTTCAGTCACAATTCAAACAGACGAAGGTATGAGAGGAAGATATGTAATGAAACCAGGAAGACTCACCCCACGGGAGTGTAGTACACTGCAATATAGGTGAAAAGCCAGTCTGGTGAATGACAGTCTCACACAGGAATCATGCATCCAGCACCTACATGTGTCCTTGTGAATACACATGCACAATGCCAGCCACCAACAAGGAAGAGGCGTGGCTGTGTTGCAGTTCCTCTTCTCAGATTAAAGAAAACCCTCTTGAAATAGCTTCATTTTTTTGTGTCTTCCACATTGTTTCTATAAATCTGCTGAAATGAATGGTGCTTTAAGGCTGTAGAGTAGCTGGCACTCCTACCAAGCAATTTTGATAATCTTTTGATAAAACTCCTATAGAATATAGCTATGTCCCAAAAGGTCATGTTGGCTTAAAGATCCCTAATATTTTCCCTCTTTTTTTTTCTTTCTTTACTAAGTGAATATATATTTAAGCATGTGGATTTTTTTTTTCTCTTTTGTTTTGTGGGATTTAACTGATAATGACTTCCTAATTATGATGGCAGAATATTTATCTGTACTATGATGCTTCAGTAAATAAATAAAACTGATGGGTTTTGTTGGTTTGTTTTGTTTTATGGTGTTTTTTGGTTTTTTGAGTTTTTTTGTTGTTTGTTTTGTTTTGTTTTGTTTTGTTTTTTAACTAATATAAGCACTTTACCCCAAGACCTGGGTCTCCCAATTATGAACAAACAAGGAAAAATACCCCAAACTCACCACTCTCCAAGTACTGCAAAGATAAAATGCAAACAGTTGGAAACAGATTCTCGGCAAAGTCAGTGCCATGTTTGTCTAGAGGAGAAGGTAAAGTCAGCTCTGTAGACTTCTTGGAACAGATCTTTCGTCAGTGTAAACTGACACAGCTCCTCCAAAATCAATTTACACCAAATAAATATTCCTTCTTTATTTTTGCATTATCTATCTTTGCATTGCCATGCAAAACAGCAGGAGTCACCTTATAGAGGCTTTTGTGTATTTTCAGCTCATTGCCAAGTGCCTTTGGAGGTCTGAAAGGACAGCCCACTACCACAGGTCATTTGTGCTTCTTTCTGTATCAGCAATAAATTCCTACACACAATTCTCCGCTGTGCACACAAATAATCATAGAAAAGGGAGAGAGCAATTTTCCTTTCTCTGCTGTGTAAGGTAATATTCCTAAGATCAAGGCCTCTAGAGTTGGTTGGAAAAAGAAAGGAAAGGTCTTTCAAGTCTTTCCAAGTCTGACCGCTGTGCTAGCACATAATGTGGGCAGATAAAGCTGAACACTTTCTTGAAGTTATTTCCAACATAAGCAGTTGTACATTTAAAGCAATTTTCACCTAACATTTTTGCTTACTTTTTTTCCTTACCTCTAATGAAACCAAGTTTGTCTTAGCAATTAATAGGGTATTACAGGGTTAATGAGTAGCGCACCTTCTCCTTCCTTCTCGTACTTATCCCTCCTTCATATTTCCCTTTTATCCTCTTCAGTTCCCAATTTCTTTTCCTTTTCTCTTGTTTCCCTTCCCCCTTTCTTCTTCATTTTGTCATTTTGAATTTATTTGCCCTTCCCCCCTAAACCTGTATTTTTAAAATGATTTCTAGACTGATACACTTATAATACAGGAAGCTGTCCTAGTATTTTCTATGCTGCTCTTATACCTCTACATCACACTCCGTCTTCCCGAAAACAGCTTGCTGGAAAGGGAATGGTTTTGAAACAGGCTACACATCCACAAGGAATCAACATGACTTATAATGATATTTCCTTTCTTTTTTATCTCAAAGTAGAAATAAAGGTGAGTAGATTTGTTAAGTAGTTCTCTACTTTTCTTCACCTGCAATGAAAAATGCTTTTCTCTAAGAAAACTTGAAGCCCAAGTCTTGGGATATAGGCTGATTTCTCAAGTATCTCATCTCTGGTCAATAGAGAACAGATTATATGGGTGATTAGGAGCATGCACAGGAAAGTTGATTAGTTTCTCATGGCTTTTTTTAGCAACATTACTTTGAGTAGCCTAAAAACTATTGTATAAAGAGCAGACTTAGTCCCTGCCATGAACAGAGAATAAGAAGGGTATTACTTAAGGCCCTCTGAGCACTGAACACAGCCTAGACAGATTAGAAGATGAGATCATAAACCTGTTAAAACCTCTGTAGGTAGAAAAGGAGAATACTGAATAAAATGAAGCTACATTTAATAAAATATTGCAAAATTGAATAGATTGAACTTGGTTGTACACACAGTGTTACAGACACAGAAACATCTTAAAGATGAAAGTGCCAGACAATTTATCCATGTTGTCCCAGAGACATCAGAATTCTGAGGGTAAAAACCTCAAATGTAAGATAGGTATTATTAGTGACCGGGTCATACTTTTAGTTTAGTTATAACTTAAAACAAACTTGGACCCAGAACTGTTCTCCCTCTTTTAAGATCAAAGGAAAATTTCCCAATGACTGCATTTGATGATTTCAGTATAGCTTTAAGAGTACTTAAAATTTTGAAACTTTGAGTTTGATGAATATTATTTTATTAGTATATATTTGGCAGATTGGGCACTGTTTTGCAAGATATTGATCGCATCTCTAAATCTCTGTTTTTTCAGCTTGTAGCAATTCTCCCTTGTTCTGTCACCCCAGGCTCTTGTAAACAGTCTCTCTCCATCTTTCCTGTAGTCTCTTTTCAGGTACTGGAGGGGCCTGCTTGTGAATCTGTGTCTCAAAGAGTTCTTTACTAATTTCAGTTTTAAATAAAGCATTCGTGAATTTTTCAGAGCAGGAAAATCACTGTTCCAGGTGTCTATGTCTAGAATATAGTTTCATTATTATTATTAACTTACTTTTTTTTTTTTCCAGATATCAACTTCTGCCGCTTCTGTCAAATTCTGTTTAGATTTCCAAATCACAATTTACATCTCGAATTTTCAAAAAAAGAAAAAAAGTTTCCATAATCAAAAAAAATTCTGTTTTCTTCCAATTATGTTAAAAAAAAAATTAAGATATATTGCTTTGCCCTACAAAAAATCCATTAATTTACATCATCAGACTATCACTCATATAGCAGTATGATATTATTGCCACATCTTCCTCAGTGTTACAACTCAGCATTCTTCTTTTCACCCCATCTGCAGCATTCCTACATGTTCTTAAATATTTACTTCCTTTTCCCAGAGGGATTACAAACTGAAGTCATCCCTGTTTGCTTTATCACTTATATATGCCAGATACAAACATTCCCTTTCTTTTTTTCATTTTATTTTGTTTTTAATGTAGGGATTAGAGAAAGTGAGACAGTGAGAGTTGTGAATATGTATTAAATAGAAAAGAAGGGAGGACCCCAAATTAGAAAAAAGACCCATTTTTCAGATTCTAAAGTGCCATGAGACCTGTCTGTTTGACAAAGCCATTCACTCTTTGTCAGACTGAAAAATTTCAAGTGTTGCATTTGGAAATTATGGACTGTGAAAATTTCTCAAAAGTCTTTACTGGTTTCTTTCAGGTCACACTATTAACAGATTTGGGCATGAGTTCTTCAAATGTATATAGAAATGCACTTGGAAGACGACATTTTTTGCAGTTAAACACCTCCAATCACTACCCAGGATTTATCATGCCCAGCTATCGTGTCTCTTGCTGCCATCAAGAAAGGAATGGGTGGGGAAAGAGATTTCATTATGGTTAGTTTATCTCCACAGGCAGGATGCTTAAGAGAACAGGAGAAAAAATGTGCTCCATCTCAGTAGTGGCCTGATAAAATCCTTGTCATCTGCAGTTTCCTTTTCAGAGTTTTTTTCTTATTTTGGGGCATTTCATCTAAATCATCACTCTTTGGGCAGTTCTGTGTGAATCATAATCTGTTCTGGTATCACTATCAGTGGAAATGGTGCTGTCAACATTTATGTTGGTGCTGAGGTTGTAATTTCATGACAGTAATGTTCCTCAGTTGATATAACACTCTTCTCAACCTGGAGGAAGCTGTTGCTTGGTGCTCCCTCGCTATGAGCCCTTTGCTACCCAGGCACATGGCAGGCTGAGAAGACATAGTGCTGGCCATGCCATATTTATTTGCCCTGGTAACAGCTCTTAAGATTGTTTGGAAGAACAGTGATACTCCCAAAAGCGTGAGGCAGTAAAATTCGCTGGTTCTAGGGGTGGTTTGAGAGGAGGAAAGAGGGAAGGGATTGCTCTGACACAAATCTCCATATTGAATTTAAAGTCACTTATTCAGTCTGTAGAATTCATCTCTGTGTGTCTCATAAGTAACAGATGATGTCCCTACATTTTAGAGCCAATTAAAATGCTTCCATAACAAAAAAAAACNAAAAAAAAAAAAAACAAAAAAAAAAAAAAAAAAAAAAAAAAAAAAAAAAAAAAAAAAAAAAAAAAAAAAAAAAAAAAAAAAAAAAAAAAAAAAAAAAAAAACCAGCAAGCAAACATGCGTCCAAACACGCGTCCAAACACACAAAAATTATCTTTCCCCAAAAATACAGCTCAAGAGCACTGATAGTGGGTTATTTTCTAATCTTCAACATTTTCTCATCTTCTTTCCCTTAAAGCATAGGAACAAGAAATTCATATGTATGTTTGCTAGTTTCACATAAAGTTTTAATATAAATATCCCAGATATGAAACACAAAGTGGAACAAATGCCGAAAAAGGATACTTAGAAGGTCAAGGGAATGGAGAAATTTTCTTAGCAGTCTAGAAAGCTTGGTTTGTTGAGCCTTTCAAAATGAAAGGGATACAAGAGAGGATTTGATTGCTGTCTAAAATAACATCAGGATAGTTTTAATGGTAACATGAGAGAAGGAAAGGGCCTATTTTAGCTAACGGGCAATGTTTGCAAAAGAGAAAATGGGTATAAAGTGCTGAAAATAAATTTAAACTAGAAAGTTGAAGAGCATTCTCACTCATTAGATAAACTCTGTTCTGTACAAATCTACCAAGCAGAGACCTGGGAGGAAAGAATCCTCATCTTTTTTAACATGGAAAGTGAAAGAGCTCATACTGCATGCTACTTGCCATAGTGGAGCATTTTTAGGACCCCACCTCTTCTCCCATTCCTATCATTACCTGAAAAAGAAGAAAATTCACTAGTTTGTTTAATCATCTGTGTTTTGGATATTATATTTGCTATAGCAAGTAAATTGAATATACATTTAAGTCACACAACACTTCTTCAAAAGATTTGGTATTCCTGTGGGTGGCATGGACTTCTGGCCTGCTACAAGAGCAAATCAGACACAGATCTAAAGGCAAAAGAGATGTGCTTGCAAAGTCAGAATATGGTCTGTAGCAGCTAAAATTCAGTAATTTTCACTGATTGGTTCTAGTTTAGAAGTCTGGGGGATTTTTTTTTAAGATTAGGCAAGATCAGAGTAAAAGGAAGAAATATTATCTTTTATGCTATGCTGAGCAATAAAGTTGTATAATGAATATTGGAAGAAAATTATACAAATTATGAAACAGTCTACATAATAACTAAAAGCCAAATTTCTTTACTTCATCTGAACTCACTCCTTATTCAGCCAAATAACATCCCTCTACTAGCTGTACACAAATTCTAAACAGACTGCTGCTAAAATCTGCAAATAACCCCAAGACTTCCTTCATATCACAGAAGTTTAGTATTAGTTCAATAGTCTCCACATTTAAGAGTCAAATTGGAGTCCCTACTTGAGGACTAGAACAATCAACCTGGCAGACATATAACCAATATTGGAAATGTCGCAGAATTCCTCAACTTCGAGAGGTGCTGCTCTCATGAGCAAATCAATAAATCTTGAAACACTTCCTAACCTAAATTATAAATTCTGAAACATTGGCAATTTTTTCCAGGAGGTTTTATGAATTATGCACAGTTCATTTGAATAAAAATATTTCAAACAAAAAAACAAACAAGCAAACAAACAAAAAACAAACAAAAAACAAACAAACACACAAAAACCAACAAAAAACCCCAAGCAAACTATAACACAGGCACCATGTAGTAAACATTAGCAAGCAATTAATGTATTTCATGGTCTTAATTGAGTTTGTATAATTACAGATACTCATTTACTTCCCCATCCCTCTATCTAAAATGCTGCTTCAAGTTTCACATGGATAAAGTGTTTACTCATTTGGTCTTGGGTCATCAGTTCATGTCAGGCAACCAGTTTATTCCATAGTGGTCTATCAGTATTATGGAGCTCTCTGCTTCAATAATTTTAAAGGCAGCACAGGCAAATTTGTTCTAAATTTTGGGTTCTAGAAATGAAAGAAAAATAAACAAAATATGTTAGTTAGGAACATCTCCTCCTCTCCCTGAAAGGTTGTGTTCTCTGGGAATACTGCATACAGCTCACAGTGACTGTGTTCCTCATAGGAGACACAGTAAGATGGGCTAACTTCTTTAGTTCCCTGGCTTGCCTGGCCCTGTCTCTCAGGAGATTCAGCACCAGTTTATCAATGATTGCAAGATGTATCTTAGATATTATTTTTACTAGCTGTCTGTATTTTATATTGCCTCAGAAGAGTGTAAGTATCTGCAACATTTGGCCACATTGTTCCAGTCTAATATGCCTACTTATCTACATTACTGGGATCACACAGCAGGTGGCTATACTGTCAATGAAGAATCAAGTTCAAATTGTTGAAAATACATCTGACAGTTTTCTTCTTTGTAAATTCTGAATGGCTTTGGATGTGATAATGTTACAGCTCCAGGTACCTTCCTCTTCTATGGTGCTTTTGACATTTTTTTGTCACTCAGTGTTCTGGAATTTGGTGTTTGGTTGGGTTTTTTTTGTTTTGTTTTGTTTTGTTTTTTTTTGTTTTGTTTTGTTTTGTTTTTTTTTGTTTTGTTTTGTTTTGTTTTTTTTTGTTTTGTTTTGTTTTGTTTTTTTTTGTTTTGTTTTGTTTTGTTTTTTTTTTTGTTTTGTTTTGGTTTGGTTTGCTTGGTTTGTTTTTTTGTTTTGATTATTGGTTGGGAGGAAGGAGGGTGTTAACACATAAAATGGCATCCTAGGAAAAAAGGTGTTTTGCAATTGTGATTCTTATACTTACATTATTTTCCTCCAGTCCCTCCATGTCCAGGGCAGTGGTACAATCACCATCCCTGGAAGTATTCAAAAAATGTATGGACGTGGCACTTGAAGGCATGGTTTAGTGGTGAAGGTGGTGGTGGTGCTGAGTTGACACTTGGACTTGATTGATTTAAAGGTCTTTTCCAACCTTAATGATTCTATGATTCTGTGAAAAGCTTTTGATTTGCTTGCCACTTTCAAGTAAATTTGATAAGGAAAGTTTGCCTTAAAATTTAATTCCTAGAATTTAACATAAAAGAAATGTATGCATTAAAAATAAAACTCACAAAAACCCTACAGAAATGCTACTGAGCATGACCTTACATCTTTGTAGACAAAGACATCTTTGTGTCCCTAGAAGAGAAAGCTCTATAAATCCCTCAGTTTTGGAAAAGTTCCTTCTCTGTTAAATTGCTTCTTAATAAATGAGATTGATCATACAGGATGCACTGTGGTACTGGATGGTGCTGCAGTTTCTCTTCTCTCTCCTCATTTGCAACCTTAAGAATCTCCTAATCCCAGATGAGGCTGCTGGTGTCCAGCCACACCTGGCATGAGATGGTCATGGACAAAAAGGAAGGGTCTGATGCTGTGCTGAAAATGAGTGAAATACACGCCTCTCTAGGAGAGAAAGAGAGTGAGACAGGAGGCAATTAAACGAGTCTCACTTCTCTGCAGGAGAGACTTGACACGTTCTCTTTATGGTGGGCACATCTGCCTTTCCTTACCTGAAGACACTCTGCCAAGACCAGGTTGTTTCCTTTCCACACACTACCTTTGAAATGGCTGAACTGTATTGGAAAAATAACACTGGTTTTAGTGTGGTAATCCAACATCTTGAATTACTCGTGGATACCTGACTTTTGTGTCACAGACTGCCACCCTTCTGGCCCTTTTCAGTCCATGTCTCTCACTGTTTATCTAGCCCATATTTCTTCATCAGTTCCCCTGTGAGGATCCTGTGGTAACAATTTTCAGTGTCTTGTGGAATCCACAGTAGACGTGTCCACTGCTCTTGCCTCACTTACCAAGCAAGTCATTTCACCAGAGAAGGTTATCACATTGGTTAAGTGGTGCTGCTGCTCCTGTTTTCTTTCTTGTCCTTCATTTGCCTGGAAATGCCTTCTAGAATTAACTAATCACTTTCTCAAGGACTACACACTGACCAGCCTGTAATTCCACAAACCCTTCTTCTTATCCATTTTGAAGATAGGAGTGACCTTTGCTTTCCTCCAGTCCTCAGGCACCTCTTCAAGTCACCAAAACCATTCAGTCACTGTCAAGAGGCCTCACCATGGTATGATCCAAGTCTCTCAGCACTTTTGGGTACATGGTATCAGGACCTGAAGATTTAATTTTGTCTAATTTGCTTGTTTTTCTTGCCCCAGACTCATCTCACCATCATTTTTCCTATCCTGCATGTTGTTACTGTCTGTGAATGTTGTTTGGGTGTTAATTACATTCCTGTCCTTTCCATGAGTCTCACTAGACTGAACTCTACCCTCTGGAATTTTATGAGTTTGTCACAAAATGGGACCATGTTCGTTTTGTTTTTTTTTTTTTTTCTTTTTGAATAGTGCACTGAGAATTCCTTCCTAGCATTCCAAGGAAACATTTACTTGCTTACTGAGCATGTAATTCTCCCAGTAGCTTCCATGATAAGCAGTTGGGGCACTCTGGTTTGAAGGCATTTTCAGCCCATCTCATGTCTGAGAAATCTGCAAATTTGTTTTCAGTCACACATACACCAATGTCTCCAGAGTGAGAGGGAAGCAGAGGCTTGGAGACTTACTTCATTTAATGAAGACTATATCAGATATTTTCATGAGTAATTATATATGCTGGAATTAGGGTTGGTCTCTCATGTAATCTTTTCCCCTTTAACAAAAAAGTAGCATGGAATTTTAAATCCCTAGATTGTCAAACACTGCGGTAATATTCTTGCCAATGAGTTTACTGTCATAAGCATTTGGAGAGAAAGTCCATTTAAAAAGAATATTCATGAAAAACACTTTCTGAATACGTAATTGGGAGAAATGTCACAGCAATTGTTAGAGTCGTACTCACTAATTAGAGAAAGTACAAAATACCATGTGATTTATGTGTTTCATCAAAACTAAACTAGGATTTTTGATATTGTATATTCACAATGAATTTTGCTTGTGTTCAGTATACAGACCATGCTTCAATTGCAGAAATCACTCACTGAATCATCAGGACGGAACAGATGCAAGAAAATTGTGATCTTCTTGATGAGAAACAGTAAAAAAAAAATAAAAAAAGAAAAAGGCACTGGATCAATTACTCACTGCAAATTACACACTTGGCTACCATGATCATTATAACCCCTTCACATCCTGTTACTCTACACTCCATTATTTCTGCTTACCCCTATGGAGCCTGCCCTTTTACCTTCCTGACACTCCCCCCTTTTCTAGCTGTCAAACAGACTATTTCAATCCCTGTTTAAAGGATTTCTTATTTCTCCTTTGTGTGCTGCCTGTATCCTGCCATCCCTATCTCTCCCTCTTGCAGCTCCATCAGAGTAGTGGCTTTCATGCCTAAAATGGTGGGGGAAATGCTGGTTTAAAGACCATCTGGCTTCTATTCACAGGGACACTATTGAAAACCAAACTGGTTTCTTAAAGCTCTTACAGAAGTGTAGAAAACTGTTCTTTTTCCCTCCTCAGCTTTTAAACTGAGGGATTTTTTATATTTTTTTTTTCCCAAAGTCTTCAGACCGGTTCTTGAAACTGCTGCTGTCATGCAGGAGCCCTGTATGGTTTCCATAATGAATAGCACAAATAATTTTTAACGAATTCTTCCTTTATCAGCAGAGCTCAGCACAAGAAAGGATTATGCATGGTGAATTTGATATAGAGGACACAAAGGTACTGGCTTATGGGATAGTTGTTAATTGTTGGGGCTTATTAACGATATTTCTTTAATTTACCATTCAGCTGTCAAGGGTGCCTTTTTCAGCCTTTTACAAAGAATCTAAATATTATCCCCTCTATCACTGTGAGGTGTGGCAATCTCACTCTCTATGTTTAAGATTTAATCAACAAATTCAAGTGACTTGGCCAAAGCTGGGTGCAGGAAGGAAATCTAGGATGAAAGAANCGCAAGAAGGAAATCTAGGATCAAAGGAAAAAAAAAAAAACAAAAAAAAAAACCACAAAGAATCTCAAAATCTATGCCAGCATTTTAAGCATCAGATGCCTTGCCTTCACAAAGCACAGAAGAGGTTACTCTACTGCAGTACTCTAGCTTTCATAATATCTCAAGCTGCTCCATGCTCTAAGGCATAAATTTGCTTTTTAATAATTCCTGTCACTGGAGAGGATGTGGAGGCAAAGTCATTAAAAATGTTTGTGTTGAACACTGAAAAAATGTTAACTTTCACTTTGATAGCTTTCTGCCTATCCACCAGTAAAGTAAATCTGTATAAATCCTATTACTTAAATACAGGCTTGGGCCTGTTTCATCAAAAGATGTTCTATATATATGGTCTGTGGTAGAGCCTGAAACAGTCGTTGTTTTGGGGCACAACAGTGGTGGAGCATCGAGTTCCACCTCCAAACCAAATGGGTTCCTTTGATGTCTGGATCAGACAGATGTGGTTTACAACAGGACCTTAGCAACCTCTTCTCAGGAACAAGGTGTGGTAATGATCAGAATGGCTTATGCAGGGAATGCCACCAAAGGAATCCTCCTTTGACTGCCACTCCATTTTTCCTTGACTCAGTGATCAACTTAGTACACACTGAAGGTATTTAACCCAGATGCTGGCTGGATTTGCTTTGTGGTACTGTGAGGTCACATAACCAGCTACCTACGAGGGACTGATGCCCCTCACTCTGAAGAGAGAAGATGAAACATTGTTGAAATAAAATACTGAGCAAAAAAATTCAATGGTAAAGGTGGCAGCGATTTAATAAGATTCAGTGATGAGGTACCCTTGATGATTCACTGCATAGGGAACAGGGTCACACAGAACTGTCAGGGAGACCTTCCTGTTGGGCCATAAGGTTCAGAAAGGACCTTCTCAGAGAAGAGTCTAGGTGCACTTGCCTCTACTTCTAGTCCCAGGCTTGGTCAAAAGTTTACTTCTAAGTGTTTATATGTGCACAGCCAGTCCTTTATGTCCCTTACCTCAGATTCCGAAGTATAGGATGCCATTAATCTCTTACCGAGGATCAGTTGCTGCAAGGAGTCTCAGCCTCAAGAGCAGCATCGAGAGGCCTCCCTGTTCAAGGGGAGAGCCCACTGCAGTTCAGAAGAACTCAGTGGATCCCAGTCTGCCCACTATTTATAGAGAAAGTGGATGGAATTATGTTTGCATGTCAGCAAGACATCGGGGTTGCTGTTCCTGACAGCTTTTGGCTACCACGTTGCCAGTCCAGTTATCAATCTGTCTCCAGTCATCACAGCCCCCACGAGTGGTTATGGCTCAAGGGATTGGGGGGAGCACACCCTCACACCATCTTCAAGCTTAAAAAGACGGAATAACTTGTGATCCTTATTTATGCAGTCTTCTCAGTCTGGGTGCTCAGACTGGCTCATAGCTGTAAAGGAAACAAGTCTGAATTTAGGCTACGGAAACAGAAACTGTTGTGATCCTGTGTGGAAAGAGCGGGACTAGAAGTAGGCAATAACACCCCTGAAGCAGAAGAGCAGCATGAATCTTACTTTGGATTTTCCTTTACTTGAAGTTAAGCTCATTATATCTGGGACTAAGTCTGATTTCATTGTCTTCAGACAGAAAAAAAAGTTGGTGTCTGTTCCCTCTGTCTAGCCTATTCTAACCTGCTAATACAGGCAAACATGTCTCACTAACTGAAAGGAATAGAAGTAATAGGACTTCCAGGTTTTCTTGCCTTAAATAGATATTATGCACATTATGCAGTTCCTTAATTTCAATAGAAAATGTAAAACAAACGAACAAACAAATCATATATGTACTTTCCAGAATTTACTTCAGTAAAATCTGTGAGAGTCTGTCTAGTTTAACCATAAGAGTCATTTAAAAATCATTGTAGAATGGTTGTCTAAAACGATGGCCTCATACCTCCAGGGTCTTTTCATCTCTGAAAAATTCGACAGAAATCATTAATTCTGTATCAAACATTTTGGAGAATTAAGATTTTCTAGAAATTTTTGTGATTTTTGTTTTTCTTGTATAAGAGAATTTTGTTATGAAACAACCTTATTTTTAGACAACTCTAATTTTTTGAAAACCACTTTCCCAAGCGTTTTCCTATTGATTAACCTTGCTGATCCTATAAACAAGATATTCAAAACCTCCATTGACAGAAGTTAACTGGTTTTAAAGTGAACTGAGACCACATTAAATTGCAGGCCTTGCTGTCTGAACTATGTGATAAATATCTAAAGTGCTTTACCTAAGATGTCTATTAGAAAAAAAAAGTTTTGGATAAACCCCTGAGGAATACCCAGAAAAATCCTTCTGAGACCACCCTGTGGCACAAAGGCAAATACCAAACACAACATTGTAGGTATCTCTGTCATGCAAGCTTCAGCTATGAAGTTCATCCTGTACAGAGGCAGAAGAGGAGCTCCTGTTTTTATTCAGTCCAAAGGCAAAAACATCAACTGATTCAAAGGGCAACATAGCAAGACCCCTAACGAGAAGTAAAACAAAAAACAAAAAAAAACCCAAAAAAACAAACAAAAAAACTGAAACAAAACAAAACAAAACAAAAAAGTTGGATACAATTGCCTTTGTTCTTCACCTCCTACTGCCCCACAAGTTCAAAAGAAAAAATAAAAAAAGAAAAGGAATAGTGGGCTTCGCTGAATGTACACCCAGTAGTGAGCATGGCACACGGTGAGTCAAACACCACACCATCAAGGAAACAGTCCTGGGCAACTCTATAAGGAAAATCTCAACCCATGGCAACAATTTTAGAGAATAAGCTATTTTTTTGTGCCCAAGAAGGCAAAACTTAAGACTTAGAGTAAACATCTTCCATCTCCATGGATACCTTGTTTATTAAATAGGTAGCTAGATGCTAACACCTCTTTCGCAAAATCGTCTCCTGACAGCTGTGATCCATACTCGGGGAGACAGTCACACACAGCCACAGGTAAGGCAGCTCTTTCTCTATGGAACTCCTCTACCTCTTTTGCAGTCTGGAAAGCACAGCCGCCCAAGGGGTTAAAAGGCTGTGCTGGAGGTCACACAAGGTGAAATCCAAAGGGGCCGAAGGCTTTCTTCATCCTCTATGTAGCACTCAGGCCCTGTGTTGGCTGTTCAAAGGGATCTTCGGGGAGATGGAAGCCAGCCACGGCGTCTAGGGATGAATACGTCAATGACAGCAGGAGGACTGAATGTTTTCATCTCCTCTCTAATCACCAGGGCACAGCCACCAGTTTGCACACACAGGAGTACCTGCATCGCTTCCTTATCAATGTTCCGATCATGTGAGTCTTAAATCTGCTGGAATGACAGCTCAAGGCTGATGTATGAAATAGTACTTAAAAAAGGCTGCAGATGGGGGATAGAACGTCTGTTCTTTAAGTGTGCATATACATTCCTTCTTCCATTTAATACATTTTTGAAAAGCCCCGTATTTTGCTGTGCTAACTGCTGCCAGCTGAGCAGCATGAGTGTAGCAGAAAATCAGTGTTTTTCATAAAAAAAACAAAACAAAACAAGAGGTCAGTCCACTATCCATTAGGTTGAATCAGAGAATTCTTTTCTTAAAATACATACATAGAGAGTAGTGGAGGGGGAAAATATCTGGACATGTGCTTTATATTAGTTGTCTGGTGATGGCGACAGGTGCATTTGTCAGGCCCCAGGGAGCAACTCCGTTAGATTCACTTTATTAATTGAGCAGATTACATGTTTTAGGAGATTTATTCCCTCCTCCTCCCCCCTTCCTCCCCCTCCCTTTTCTTTGATATTCTATGGTTAAAGCAAAGAAGAGGAAAATAAACTTCCTTTTGGCTTTATCAAGTTATAATTAAGCATGAGGGGAGTGGAAGAATCTAACAGTAATGCAGAGGGTGCATAATACTGACAAGGTCAATTATCTCCTGATAATTCTCACCACAGCAAGTATTAATAATATGAATAATGTTAATTGAATGTGAGTTTGTAGAGTTCTAAATCCTACTTTAAAGTTTCCTTCCACATAATGCAGACAGGACGGTGTATGCAAGTGGGAGGTTAATTTAATGGCCTCCAGCCCTATAGATTTCTTACTAGGCTGAGAGTCTTTGCAGTATTTGCTGCCTGTCAAGATACCTGGGATGAAGAATGCTGCATGCAGGAAAGGGAGACTGGGGAAACACCATTTGTCCAGGATTCTGGATATTTTCTGCGTTAAAGTGTTGAACGTGTTCCTTTCATATCAACTTTGATTGAAAAGAAATTCAAATCTTCTGGTCTGAGATACTCTGGACTCACAGTTTCTTTTAGTGGCTTTGACTCAGATGATCAAAATCCGATTCTCATTTGAGGCACATGATAATAAATCCAGAATAGCTGCAGTGTGACCAGGTGCCTTAGCACAGATCAGCAGACCTGTCCTGGCACCCCTCTGAAAACTCTGCCTCAGGAATGGTCATATATGGAACCACATAGCTTTTATTTGTGCCCATTTCATATAGCTTATGAACCTTTCCTGCTATTACATGTACTTTAAACTCCAGATTATATGTTTGGGAAAAAAAAAAAAATTGTTTGTTTATTTGGTAGGACATTGCCAAGATAGGGTTCTATTTAGTTTTATCTGGTGATCCTATATACCAACAAGTATAAATTAAGAGTCTCTTGTACTTTATTGTGTCCGTACTATGCTCCCACATTCACAGAATACTAATACAGCCAATTAGATCTTCCTTAAACCCATTTCATTCATTTTTTACAGTGAAGCCCAGTGTGTTTACTAAGTAATATTGAATTTGAGCTTTTCCTGGAAAAGCTCACGCTTTTATATGACCTCGATCTGTGTTTTATTCTAGGTAGAATCACAAGGACCAAGCACAACTAACTAGCCAAAAGTCAATATATTTACGTTTTTGCTCCAGAGAAACAGAATAAATAATAGAGATAGTTAGATTGCCCACTGCCACAAGCATCCATTTTTCATGGAAAATTTATGATCTAAGTACACAAGAGATTGTGAATACACAAAAAAGGCTAGTAATCCTGAGTCTCTGGAAGACAACAAAAAAAATCTATTTATATCCATAAAATGTGCTCACTAGTGGGGGCAAGATTCATAGGGTGTTGTGTGCACAGTGCAGCACAAATATTGACTAGTAAAAAGACTGTTTACTGCTGAAGAGATGGGAGACTCATTAGTGGCATAACAGAACCATAAGCTGGCCTCCTCCAGAGGCACAGAAGTTTGTAGCAATGAAAATGACGTCTGAGAAAGATGCTGCCATCTGTAAGTTTGCACACTGGAAGGCTTAGGGAGGAGAGAAGAGCACGACATTATTCTGAAACCCTAATGGAAAAGTTCCTATGAAGGAGAAGCAAGCACTTGGGAAATAAATGCAATATAATGAGGAAATACTTTTGGTTTCTGATAGAGTATGGCAGTTAGTGAGGAACAAAAAAGTCTTTTTTTTTCGTTAGTGTTTTTCCTTTTAAATGCCACATTCTTATTTCCCCTGGGAATTATAAAACATAAATTTACATTTTGACAATATATCCCTATGATAAACAAAGTGTCCCAATGATTATGTTTGGGCCATTTCCCCCCAAAACTCTAACCCTTGTGAATTGAGAAGTGTGATATAGTGAGTGACAGCAGTCTAGGGACAGAGTATTAAAATTTGAAGCCTGCAAGTCGTGTTCAATAAAAATACATCAAGGGGGATGAAACCTTTACAATTCACCAGCACATTTTACTCTACAATTTTCAAAAGGAAAGTAGCAGGGGTCTCAATCAAAGCATGTTGAAATGTTCCATCAAACACATCTCTTCTAAATGTAGCCTGACAGTGCCTGCTTCCATTTCCGATCTTCTCACTTAAATGGGTAACACATGTGTAAATGATGTTTATTTTATTGTAAATAGAGTGTTGTCTCTGTCCTTTAATATCACTGCTCTGTGTTTGCACTCTTGGTGTCTCCTTTAACTGCTAATGCAGTATTCTCCTATACACATCTATAAAGTCTGGAATGGAGGTCTCTGGGCAGCTATTCCATCCTCCTGCATTGTGGCAGGATTGACATCATAGACTTTTTCCAGCTCTAATAATTGGGTATCACATCCTGCCCCGAATATTATTTCTTCGTTTATACAAGCCCTTTCTGGTGCTTTATTCCATTGCTTGAACTGTTCCTCTGAGGCTGGTTAAAGATTTTCTTCATATTCAACATTTAGGTTTTCTGCTGAAGTGAGGTGCAAAATGTCCTCTTCTGTCCTTGTTGAGAAACGGAGTAAAAGTTGTTCTAACTTTTCGTATATCCCTTAAGAAATGTGTAGCATGCTCTGTGCTCCCTATCACACAGCTGTGAAACAGGGACTGGTGGATGAGGGAGAGGTGCGGCTGCCTGGCTTCTCGGGAGACATCTTCACCAGTGATATCCACATCAAAAAAGACACCATGATCCCATGTATTTCTGACTTCGGATAACTTTTGGCAGCAGAGAAACTCTGTGTTTCTTCAGAGAGATCCCTCTAGTGGCATCTTCTCCCTCAGGTTACTCATTCCTTCACAAGAAGAGATGGACACCTGTATCCCAGGGAGACAGTTTCTTCTGGAGAACGGTACCTCACTGGTACCTAAGTGTGGTGTGTGATTTCTAACCATCTCCTAGGTAACATTTTCAAATCCTTGTTTATTGTGTACTCACGGTTCACCTCCATCTTAAACACCTACCCTGAGGGCAAAAGTTGGTTTGTTTTTTTTTTTTAATATGTGTGATGGTATTCTCTATCTGTGGTATATTTTACAGCAGAGAACATGCCTTTTTTTTGCTGCCCAAAAAGTGCCTGTCACAGCAGCAGGAATGCAGCCAGCTATGCCCAAGGGTCCTGAATGAACATTTCCTCACACTCTTCCCTCTTGTGATGTCCAGCTTTGGATTTCCATGGAATTTCCTCATGATTTCTGTGAAGGTAACAAGAGTAGTAAACATCCATGCAAACACTGGAGAAGGAGGCAGGAAGGAGCAGCAGAGAGCCCCCAGCACCCTGTGGAGACTGTCATTCTGGAACAGACATCCACACTGCTGTCTGTCAAGAGGATCACTCTGGGGCAGATCCTCATTTGAAGGACCCCACTCCAGAGGAGATGGATATTCCTGATGTTGCCTGGAATCAAAAGACAAAAACTTTCTAAACAATGTTAAGAGTGGTAAGATAGAAAGCAATTCATTAATGAAAGTTTTCAGGTGCACAAAATACGGCTATGCACAGATGTGGTAACCCTACAGGATTCCTTCAATTTTTATAAGGTTAATTAATTAGTATGTCTAATAGGTACATCCAGTAGGAGATCAGTTGCCCCAATAACCCACACTTGGGTCACCCTTTTGGAGCTGGTCTCTTAAGTTCTGGCGGAAAACAAGATGTCGTTGTAAGAAATTCTCTCCTTAAGAATAAGACTAAACAGTTTCAAGAATGTGTTAGAAAGGGTTAGCTTATTATTCTAAGATATGAGAAAGGCCAGGAAAAGTACTAGAAACCATACATCTATCTATTAAAAAGCTACAAAGCTACAAATATATGAAAAAAACTAAAAATTTTTAGGCATCACTGACGTTATACTGATACTGACTGTACCCCCTGGGCAACTTGGGGTGAGTAGAGGAGTCTGAAGACTCAGGGAAAGCAAAAGGAAACAAGCTGCTTCAAGGTTTGTCTCTTTTGTTTCTCACTACCCAAATCTACTTTAATTGGCAATAAATTAAGTTCATTTTCCTGTCTGCTTTGGCCGTGACAGTAATTGATAAGTGATCTCCCTGTCTTAATCTCAACCCACAAGCTTTCTTGCTTCTGTTTTTTCTACTTTCTACTTTCTGCTCCTGTGCTTCTGATGAGTAGTGGGGACTGAGCATCTGGGTGGGAGTTTGACTCCTAGCCAAGGTGAACCCATGACAAAGAAAACAAAAAGCCAGAAATCTTTGGCTTTTTGGATTTTCATCTGTAAGGTCTTCTTGGTTTGTTTGTTTGGGTGTTTGGTGGTTTTTTGTGGGTTTTTTTTGTTTTGTTTGTTTGTTTGTTTGTTTGTTTGTTTTTTAAAAGTCTATGAAGAACTGATTTAGGTCACTACAAAGAAGTTAAGCTGGAGCATAACCTGATAAGCTCTGTACACCCATTTTAGCTGGTTAATTCATTCCTCATTGGTTTAGTATCTGGTTCTATGAATATTTCTGTTAATAACTTTACACACATGAATAGACCCATTAATCACAACTAAGTAGGCTGGAAGGCTCTCAGATGTTTGCAGGGGAGGGCTGTTTGATTGTAGAAGTCAGTTTCACACAGATTTTCTGGGTGATGCCCTCTGTGATGTCAAATAAAAGGCATAAAAAGTCAGGAAGGTGAGCATGTGAAATGGCACCTGGATGTCTTTAAAAATACAAGCCTAAGTCATTTCTACTGGCAAATTCTGCCAGGCTAAAGAATGTAGTAGACTAAGATTTCTAAGGTAGCTCCTGATCTGGCACGTAGAGAAAACTGAAATGCTTGAAACGAAAATTGTATCTAAGTATAAACTTAAGTAGAGGTGCTGTCTTGGGAATTTGGCAACTAGATATTTGACAATAAAGCAGATCTAGATATTTCACATTGCACTGTTATTTGACAGTAGAGCAAACCCTTTCACCAAGGTGTAGGTGGCCTCTCCTTTTAGGACTACATCAGTTATCTACATTCAGATGTCATCTAGCGCCAGAAACTCTTTCTCCCTTCAGCTCAGACTGTGCTAAGCTAAATTAATCAGAGGACTGCAGTTAGCCTGACCTATTTGCACTGGACCTGTAAACACACAGAGGAGGTGAAAAAACACAGTAAAGGAAGGTGCTGTAGGCCTTGCTGTAAAAAGAGAGCAGTATGTGAGACTGAAAACGTCTACCCGTGTTTGCCTGCCACGACAAATTACATTTCAATGTTTACCCCGAGATTCAAACCCTTCTGCCGTCTAACCAAATATCTCGCCGGCAATGCTCTGAAAGAGTCCAGAACCAGAACATTCACAGGTTAATACTTCCCCGACATTGCCTGTCTTCATTCAGTGCAGAGCCTTAACACCCAGGGTGTTTACATCTTTGTGCATCCTTTAGAAAGGACTTTCATTAATTTGTCTAATCATCTCTTGAAACTGCTTGATGCAGTTAGCATCCACAAGTTACTGTGGCAACAAGTTGCACAATTAATTTTGTTTTATGTAAAAGTCCTTTCCTTTGTTTGCTTTTAGAACTTCCCATCTGATAATTCTTTTTGACTACCTGTAATTTTTGTGTCATGAGAAACAATAAATACCCATTTGTTATAATTCTTCACAATTTAGAGATCTCTCTCAATCTTTTCAGACTTCTTCTTGTCTGAGCTTCAGGCTATTTAATGTCTTCATGTACAGGAAAAGTTTTACACGTTCAGTCTTGCCTGCATACTTTTTTCGGTTGTTTTATTCTTCCTGAGAAGCAGAAGGACAGGAAAGAAGGTACTCCATGTCTGATATGGATGTTCCATATAGAAGAATGAGGATTTTTTTGCTGTTTTTATTTATTTCTCATCAGTTCTTGATGTACTGTTACAGAAATACCAATGTAAGTGCTAGTGTCCATGCAGTTATGCCAGCATAAACTGCTTTGTGATACATGGTAAGGGAACAAGCCACACTCGGATCAAGGAAAACATCATAAAAGTCAAAGTGCACTCACTATAAGGGCTGCAAAGTATCAGTAAGAACAAAAATAGCGATGATTCCTGTCTGCCTGAAATAAATTGTACAAATAGTTCCGTGCTTAGAGCCTGTGCTCATACCAGCCAAAAACCAGAGCCACTCAGAAAAATCTTTTAGTGTATGCGTGACTTTGACCTGTGAATATTTTTACAGATACTCCTTTCATTTTGCTGAGATCACTCATCTGCTTTTCATCTGTACACATGCTTTTTTGGGTCAGGGCCCAAAGCATTTGAACAAATATTTATCAGATATTTCACAGATTTTTTTTCAGCTCTACTGGGAGCTAGATTCGTTACACCCCTTCATGTCCTTGTGCCAGGGGTGAAAATGAGCCTTTTCTCTTATACTTTGAAAAAGATCAGATTTATCTGATTGGAACCAGGAGCCTGAATTTTAAGCACATTAGCAACTCAGTTCTGTGTCTGGTCTCTGCACACAATAAAGAGATTTGTATTCGAATAGTGCAAAGCTTTTCATCCTTGTGGCTTACTGCACAGGTGTAATCCCTAACAGAATGAATTACTTTTACAAGCTGGAGTCCCTAAATAAGACAGTGGGTAGCATTTATGGCTGTCTACACGGACTTCGCCATTCCGAGCCAAGAATTGTACTTAGACTTGGTATGATCCCAGACCCATATTCCCTTGTCTGTCTGTAACACATCTGTTAGCTCTCCAAGATGAAGTTTGTTAAAAATCCCATCTCTTCTTCCATCACAGGATATTTTTGTCAATGGATGGGTGCCCTGAACTCATGTGATTCTGCCACAGTCCCCATGGGATAAGAGCTAGTGGCCAGGAGAGGCTCAACCTGCGCTGCAAGTAGGCTCTGTTTTCTCTGATTTCTCCATTTTCATTTCCTGAATGTGGACTCAAACCTACACCTAAAATTAGGCTGGCATAACATGAGTGCAGAGTGAACACACCTTGCACTTCATTTAGCATTTCAAATGTAATGGAGAAGGTAGCATGGATTGGTTGCTTTTTCTTTCCATGGGAAGCTCTGGATGCATTTGAAATGTATTGCCAGACTCTTGGACAATTACAGAAATGTGTATGTACTTTTATAGACTGAGGCTGATTTTTGGCACCCTGTGTCTCATGTGGAGTGAATCCTGCCTACCTATCTAAAGCATAATGGAAGCAATGATTTTGTGTCTTCCATGATTTATTAGTGACTTAGGATCACACATATATGTCATCCCCAGCTGCCAAGCATACAGGTCATATTTTAGCATTCATCTGCTAATTTTGTTTCACTTAGTCAATCATTCACCTGCCTTTAAAATGTCTTTTAGTATCTCTCCCTAGAAGATCGTAATCCTAGGAGATCCTAGGAGTTCCTAAATCATCCCCAGGAGATTTTATTCTCTCTCTAGGAGGAGGTATTGATACGGGTATTGAATGACCTAGCTAGTCATTCCTTGTGATACCCAGAATTCCTCACACTGAAGTGATACTTTTAAAGGTTCTCAAGTTTTTACTGAAGTTTTCTCATTGTTTGTGATATAAACAGGGTTTCACTCTTATTTACTGATTTTTTAAAGTGTTTTGTTGAAGACGGTTTTAAATTGAACACAACGTGTTTTGTTGAATTCAATGTTCCCGTTATTTTCCATCCATCATTAGCTTGCCCTTTTGCTCATTAAAACAGGTCTAAATGCTCTCTAGCCAGTTTCCATGGATGTATTCATTCAAGTCCTCTTATTCTAGTTATTTTCTTTGGCTAGCAGTAATTTGCAATGTTTTATTTATTTATTTATTTGCTGTTATTATTTCCCATCAAATCTTTACAGATTTTACACTTGTGTTGTTGCTGGGCTTTTAGAAGACAGCCATGAGCTCTTGTTCCAGTAGAAAAGTTTAAGCACATTGTTGATGAAAGCTGGGAACAAAACTGTTGCTAGGATTCAGCACAGTGAAATGGGGTGACAAAACTGGGGGGATTTGAAGACAGAGGGCTTAGGATATTGCCACGAGATTTTATCCAGCTTGATTACTTTCTGAACAATGATGCAATGGTGGCACACTGGGCTAACTCGTATCCTGGTTTTCAAACTGAGAAGTTTCAAAAGATTATCTTGCAAACAGAATTACTCATTTGGAGGTATGCTAGCCAAGGAGCTTTTCTTCATCCTGGGTTTTAATAGAAATCACCTGATTTGCCTACCAGTTATCTTTCCGCCTGCTTAAATTTAAAGTATCATTTACTTTTCCCTCAAAAAGCACAGATTTTTTTCTCTGTTTGATTTCCTGGGAGTTTCTGGGGGGATGTACTGTAAAGGGATAATTAATTTTCTGGTTGTTTGGTTGTTTGGTTGTTTTATTTTGTTTTTTTTTGGTGGGGGGGTGGGGGAGGAGCTGTTGGATTTTTTTGTTGTTTTTGTTTGTTTGGTTGGTTGGTTTGGGTTGGGTTGTTTTTGTTTGTTTGTTTGTTTGTTTTTGCTTTCTTTTGGGTTTTTTGTAGGTTTGCTGGAGTTTGTTTGTTTGTTTTGTGTATTTGTTTTTGTTTTAAACCCTGTGATGCAACATCGATGAGGCTGGACTCTGGTGACAACGTTTTTGGTACTTAATGTCAGAGTTGGGAATTGCTGATTTCCAGATTCAGGAAAAAAGCTAGATAGATGGATGATAGATAGATCGATCGATAGATAGATAGATAGATAGATAGATAGATAGATAGATAGCCAAGACTTAAACATCAGCAGAAAAAATTAATTTGACAAACCTAGAACTACAATTAATAGCAATACATAGCTGTTGGCTTCATGACTTTCATGACAAAACAAGGTGATGGAAGCAGATGGAGCAAGTTAAAAAAAGGAAGGTGTCTTCTCTTTGAAAACTGATATTTTCAACAGAATTTAATGGTTGTGGAACTGACTGAGCTGACAGCTCCAAAAAAAGAAAACTTAAAGTAACCCTGACAGTCCACCTACATTACAGATGCAGAACTGCCAGAGGGACCAATCACAGCAAGGTTGTCTCCCAGCCCACCTGCTTACAAACCAGTTTCAATCTGTAATATAGACAGGAACTTCGCTAGGATTAGACTTAGGCACTGCTACAAATTAGACACGGCCAAGGTTGAGCTCAGTGACAGTGCATGGTTATTGTTGTATTTATCATTTTGAGCTGCTGTGGCAGTGGACTTGATTGGGTGGAACTTGTGGCCCCTGAAATGTTGATGGTCACAGAATCACTCAAATACGAATTTTCTTCAGGCTTCTGGAACCTTTGACTCCAATTTTAAAATGCAAGTCTTAGGAAGGAAAGTATATATAAAAATAAATAAATAAATAAATAAATATACACACACACACACATATATATATATATATATATATATATATATAAAAAATATGTTGACATATTTCAGTGCGCTGCTGGAACATCCAAATTTGTTATAAATTTGAATTATATTCATATTCAGGGCCTTCAAAAAGGCAAAAAAAAAAACCCAAAAGGAAGCAAGAGGCAAAATTATGTGCAGTGTACTTATAACTCCCTGGTTGTGTCTTTCACAAGGTGCTCGATACGTACTGGTCGCTACCAACGGAGAGTTGAAGCCAGAGCTCAGCTTCTGGGGAACCGTATTTCCTTATACATAAAGCCACAGACTGATTATTTTGTAACAGTCCTCACTTATTCTTTGCAATCTGAACTTACTCTTTGCAAAGGTTTAGTGTTTCTGTTCTGGCTTTAGAGAGGATGAAATTTCTCCCAAGAATTTCAGTTTATGTTTGGGAATGAAGATTGACATCAAACTCTCCCATTGTGCATGTTTTTCTATTGGAATCATGACATCTCACTTTTAGAAGTGGTTTTGAACAAGGTTCAGTCATTAAATATGAACTTTTAGTTTTACATATGTAAATTTAAACATTTTTTGGAACAACTGTTATTTTTACCTGGAAATTAATTATAAATACCAAAAAAATGATGTCGAAAATACTCCCTTTTGGACTTACTGATTCTAATGGCAATAAAAAGAATGGTATTTGATGCATCTGTACCCTGTAATTTTCATTAGTCAGATGAAAAGATGTAAGACCATGCTGTAACATCAGTTACGTCAGTGAAGCTCCATTGTTTTCCTCATGTGGCTCTTCTCAGAAGGCAAAACAAATCCCAACATCTGATTTTCTATCTCATCTTTTCCTGGAGATTGCCTAAAATTCTATAACCATCTGGGCTCCCTTCCCTGTGTCATATTTGTTCTCCTCATGGAAAGAGATTCAGATTTTATGTAAGTCATCTCCGTAGGGGGATGTCCTGCTACCTGTTAGCACAGTGCCTGATTCTTCAAAAAATTAAACATAATACTGTGTCTTTAGCGTCGCTCACTGAATTACAAACTGGGGAGCTGGCACTTTTCTCATTTTATTCATCCTAATTACAATTGCCCTGTCACTGAGATGCCAGCCTGACTAAGAGCAAATCAGGTAGTGACTCCCCAGGGTCTTCTTTGTAACAAGAAGGCTGTCTCTAGTGGCTTCAAAATGACAATTTCCTCTCTTTTACGTCAAAGTAGAGTGTTTCCCCTGGACAGTTTCACATTTGATTATTTTCACTAGCCTCTCTGTCTTGAGTTGCTTGATTAGCATCTCAGTCACCTAAGAAATTAGACTAAAGTTTGTGCCTTGCAAGAAAAAAAAAAAAAAA